>PUFA01000080.1:7620000-8144327 GCA_003508835.1 Eonycteris spelaea | reverse complement strand
CTGTGGTAATCAGCACAGTGCATACTGATTGTCTGGCATAGGTTCTGGTGCATCATAGGTGATTACTAAATGATAACCATTCTTATGACAATGATTTTTACTATTTTTATCAGTGGGAAAAAGCATGTAAATGCAAAGCATATTTCCATAAATTGCATTTTCTTTTAATCAGGCTATATCATTCTTAGTTTGCAACTTGATAATTTATTGCTAGAACAAATGGATAGCATCTTGACATGAGAAATTTGTTTGTGAGGTTAATGCCTCCTAACCTTATTCTACATGTAGAACCTATTTAAATTACATCATTGCTTTCAACATAAGAAGTCTATTTTTTAAATGGTGGGTTAAAGGTAATATTAACACTGCTTTTCTTTCTTCCTGTAGAAGTAATTAATACCATGAAAAGAGAAATGATGTTTAGGAATCTTCCTAGGTTCTTATTCATTTATCAATAGTTTTATTTAATGAAAGCACTGTTCTTTTGGTAGAAATGTTTATGGTTCGTTGAATTTGAAGGCTCATTTAATGTTTAATAATGGTTCACTAAGCATTTATTATTCATAATAATATTTGAAATTATTTAAGTGGTTAATGATTTTTTATTTATTTTAGAAATAGCATTTCTTAGAAGGATGCTGTGAGAAACATCAAGGGCAATAACTGAAGAGGGGGCCTCTAAGAAGCTTCTCAACAATCTCAAATTATCAGTGCAAAACTTCAAAATAATTTCTCATTTCACTA
This sequence comes from Eonycteris spelaea, assembly GCA_003508835.1. NCBI lineage: Eukaryota > Metazoa > Chordata > Mammalia > Chiroptera > Pteropodidae > Eonycteris > Eonycteris spelaea. The sequence continues at coordinate 8,143,583 of PUFA01000080.1, read as the reverse complement.
AGGCTATCTTATATTTTGCTAAAATAGATATTTATCTAAAGGAGCAATTTTAGACATTTGTTTTTTTCAGGATACCACTTCTTTCTTGTTTTTGGCAAAGACAATGAATGGGAAATATTAGCTTTATATAGATATATTGGTGGAAAAAACCCAGGAGGATATGTAGAGTACCCTTTCCCATACATTGCAGCAGGCACTACTGGTTTTTGTGCCAGTGGATTTTTTATTGTGAGGTGCTGTCCTTTGCATTGTAGGATATTTAGCAGTATCCCTTACCTCTACCCACTAGATGTCGATAGCACTCTCTAGCTGTGACAATTGTGTCTCCAGACATTGGCCTGTGTCCCCTGGTGGGCAAACTTGTTCCTGGTTGAAAACAACTGCATTGTAGCAAAAGACTTCTCTGAACATGTTTAAGTATTGACTTTTACCACTTAATTAAAATGGAATTCTTCTCACTCAAATTTTGAATTGAAGTGTGGTTTCTCATTTTCTTTTTTTGCAGTTTGAAGACATACATTAGAGTTTTAAAAAGAAACAGATGGTGCATGTTCCTAGCCTTCTCTTTCTGCCCATTGTTCAATTATAAACTTGCACCATGGGCCTGATAGAATCTGTGATCTTATTGCCTCTGTTTACCTGAGCACTGCAAGGTTTTTTATACTAGATTTGGTGCTGGCTCAGGCTAACAGAGATCAATTCCCTTTCTTATCTTGAAACCTCTTCTGAAAACTTGCTGAAGCTCTCTAAATAATAACAAAATTTTCTATTTAAAAATTACCTCTCAGAACAATCTAGTGGGTCAAGTCAGACAAACGTTATTAACCTGTCTGCCCTACCTAGATCCAAGTTTTTAATCTTGTGGTTTTTACATCTCACCACCACTGAAAAACACTACTACGTTCTTCGGCATCATATTTTAAAATCAGGTAAAGACACTTATGGATTTTTATTCACACTTCTGAACTTACTTGCCACCAACATTTTCAACAGCAGGAATAGCCATTTTTATTAAATGTTTGTTCGATTGTAGACCTGGGAAAATCTCAAAGAAAGGGGTTGGTAAAATCTCAGAGTCTCATGACATAGAAATATTCATAAATTAAACCAACTCATAAATTAAGAATCAGTGCAATCTGAGGGTTAAACTGCATGCTGTCAAATTGTTCATCCTATGGATCCATTTCTAATTGACAACTGTCAGTCAGGCAACACTCTTGAGATATTCATCACTTTGAAGTCACCCCAAAAGACAATTTTAACTGAACAATTCTGAAATTAAATGACTTCTTGGGAATAATATCAAGCAAAATGTGCAACTGTGACACAGCAATGAGTAAGTACAGATATTTCAAAAGGTATTTTATACAAAATCTAAATGATTTCACCATAGGTGGAAGTGATCAGAAGCTATTACATCATTTTAGCAGAAAATGAACCATTAAATGGTACACCAAGTCCCATATGGATTCACGTGTTGCCTTTGAGGAATATAATCTATTATATAACAGAATTATGATCCTCTGCAAATTGATAGTGTGAAGATGAGGACAGGTTCAACAAGCTCATCTCTCTCTGTCTTGCTGTCTCTGTCTCTGTCTCTGTCTCTCTGTCTCTCTCTCTCTCTTCTCTCCCTCCCTCCCACCCTCCCTTCCTCTCTCATGCTGTAAGTACCAGTTTATGGCATTTGTTAAGTATGAACTATGTGTAGAGCTTAGTATTATCTACCTTGCCTTACTTAATCAGTAAACTATTATAGTGAAAGACATTCATGTTTCAGGCTCATTCTATCTAGATTGAACCTACCTAGTTCAAGACAGTATCAAAGGAACAATATGGTCTGTGATTGGCCCAGTGGATGGGATCTAGAACCTAAACTTGATGTTTTATATCTGGCAACCTGCTGTTCTCTGTGCGGACATCTTCCTTCTTTCTGTGCAAATCCATTACACACGCTCAATTACTATAGTTAGGCTTCAGCTTCTTCAGATGTCTAGATTTCATTTCAGCAGCCCTGTAATGATAGGAGCCTGCCTCTATCCCCTGCTCACTCACCTATGATTTAGCTTGCTCTTTGTCCCATGGGGTCAACACTAAAGGAGATTCATTGCTCTTAGCCCTAGCCTAACAATCCAGTGTCCTCTGCTTTAGGTACTACTAATCAGCTGCTGATGCCTCTGCATGGCTCAGTTGAGACTACTTGATTTATGCAAGGGGCATTACCTATATGCTAGAAGAATAAGTTAGAAAATTAAAGGTGGCTTGTTCGAGTAGTACCAGTAGAAGATGGGGAGCTCCAGTCCCAATTTTGCCACTGATTACTCGTATAACCTCTGACAAGTCACTTAAATGCTCTGGGCCTCAGCTGCCTCACTTGTAAAAAACAAATACTTGATCTTTCAGATCCATTATTGAGCTATCATCTTATGAAATATAATACTCTGCTTCAAAATAATTTATAAATTAGTATAGAGCCAGAATGCCACATATGAATTATCTAAAATATATTTTAATGAAATCACTCAATGAATACAAATTCATGCCATGAAGTAGTAAAGGATATATGAAAAGGTATCAAGGAGACTGGTACAGAGAACTATGTGGAGCCAACTGTGGAAGATCTTTTAGGGGAGAAAATCTGTGTAGTGAATGTGAAAAAAGAAGGTCATGTCATGGATTGAGGAGTAATAGAAACAACACTGCACTTTAAAAATAGGTGAGTACAAAGATAAGCATGTGCAAATAGTAGATCTGAGTGGGTCTAGGCCAGAAAATATAAATAAATGGTACTGGAGAGCTATGGGGTAATCAGCTGTTGAAGAGTGTCAGACATTAGGTTGATAAATATAGATATAAAAGTTGATATTAAATTCTGAACAATGAATTGATAATAATCAAAAGGAAACTAATAAAGAGGACTAGTCCCATGACCATGTGCAGCTAAAAATGAGAAAGAGTAGAGACTTTAGTCAGGTTGATGAGGCTACTGTGTAACAGATGTAGGTCAGCTATTATGGTTTGGTGTGCCCGCAAAGACATGGAAACAAGCCACTGTCCTAATAGCACGAATATTCATGATAATCATGAATACACTTGGACTTTAGAACACGGATGCCCAAAAGAGATACAATGCAAGCCACATATGCAATTTAAAATTTGCTAGTGGCCACATTACAAAAGTAAAAAGAAACAGGTAAAATTAAATTTAACAATACATTTATTCGATATATCCAAAATATAAAAATTGTTAATGATATATATTTTTTACTGTCTTTGAAATCTGATGCATATTTTATACACGCAACACATGATTTGTACTAGCCACATTTCTAGTGCTCAGTGGACACGTGGCTATCGTACTGAACAGTGTAGCTAGACAGCGGTGCAAGAGGTTTCTTTAAGGATCCATCAGGTTACATTTTATTATATTAAAAATAATCATAGGATATTAAACCTAAAAATATCTGTAGTTCTTCAGTAGTTTCTAGATATATGGTCAAAAAAAAACAATAGTTTCATAATTAAATAGAATTTTAATTAACAGCAATGGTGACAACCTGAAGTTCCCAAACTTAATTTTGTCAAGTAAAAATATCATTAGGGTAAGAATAAGGTAACATGGCAAATTGCACACTGACTCTTAAAGATTCTACCTGAAGTTGATACACATCATGTCTGCTCACATTTCACTGGCCTACTTTCAAAGTGGTACAGGAAGGGCAATCCAACCCTGTGGCTAGGAGGAGAGCAAAAATATTTTGATGAACTGCACTGATGACAACTTCAATCTGCCTTTTTGATCCATAGTCATAATATACTAACCTCTTTTCCAAGGGAGACATTCCAGAAGTTACAGCTCTTATTATAATGCTCTTCCCATTTTTGTATTAGTCAGGACTCACTGGGATGCAGGTGACAGAAATCCAGCTCAGCCAAGGTCAAGTCTCTCTCTCATTCTCTTTTGTTTCTCCTTCTCTCTGCTTTATTACTTTAGATACACTTTCTCTATGTGATTGACATATGGCTGCTGTTAACTTCTGGTTCTTATCATTTCACATTCATGATCCTCAAAGCAAGGAAACATCGTCTAGGCTAATTTAAAAAAAAACTATTGGTGCAAGAATCCAATTTTAGGTTAGAAGTTTGGCCTTGAACTAAGTGTTATATCTAGGGAAACAGGGTCTAATAATTATCTGAGATTAGATTATGTATTTATCTTGATGATTACAAGGTAGTATAGTATACATTATTGGATAATGGAGAATGGGCAGGATTGGTGGACAGATCCAGAATCTACCAAAATCCAGAAGTTTCCTATGCCAGTAAGAATAAAAGAAAATAATACCAAGGCTGAAATGCTTAGGCGAAGTTCAGAATTAGCAAGTATAGGTAAGAGGAGAATGGGACAGGGGACAGGGTGAAGACTGAGGAAAGATTGGCAAAGGAAAAGACAGTAAATAAATATTATTAACTAATGTAAGTTAAATGAGAAGATTGTCAGGCTTTCTAAATTGGTGTATGGGAACTTGTGAAGAACATGAAAAGTAATTGCTATTATTACAAAAGTAAAAAATGCAAATATTAAAGATTAATATAAAATTATTCATTATGATTTTGTGATGTGAAGACAGATCGATTTTGTCGTATTACTTTCCTTCTGGCGAGATAACACTCTTCAGGCTGTGCTACTGATATGAGAAGGTGTTGGAATAAGAAATCCTAGTTGTGAAAACAAAAATGTCTATTATTTCCCATTTAATCTTCTTTTAGAATTACTAGAGTTCAAATCTGAGTTTTTGGGATTTCTAAATTATGTCCCAGGTAACCAGCTATCACTCATGTTAGCATGAAATACCTACAGGGAATTTCTCAGCTATTCTGTCTTCCAAGAGACTAATCAAATGTAGCATATAAATGAGTCTGGGGATAAAAAAAACTTAATGAAGACAGATTTTGGCAGCTCTTCATTCCTATCATGTGTATTGGTTGCTATTTACTTTTTGAAATGTGAAGTTGGGTTTTCTCCCAACTTGTCAATCTGTAAACATATCAGATAGTCATATAAGAGGATAAGAAATTTTCTGTGTGTAATATTGAAGGGCATGTGTAAGTGTTGGAATCAAGGGGAGGTGAAGAGGAGATACTAGAGAAACTACAGCTTCAATCATGGCATGAAGGGAGAAATTATGGAATAAAGCCAAGAGGAATCATGAACATTCAAATTGGAAACACCACAAATCAAAAAGGCATTTAACAAAAGCTAAGCAGACTATTGGGAACTAATAATCAATAAATAGAAAAGAAGTGCAGGGGGGAAGAGGATGAGACTCTGGAAATGAATCCTAAATGAGCCGACCTAGTGTGCTGAACCTCTTGTCTCTGAGACTATTATTACCCAGCTGATGTGACACCTTAGACTTTGGTGCCTGCTACCTATGTATGTCTGGTATCTGATACCTGGTGATTTCCTGCAGGAGAGAAACCTGAGAAATAGTGATGAATTAAAGGATGAGGAAGAGTAGGGTTGGACAGACAATGAATCCAGGTACCTTATGTCTAATAGGAAATCAATAACAAACTTTATTTACTTGCATATTCTTGATGATCATGATTGGGTTCACCTTTTATTTTCTTTAGGAAAAGTAGTAATTATTTTTTAACTCTAGAAATTTACTCATTTTGTTAATTTTACCCAAATTTATAAATTAATTTAGAATTTGTAAGTCTCCACATCATAGTAGAAATTTATATTCTTTTGAAAGGCTGGGAGAATTGATGTTGTCAGCATCATTAAACAAAGTTTCTGAGGTTGCTAAGATCACACTTGATTATCAATAGCACAATATGAAAAGCAATCCAAAGTCCTGAAAAGTAACCTTGTTTGAAGGTATCCCTGTCATCACAAAATTCCCTTTATCTGCACTAGTCAATGTACAGCAGAAGAGCTAGTTTTCAGAGAGCTGAAGAGTAAGAGCAGTGTTTACATATACTGTTAATTTTTAAAAAGTTTTTCAAATAAACATAAAAATACACAGGGTCTGAAGTTAATTAAAATAAAGTTTTTAGATACACATGTTTAATAATTTGTAGTTTAAAATCTTTAAGTAATGAATGAAAAATGTTTCCTTTGGACATTAATTTACACTGTAAGTTTTGGGAAACTAATGTTGAGCACTAGTTTATTATAAGAGCTAATCTTATTTATTTTCAAATATAGTATGTATATTTAGGACTCTAAGGTAAACTGATTTTTTGATTAAATGCTATTCCTTACATTACCACACAAATAATGCTATAATAGCACATGGTAAAAAGTGGACATTTAAAAATACACTGCTCAATTTTAACGAGAGGTACAAATAATTGGCAGCAAACCACACCTATATAATAATATATGATTTTAGAAAAATTTATCTTTATTTGTAGTCAGAGTTTGTTTTGCAACTTTTGGAAAATGTATAAACATACGTGAAGTCAATTTAGTTTTGTTTTTTTAACTTTTTAAATTTTGTATTATTCTGAAAGACACATATGTTCTTTAGAAAACTGTCTAAAAGCTAAAAAAGAATAAATAGCTGTGCTTAAACTTCCAAATATGAAGTCAAAAATACACATAGTATAATAATGTTAGACATATTCTGATGATTCAAAAAATGGATATTTATAATATTACCTATTCTATTTCTTTTGAGAAATACTGTGAGGTCATGATAAATTTTAGTTAGAAGTGTGAGTGTTTTAATTTTCTTTAGTAGTAATTTAAAAGTCATTTTTTGTAATAACTTTTGTTTCTTATTGTACCTATAAGACAGTCTGTAACAGTGGCCCTCATAATGTAGCCCTGGGAACTGGTTAGAAACAAAGTCTCAGGCTCCAGCCCCATCTACTGAAGCAGAAATTTAGGCGTGAAACCCAGAAATCTATTGTTTAACAAGACTTTTGGGTTCACATTTTAAGTGCAGTGAAGCAAATGTAACTGGGAAGGTCTTTTGTAGAAGGGCTTTAAGTTATAGGAGTCAGGAATATTGCCAAATGTCATATTGCATCCCAATAAAATATTTGATGAACTAATTTACATAAACTAATTTACATTATCCAAAAAATATGCACAATTCTTAAAGAATCTCCAAGTTAATATATGGCGCCTGCTGAACTACTAAAGTGATTTCGACTGTATAAATAGTGTGTGGTTACCAGCTGAACAGATTTTCTTTGTTTAGAAGCAAATGATATAAGCAATAGTTACTGAATGTGTAGTGTACAAGGAAGTTTGTCCTTGTTCAGTTCTGAACTTTATATATCTACCTATGCTATTTAAAAGAGGTTTCAGAATTTTGCAGTTAAAAGAAATTGCATGACTTAAGATTTAAATTGAAATTGTCTAATTTGAAAAGGTAAGAATAGGCATAGGAAGACAAAGTAAGCAGGTTACATCTGTGACTGAGGAAGTGTGGTGCTCACAGACTGATAGGCACACTTTCCTTTCAAATCAAAACCTGCAGGCAATGGCTTCTGAGAAACACCAACGACCTGGGAGCTCCAGCATACCCTTTCTTACCACTGTATACTTTCTTACTGCTGTATGCTACCTAACCATTTACACTTAAAATCAGTACATAGAAAGAAAGTGAAAAATAGAGTGACTCATAGTTCCTTTTCTTTTCATTTCTTCCACGTTTTTCTGTAAGCTAAAGGTAGAGGTATCGGTAGAATGTGCTGTTATTGAAAGTGAAATAAAAACAGTTTTAAGTTAGTTCTGTGCTGTATTTTCACTGTTTAGCTAAGTACTAATATAAAAGGTACAAAATACAAATCATGTAATTTTGGTGATTTTGCATATGAGTTAAATGTTCTTATATTTGCATTTAAAGTCAGTAATGTACAACATAAAGATGGGTGGCAAAATTCATGTTAATATTTACAATTTTGATTTTTTACTTAGAACAATAGTAAATAAAAAACTGACAAGAGAGAAGGGTGGGGAAGAGAGAGAGAAGGAAGGAGGGAGGGAGGGGGAGGGAGGAAGAGAGACGCTCGCTGGAAGAAAGTAAAAGGCTTTGTATTTTCATAAGTATATCTTTATTGGCACCTGCCCTTATTTCCTCTGCCTTTAAAAAAAAGAGCCCCACTTTTAAATTTTACAGTGACCCTTGCAAAATTATACAGCTAGCACTGTGCCTGTACCAACATTAAACAATGTCAACTTTCCTTTTTCCTTTCTTGGCTCTAATGAATCTGTACATGAATGAGGACATTACAGCCACTTTGAAAATACTGCTGTCCTCACAGTATTTACTTAAGATGAATCTTTTAAAAATGCATCAATTTATAAGCTTTTGATTGCACAAACCATCTTCTATACACACTGCTCAATATATACAAATTCTCTCCCTTATTGTCAGATTGATGTAGTAGTATTTGTTACACTTGCACCTCAGAAGCTAGAACTTAATATTTTTAAGTCTAACTCGAATGTTGTTATGAATATAGAGAGGGAGTAAAATACTTTGCCTAAGGTGAGATTTCTTCTTGTCTTATAGTTTATTTACAACAAGTATTAAGATGGCTTAAATATTAAAACTAAAGAAACATGTCTGTAATTCAAAAATTTTCTACAATTCTGAGAAATATTTTATTGAAGATGAGTGTGTAACTCATGTTAAAATCATTGAAATGACTTTTTATGTTGTTTAATGACTTTAATGTTGTAATCCAAACTGGCTAGAAAGCCAACTTCATTTCTTTTATCGGTAAACACATAGCATAAATGCCTTAGGATATTATATTTATGTTTGGCTTATAATAAAGACCTTTTGAATTGTCCAATATGGTTGGGCTTTAGCAACTTTTGATGACTACTCATCTATTCCTATCCAGTATTATAGATTATAGAATAAAAAGTCTTTGTCACATAAATAAGAATGATTTTTATTAACAGAAAAAGAAAACTTACCAATGAATACGTTTCAGTGACTAATCCTCTTAGTTACTTTATTTTTAGTTACTGTTTTATTTTTCTCCTCTTCCTTTTCATCTGTATTCTATGATGGTACTCTGCCTATATTGTTACTGCTATTGATGGAAAATAAATAGGAAGATAGTTGCTCACTTGTTCATTTAGTCACTCAATAAAAATATGTTTATGAGCCATTTGAATCTATTTTTGGAACAAGGAAAGGTAAAAATTAAATTAAAGAAATTGTAAATGGTCTCCAATACCAGTTAGTCAAATAATCAATCAACAATTATGTTATTTTTCTTATATTCCAGGTACTAGAAACTCAGGTTTCTTCTCCACGGGGATCTTGATTTTTAGTGGTGAAGACATGCAATAAAGACATGTGCTTCAGGGAAGGGGTCAGAGAGGCCTTGTGAGGGTCAGCATTAGAGCTTCACCCTGAATGGTAGGAAGTGGCCTTTGCGTACTTCAAGTCCTTTTTTCTCTTAGAACCAGCCTTGCTACTTTCTACTCTGATTCTCTTGCTGTTGGCTCCTTCTCAGGCTCCTGATGCTCTTTATGTATGTGAAGATTATGATCTTCAGGCGTCTGTTCTAGATATTTTCATTTCTCAATCTAGACCTCTGATTCAAAACCTTTTTGGGTAATGAATTTTTGAGACTCTGAAGAGATATAGACCAGATAAAATAAACATGCTCGCAACATCAGCCCAATAATTTTTAATAAAAAAAATAAACATGTTCACAAAATCTTATATTTTTAGGGGATTAAAAGAACCTGCTGAAGACTACTCATGGAAACCATAGGGGAGCCTGGACCTCAAGTCAAAGACCCCTTCTTTGCCTGTTCTTTCTGGCTGATTTCAACCACACTTATGTACCTACGGCATAAGCCACGCCAAGAACTCTGAAATCTGTGTCCTGAGCTCAGCTTCAACCCTGTATGTCTGACTGCCTTCTAGACAGTTCCACTGCATGTCTCAAAGTCACCTTGATTCTGTATGTTCTGCAGGAAAGGAGCGCATTTATTCCCCTATTCGTCATCATTCCTTCCTTACCTCGCCACCATCTGCCTCCTCCTCTATGTTCTATCTTGGTGAAGAACAGCACCATCCACTGAGCTGTGCAGCAGCCACACACGCCTTTCCCAAGGAGCTGCTACATCAATCATCTTTTTCTCATTTCCAGTGCCATATCTGCTCTGTAATCCTACTCTTATTGCCATTATCTATGCCTTTTTATCTCTTTTTCGGATATTATCAGAGTGGCGTGGCATAGAAATCCTGAATGCAGTAAATGCTTGGAAAAGCCATTCAGAAAAATGAAAGAGCCTGTTGACTTGGGACTTCAGGTAGCACTAGGGCTGCAGCCAGTTCTCATTAAGAAGGAAGTGTCTAACTCTTTCCTGACTTAAATCCCTCATGAAAATGCAAAGGTTAAAAAGTTATTAATCACTAAAGTTTTTTCCCCCTAGCCTGAAGATGATTATTCATTTTCTCACTGTCTTTTCATTGACCAGTTAAACACATTCATGCCTCTTAATTTCCATATATTTCATTGTATTTCTATCTTTTGAATCCTTTTAATATTTTCCTCATATGTGTTAATGTTTAATTCAGAACTAGATGTTGGGTCCTGATAATTTAGTCAATTCAACAATTATATATTCTTTGTTCTCAAAAAAATCGGAGATCTGATGGTAGAAGGTACTGAAGGAATGCTGCTTATACAATACGGAATATAATAAAAATGCTGAAAAAAATATACGATCAGGCATCAACATGCCTGGCATTGAGATAGGTAGAAAAAAGTGAGACCAATCATAAACAGTTGATTAAGGGTTGACTATACACAGATCAGTAATTTTTTGTTTCAGGGAAGTCTTAACGGCAGTTCAAAGAATGGCTGCTGAGAAGACTTCGGTCCTGTGATCCTTCCCCTTGTGCTTTTGCCTTCAGCTGTGCTCTGAGAAGCCCCCTTCAGGAAGGAGCTGTGCTCTGATTTACCCTCAAGTGGGATGAAATCCAGGCTTCTACCTCTCATTTCTAAAGGAGCAGTTTTGGTCTCATTCATTTTACATATTTGTCTTCTTTGTAAGATTGCATTTGAATGCAGAGTTCCAGGAAAGAAAAAGATGGTGAATAATTATTATGGATATTGAGTAAAATTATTCTCTACATAAAATATTCTTTTTGATTGTTTGGATTCTTCTATCAAAAGTCAGAATGTTTAAATTTTGTTATAAGTGGCATTATTTATGTTTACTATGTGAAAGTGTGATGTGTCTGAGTTGAGAGTTCTAAGGCTTACAAGATTTCACTGTTTGGGTTTCAAGTGAAAATTTTTTTCATTTTTCTTAGTTGTAATTATGTAGAACTATAGACTCCAGCTGTGAAAAAAACCCAGGGCAGAGTCTGAGCCACCTTTCTAACTTCGGTGTGTTAGTTGTAGTTATTTATGTTTTATAGATGTCACATCCAAGGCTCAAAAAGTGACTTGTCCAAGATGTTATGACGCATGCCAATTAAAATTAGATCTTTCATGTAAATTTGTATAGATTTTGCATTAACCATGCTTGAGTATTCACATCTTGAACACTTCATTGATTAATATCCAGCAAAATATAAACAAATTAGTAAATTAAGTCCCACAATTTCAGTGTGGGGGTAATATATTACTTGATTGCTAGCTGTCATCAATGTTTTACTTTTTTAATGAATATATTTTTCTTTCCTCTTTTCATCACAGAAACTGACTCTCATTTTTTGGTTACTGCTCCTTTGCAGCAACCTAAAAATTGCCTACATACTCTCTTACCTCAAGGTGATATTGAAAGACAACCTTTTAGCTTATTTTTATTTTTTCTACTGCCACTTGCTGAACGTAATACCTCCCAATCAAATCTTATCTTTGCTCTTCTGAAGTGCATTCTATCAGCCACACCTCTCTGCCCCTCTGTGTTGCTGTTATTTGCCTCTCAGTCACTTCTTCTCATCCATGGAAGACTAAACAATGAACTTACTGTCTTTCTCTCTACCCTTAGTCTTGTCCTGGTGACCTTCAGGTTTGCAGAAATAACCCATGCCACTTTCTAGAAGTTTCTTGACTTAACTGACCTTCCTTTCTACTTTATTTTAGCTGAACTTCTGTGGGTATATCTGGGACATCACAAAGAATTATTCCACCTCTGACTAAAAACAAACATCCCACTTGAGACCAATCCAGAAATTCTTCTAGAGAACTTGTGGACACAGTTCCAGTCTATACTCTTCAACCTTATAGGAACTTTGCAGCTGAGACAGCTAACTATGCACAAAAGATTCATATTCTACTTTAATGTGGTGCTTTTGATCTAAGTGGCTGTCCAGCCCAGTTATCGGCCTCTTAGCTTATCCTGCATTTATGTGGGGGCAGTAATTCTTGCCAAGGATCCTGAATATAAGGGTTGTGTAATAATTCTGAGTACAGGTGGTTCAGAAGCAAATGTACTTTTTCCAGCCTATTGACTGAATATCATGGCCAGGAGTGACCTTAGAAAGTATATGTTGAAGATATTAATAGGTCATCCATCAACCTATGTCCCTGAATGTTAGAGCAGAATTCCTTATCTATCCTAATCAGGAACACTCAAGTCAGTGAGTTACTATATTACACCATTTGAATATTGGTGTTGGTTACAGCAGCCAGTGTTATTCTGATTATTATTAGTAACTAAATATCTATATCCTTAATATTCCCAATTTTACAAAACTGCATCTTTTAACACAGGGTACAGGGGAAAACACACTACATTTTGGTGTCGGTCAGGGTTCTTCAGAGAAACAGAACCATACGAAATTATATGTATTATATAGTTATACAAAATATATATTATATAATATATATAAAGAGATTTATTATAAGTATAAGGTATTGGCTCAGGTGATTTTGGAAGCTGAGAAGTCACACGATTTGCCATCTACAAGCTGGAGACCCAGGAATGCAGATGGTGTAGTTCAAAGGCCTGAGAGCATGAAGGTTGACGGTGTAGATTTCAATCTGAGTTAGAAGGCCTGAGAACCATGTCTGCCAAGGGCAGAAGTTAAACATTCCAAATCAATCAGACAGAGAGGGAATTCAACCTTCCTCTACCTTTTTGTTCTATTCAGGCCCTTGAAAGACTGGAGGGGGCCCACCCACATCAGAGAGGGCCCTCTGCTTTACTCAGTTCACCAATTTAAATGTTAATCTTCTGAAAACACCCTCACAGACACCCCAGAAATAATGTTTAACTGGCTATCTGGACATCCCTTGGCCCAGTCAAGTTGACAAAATTCAGCATCACAACTACCCAACAGTGCCTTCTTTCTAGAACTTGATTTTAGTTCCATGTTGCTATTCAACCAGTCACTAAGTCATGCTACATAGTTAACTTTTTATAGATTTCCTAACCAAACCACATCCTGGTCATAGCCTCTTGTCCTGCAGTAGATTTATGTCTATTTTTTATTGTAGCTCCCATTTTAGGTGGGATAATGCCACTTGCCTTAGCCTGTTTCCTGAATTCAGCCTACAATCTCTTAGGCAAAGTCTTTTTGTCTCTCTCAAATTGCTAGACACACAAAAGACATTGCAGAAATTGTAGAAATATAGAGTGATGTTTCCATAATTAATTGCCTGAACTCAGATTGTACTCAAACAGTTAAGAGTTTGATAACCAGATGGAGGTTGCTCAGGGAGCTTGCAGTTCAATGGGTCTCCCGCCCCACCCTCCCCCGAGCCAACTCATGAACATCTGGGATGGACAGGTCATTTGAGTACCAAAGGAAACCTGGTGAGAGACAAATAGAATTCTTCTAAACATCAGGTTATTAATGTTATTAATGTTTATTATTTTAGCTAAGATGTGTTGAGCCTTTATTCGTGCCAAACACCAGAGCTAGGGGCTTTACGTTTAACAGTCATTATGAGGAAGGTATTATTATCTCTATTTTTCAGATAAGGAAATTAAGGCTTAGGGTATCAGGCAACTTGCTCAAAGTCACAGAGCTTGCGTGGTCTTTAAGTGGTCAAGATTTGAATCGAGGTCTGACTAAATTTAAATTTATAGCACAGGGTCATGACCAGGAAGATAACCTTTATTGTTAAGTTATGTTTGAGAAAGGGTGGACTCAACAGCTGTCAGAGCAAATATAAATATCTCAGCAGCATTGCTCAGAGGATTGTCAGTAGCTGTCTCTAACAACTCAGTCTTCTTCCTTGGCTTGCTCTTAGGCATTCATTTAACTCTGCCTCATGTTCCTAGGCATGTTTTCTATAATATTTCCAATTTTAGGTTGATGTCCTTGTATTATTTTCTCTTCAAAAGTATAACACCAGATTGATCTGAGGGAGTGTTTTTTTTGCCTTAACATCCCTGCTACATAAGAATAAAGGGACATCTGCAGTTTTCTTATGCAATTTCTGTATATACTGCCCTGACCCCTGGCCCCATAAAGGATATAAACTTACATGACCCTGGCTATTTCCCCAGAGTGATGTTAAAGTTTATGTGTGCATATGAGTATATGCATACACATTGGGAGAATAAAGATAAAACATGATAAATCATTATTAACCTTAAGATTTCTTCATTTTCTTTAGTAATTGCACAAGAGCCACGTGTGAGCTAATTACAGAAGGTCACATTGAATAGTGCACCAGTTAAAATGCTTTGGGTTTACATTATTCATTAAAAGACAGCATGGGGGGGATTCAATTTTTATAAAAGTTATCTCTAAAAGGAGTCAAATAACTGTTTTAAATCACTATAGGTTGGGAGTCTTTCTATTTTAATGGAATATTCTCTGAAAAATGCATATCTTGTTTGGTTTACAAAGTGTATTTGGCCTTTTCTACTCCACTCAGAAAACTGGTTTTTACCCAGACATTTTATATGTGCTATATTATTTGACCATCTGTTGCTTTTGGCACATTGTTTTTCTCTCTAGATTTTATTTATTATTTTTCAAATTGTCTCTCAGTGAGTTGCATATTTAAAAAATTATAGAGATATTTTTGTTTGCATATGAAGACTGGAGAATGTGAAGTGAGTTAACATTAAATATGAGGAAAGCAAGTACAATAAAGCAATAAATTCAGAGGATGAAACTAATGTTGGAGTCAAGGGATAGCGACATCAGCATCACGGGTGTCATGGGAACGCTCCTGAGGAGTTGAAGAAGAGATCTGGAGATGGTGGTGCAATTAGGACAAGAGGCCAGGGAGTAGGATTTAACATAACAACAATATGGAGACCAGGAAGAGTCTCAGAGTCTAATAATAATTAGTGTGGGTCCATCTAGGTGTCTTACATGGACATAATTCCTCATTTCTGGAAAAGAGAAGGATAATATCTGGAAGTTGGGTGTACTTCTCAGCCTAGAGAAAGGCATGACACTGAGCATTCTTTTAAGGGTTAAAGCATTTTAATAAACTGAGACTAAGTCCTCCTGGAATATCGACTTCTTGACTGAGATAGTCTGGGAAATGATAATATAGTATTGGCAATTGGTAAGGCTCACTATAAAAAAATATCAAGTGTCAGTCTTTTTGAGGCAGATACCAGCTAAACCGTTTGTGATTAGGAGTGTCAGCTATACATATTTGCCCATTTATTATATAAATTATATTAGGTTTTGCTTTTCAATAATCTTACAACATCTCTGCAGCAATAAAGAGGGAAAATGAAATTACTATAGAAATTCCAGTTTGAGGCTAGCATTCTCATGAAAATAAGCAGTTCATTTTTCCTACAAAACCCATTCCTAATCAGCACTCATTAATCTTGCTATATCAGAACACTCTAATTTTGATAGTGGGATTAGAGTTATCAATCACTTCATGAGGTCAGCAATATGATTCATGGATGCAAAATAGGAATTTTTGGAAAGACCAGGTGCTGGTTTATGCAACTGTTTTGATGACAAACATAGCGGATGGCTCAAAAAGGCATATTCTGGAACACTACATGAATAGTTCTTAAAAATTTTGCTCCGTTTATCAAATATGATACTCTTCCCCATTCACCAATGTCAAAAGACTAAATTTTACCATTCATTTTGGAATCTCAAAGATCAAACTATAAAAAAGGTATGTGTTTTCTTCTTTTAAGAGGTATTTGAAACTCTGGCAGAGGTCTTAAATTATAATTTATATCAACTAAGATACATTTATGGAAAAAAAGGTTATTGTATAACCTACTGGGATTCTGGGATACTGATATAATGTCAATATTGTAATGCTAAATTAGTAAACTTAGATTTTATTTCTCCCTCTCCTACAAAGTGAATTTACTAGATGACTTTAAATGGGTCATTTAATGTTCTTGTACCTCTATTCTTCTTTTTGAAAATCTAAATTACGTTGACATACAATATAAACAAGAGTTTATTTCCAATCCCTGGATCTTTAGGTATTTTGTATATACTTATAACTTTGTCTATTACCAAATGAATTAAAAAATCAATTGGATTTCAGAAGAATCAGACATGGAAATGGCAAACTCTGTTTACCTCTCATTTGAAACAGATTCATGACAGATAGTTTATTATTTATTGCTTCCCCCACCCACCTCAAAATACCAGTTTTCTTGAGCAAAACAAAATTATTGCTTCTTCATTCAAGTTACTTTTCATTTAAATTTTCTCATGTTTTTATTCTGAACAAATCATGTTTTTAAATAGGCTCTTCCCTTAAATATTTTATAAGCAAAAACTGTCTTTTAGGTTGAATGTGGTCCGTCCTTTATTTTAGAATAACAATTTGACTGTGAGATTTCTCTCTAAAATTAATCTGAGTATATTTTTCAAAAATCACCCTAAATAAAATTAATAACAAAATATCTTTTAGAATTTGCCTCAGTTTTTACCATTAAAACACTAATTCAGGTTCTTGTGTTAATTTCAGGACAAGGAAATATGAGGAGAAAAAGGAGGTTATTTATTACCAGAAGTGATTTTAAATTAAATTATTGATTGATTGATTGGGTTATTTTACATATTCTGTAATGAGATTTTTTATTTTAATTATATATAATTTTAAAATAATTTAATTAGTTGGTTTTAGGTAAAGTTGGATATTGAATCTGGCTGTTTAATGGAATCACCTTGGGGAGCTTAAGATTTGATGCATAGGTATTTCTGTCAGATATTGTAATCCAAGTGGGCTAGAATTTGGCTTTGGTATCAGAAGTTGTTTAAATAATTAAACAAGGAGGCCACTAGACTGACGCCGCTCTAATGCTGAAGCGGCCTACATAACAACTGAAAATCTAAGCCTGTAATTGCAACAAACTTATGAAATTGAAACCTAAGGACAACCAATCACAAGCAGCCAACTAGGCTTTAAGCTGTAGTCAATCAATGGTTTCCTTTATTTGCTTTTTCCTTTCCTCTATAAAAGTCCTTCCCCTGGCTCCTGTCATAGGGTAGAGAGCTCCTAACCATTTGTGGTTTGGCACTGTCTGATTAGAATTATCTTTTGCTTGAATAAATTCTTAATAATAAAAAAATATATTAGCTCCAACAATAATTTTCACTAAATAGAATAAGGTACCTGAGGATAAGGTACAAGACAAAGGGTAAACATTGCATTTATCACACTACCTTTAGCTACGATGAAGCTTTAAACTGGCTGGTTTTGTTTTATTTTTCTCATTTAAAAGATTTGACTTTGTAAAATATAGCCTTGGATTGGCAGTGATGAAATCACCCTAGGCTTCTGGGAGGTTTATCTGACTAATTCTCTACTGTGTACATTTTCTGTGTTATTGTAATAACGAGTAGGAATAAACCTTTGGCCTTCCCTAATCAGTCTTCTGGTAACATTATCACTACACAAGAGGAGAATAAAAGCATTTTCTTAAACTCCAGTGTGAATTTCTCTTTAGAAATATTTGAGAACAATTTTCCTTTTAAGTATAAAGAAAAACTTTACTTTCTTTGCATATATATTGAATACGAGGGTCTGAGAGATCTTTGTTCTGAACGAATTTTGAAAAATTTCTGGAGAAAGCTGTACTGGCTTTCATATAAGCACAATCATTTAGAAAATACACCAGGTTTCTTTCTAGCCAATGATAAGGTAAAACATTACATCCTTTAATAAAAATAAGAGCTGCTACTCTAGGAAATGGAAATAGGAAAGCTGGCACAAATCAATATTTCTACAATTATAAGTGTTATTTGGGTACTTTGTCCTGTGTACAGCTGGATGACTGTCATCTCATCTCCCAGCCTCCTGCATGTAACCAAGTAAGATCATCACTGCCGGTTCCCAATTTGGAGAAATTTGAGTTTAGAGTGAATTGTAATTGAGGTTAGCTCTGGAGGTGATGCTGACACCTTCGGATTGAAGAATTTACCTTTAAGTTCCTTTTGTTTCGAAGAGACTCAGGAAGGCTCATCACGATAACCTTTCAATATTTCTGCTAATATTTTGCTAATCATGTAACAGTATTTAGAAATGATTCCAATATCATCAAGCACTTTCCATATTGATCAGACACTATGAGATATTAAACTAATTCATGTAATAAATAATCTTTAAAATCTGAAGGAAGGAAAATAGAGAATAACGCAGGACAAGGCAGAAAGATTGGAAACAGGCAGGTCACAGTGTTCTACATAATTACTAAAGTCGAGCAGCAAATTTGGTTCTAGGCTTCTTGGTTTTCAAAGAAAAACGGAATCAGGAAGGGTTGCATATGTCATCTATAAAGAGAAAACACACTAGTTCTCAGGGAAATGTTCACATTATTCTCAGAAAAGAACCAGGTACAATTCAAATTTCATTGTCTGAAGGAGGAGAGCTTAATCGTATTCTTTGTGTCTTCCTTAGTCAACAAATTCTTTAAATCTCTAGAGGATGCCACTTTCATCAAGAACTTTGGGAAGGCTGGTTATCAATCTATACTGGTTCAGTGAATGTGAAGTGTGTTATCAAATCTTTTCATTGAGACATTATCAAATAGTTCTAAGGATTTTGGAGGAGTCGGATTTATGTTAACTCACAGTTCTCAAATTATGTCACTACTACTGTTACGTACACCTCAGCTGGAGTCATTCCTGGAATAAAATAATATCTGCATAAACCATTTGGATCCCTATTGCTTTTAATTTATGATAAATCTACAGATTACTCAAGGCAAAAATAAGAAGTTTCACCCTTTGCAGGGCCTCAGAATCTCCTATGAAAAAATTTGTATTTCCAGGTCTCTCATTGTTCAGTAATTCTTCCAGTTCTGCTTCTGCAAACTCAAAGGTCTAGAGAAACTCAGAGTTTCTTGGCAAATGGTACAATTTCACAGAATTTTTCAATTACTATGCAGAGCATCATGGAACTAGCCTTAAACCCATCTAAATTGTGTGCCTGAAATTCCAATCCCTTGTGAAATGGCTGAGGATGTTTAAAATTGGAAGCTTCAGTAAGCGTGGCTTTCCCCCTTGACCTCTTTTTTTCTGCCTCAGTCAGAATGATGATGTGAGCTAGGCTAAGGAGAGCAAGAAAGTGGAGGCTACTTTATAGCAACAAGGTTATATTGCTGGCATAGTGTGTGTGTGTGTGTGTGTGCGTGCGCTTGCATGCGCGTGCTGTGAAAGTCTCTATTTTTAATTAAAAATACTAAAAAATGTTTAGTTCAAAACTGAAAATAAAGGCATGAATTTAACAAGTAAATGTTTTACTTATTTTGTTTTGTAAATAGTGAGAATTTCAGAGTTAGAAATGGCTCTTGTGTTTATGGGAAGGAAGATATTGCTATATATGTGCATATTTGTAATTAAAAAATTTAAATTATTTTTAATGAGCAAAGTGTGTTTTAAAACTTGAAAATAAAATCTCCTATAACACTCACATCCCAAAGAGTTAATTTGAACACATAGATATGGCTTTTGGGATTTTTGAAATGTAACTTTTTTCCTATAAGGCTAAGGGAAAAACTAATCAGACAAACTGATGGACTATTTGAAAATACAGCATACATTTTCTTAATAAAACAAAGCAATGCGTGGGCTATAAAGAATGACTCTATATTGTTTTCCTTTCCTTTTGCACTCTAAATGTATGCTATTCCAAGAGAAACAGAGAGAAAGAAACTGATGCAGGCAAAGGATGCAGGACAAAGGCTATTGTGTGGGTGTGTGCAATAAGCAGCTGTGAGAAAGATAAGTGATTTCCCACCTCCCAGGAGTGATGTCCTTGGAATAGAGAGTAGATAGCAACTCCTGCTGTTGGCAGTAAAGTGGGCAAATGATTTCAAAGAATGCCAAAACAATGAATAAGATAGTATAAAACATATTAAAATTAGACCAGAATATACTTCTAAGTATGTGGAGTAAATTAGAGTACCAATTTATAGGAGAATCATTAAGTTCTGTATCAGATCTGCTGTAATGATTAAATTTTGCCCTTTGATCTGCAGCTATGCACCATTTAACAAAGGTTCCTTAGTCACTGATGTTTCTTAGAACACCACTGCTTGCTTCTGTGTTTGAAGCAAGTTCTGTTTGGAATGGAAAGCATGGCCTCTGAGGCTGTTAGCATCTATGCATAATACTTCCTCACTTTGAGTCCTGCTGAACTCCCACTCATCATTTTTTCCCTGGAATTTTGTCTTCGTGGGGCACTGCAAAAGATGTATGTGAATGGAGCAACAAGGAAAGGCACACACGCTCCATTGTCCAAATGGACTCAACTTATAAAATTTGATTTATAAAATTTTCCCTTAATTTCTTCAACTCTCATCCAAAATTGTGAATAAATATGTGCTATAAAAAATGGTTCATATTACATGATGTCATTGAACTTATTGTTTCTATGGTGTACAGGTAAGTTTTACTGGTAAAAGGCCTCCTGAAATTTTCCAGTTTAATAAATGATTTGTTAAATTTTTCTAGTGTCTTTTGGAATCTATGCTTAGTTTTCTGCATGAATGTTAATTTATGAACTGAATATTCAGATAAGCCAGGGCATTAAACATTAATTGAGAGTTTGCCATAAGCCAGGCATTTTTCTAAAATTCTCATAAGTTAGTGATGCAGGTATTATTATTAACACACACATTTTTACAGATGAGGACACTGAGTCCAGAATGGTTAGGGAATTAATCTAAGGTACTCAGTAACTGGCTCGCATGCAATCTCAGGCATTTTGATGAAAGAGGACATTATCCTGACTATTCAATTTCATCATGTCAGTATGGTATTTTTAGTTCAATCTTTCATGGAAATAAGGAGAGTATAAATTTCTTGTATTTGAATTGAAATTATTTGTCAGCCAGCCCAAATGAATTATGACTCAATCTTTATAGATTGGAATTCTTTCTTGCTCTCCTTTACCTGTGTGCTCATACGTAAGGAGGTTTCTTCCAGGTCAGCGTGACATTTACATGTGCATAATAGTAAAGGAGCCAAAAGAATATGACAATTTTTTTTTTATATTTAGATCAACATAAATTATTCCAGAATTCTTTTTTCATTTTAGGACATATTTCTAAATGTCCATGTATTCCTCTCAAAGTCATATACCCTATTTCTATAACAATGCACACATTTATTTCAGCATACTCAGAAACTTTTGCTGATAATAAAAGTATGTGGAGTGCTGTTTTAGTCTGCTTAGGCTGCTATAACAAAATACCTGAGTGCCTTAAACAGCTGAAATTTACTTCTCACAGTTCTGGAGGCTAGAAGTCCAAGATCGAATTGCCTACATGGCCAGTTTCTAGTAAGGACTCTTTTCTTGGATTGTAGATGGCTGCCTTCTCTCTGTGTTCTTACATACTACAGTGGGAAGCTGTGAGGGAAAGGGAGAGAGCAAGCTCTTTGGTCTCTTTTCTCATAAGGGCACTAATTTCTGCATGACAGCCCCAATCTCATGAGGTTCCCATCTCTTACTAGTATTACATTGGGGATTAAGGTTTTAACATATGAATTTTGGGGGAATTTTAATGTGTAATGAGTGCCTACATGACTTTCTCAGAGTTGCCTTTTCATAGAAAGTAACCTTAAATCAAAGACCTTTGCCACCGTAACAAGAATTTGAAAATTAAATAAATCCTTTTTAAAAAATTTTTGAAAAGATGATTTTGCTTTCTAATTTTCATTTCAGTGGAAAGATTTCCCTTTTTCCTAGACTGTTACCAACACTGGGTTGGAGGTAAAAACATTTTTGTATAGGAGGCTTTTCTTAGTATTAAATTCGTTTTTATGTAAAATTTTAAGATCTGAATCTTTTTGATTTTATCATTTACAGCACATCACACAGAGATATGCATTTCGAAAAGCAATAGGTCCTTTGGACAAAGCAACCTGGATCAATGTCATACAGTAATGTGACTTTACAAAAAGGAATATTACATCAAAAATGGTGTTGTGTCTGAAAATAAAAATCACATTGGGAAGTACAATCTAGCAGTGGAGAATGATGCCACTCAGAGGATGGGCAGTGTGTGCAGTAAAAGGTAAAATTACTGATCACGAGTTAGTGTGTCAAATATTTCCTTAAATGTCTCCTTCCCCTTCTTCCCTATGCCTTCCTTTCCTCCTAAAGCCTTTAAAATAATTTATTCTAATTCTTTTAGAGTGTAAAGTTAAATTTAATAATAACAACTGTTTTAAGTAAGTGCAAGCCTTGTGTTTGCATCATCGTGTATTACCTTCATAGATACCATTTTAGGGATGATTACACAAAGGCTCAAAAAGTTCAGCAACTGGTTTAAGTTTATAGAGGTAACATGGTTTGAGATGGACTATCAGCTTAGGCATTCGACTCTTAAGTGCATACTTTTAACCACTATGTTAGAGTTGACTCTTTCAAATATAAATATTTATTATTCAAGGGGCAATCCTCAGATACTCAGGTAGAACTTAACCTGCACTGGGCCCTCCTCTCATGTTAACTGACTACCCTTATTCTTTTATTGGCTGGCTCCATCTCCAAGAGTCTGGTCAAAGAAGCCCAGGTATTCTCTCATTGTGAGAAACTGGTTGCTTATGCTCTTTCTCTATCCAGATGAAATATAGTTTTTCACCCCTAGGGTTGGCTTTAAACAGCAAATTTGAATAAAAGTTCAAAGCCAAATGGTTTTACTTGTAATGATTTGGAAACTATTCTCCAAATGACTAAAAATGTTAAAGCATAAATACAAGGCTGATTTTAAAATCTACTATGTGGTAAGAGAATGTGCAGTATGACCTTTCCTGTTGTCTCAGAATTGTGGCTAAAGCCCAAAGCTTAAGACACAAGGCACTGAGTATTCCTAAGCCATCAACAGCTGCCAGAGCTTATTAAGTGACATTTGTATGTACCACTACCACTAGTTACCATCTCCCTTCCACTCCTCCACATCCCATTTCCTCCCTCCATTCCGGAACTTGAGGGAGGAAGAACACTCACAATTTATGGACGTCTTTTAGATTATATTTTAAGTCTGCATTTCAGCTGTGGGTCTTTTAGGCATGGCTTAAAGTTGAACTAAAATTCTATTCTGGACAACCAGCTATCACCAGGCTCCATAGGCTTTTCACCACTACCCGAGTCTTCTCACTATTTTGCTACATAGACGAGTTTGCTTTTTAGCTGCTCTTGGGTAGCTCGTCTGGTTTCGGGTTGTTTGGCTAAAAGTTCTCTTTGTCAAGTTATTCTAGTTAAATCATTATGCAAAAGGTACAAGGGGTAAGCTTTGCTGTTATTTACTTTTAATGGGTCTTTCATCTTTCCCTTGCGGTACTTTCTCTATAGCATCAATATTAAAATTTCTTTCTCCTATACTTTAGTTGAGGTAAATGTTTTGTTTTATTTGGGGGTATTAGTTAAGTTTTGTGTGGTCTGAGCTAGTATTTGTTCAAAGCGGCCATTATTGTGTGGATTCTCCTGGGTGTAAGCCAGGTGCTTTAATATAAGCTAACTTTGGTTTGTCCAAGCGCACCTTCCGGTAGGCTTACCTTGTTATGACTTGTCTCCTCTTGTATGGGTGTATGTTTGTTAATAGAATTGGTTGGCCATACTTTGGTACTTGAGGAGGGTGCCGGGCGTGTGTGTGTGCTTCATGGCCTTATTCAATTAAGCTCTCTATTCTTAATTTACTACTAAATCCTCCTTCCATTTTCGGTTTCACGAAAATTTTCGTTTATGTTCTATGTTAGAAAATGTAGCCCATTTCTTTCCAACCCATGGGCTACACCTTGACCTAAAGTTTTTATGTTTCATGTTTTGCTTACTGTGCCTCCTTTTTAGGGTTTGCTGAAGATGGCGGTATATAGGCTGTATTGGCAAGGGTTGGTGAGGTTTATCGGGGTTTATCGATTATAGAACAGGCTCCTCTAGAGAGATATAAAGCACCGCCAAGTCCTTTGGGTTTTAAGCTGTTGCTAGTAGTACTCTGGCGAATAGTATTGTTGTGATAACTACTTGGGTTTAGGGCTAAGCATAGTGGGGTATCTAATCCCAGTTTGTGTCTTAGCTATCTTGTGTTAGATTATTTAAAGTCACTTTCGTAGATTATTTTTTCTGAGCTAGAGCTTTCTACTGCTTAGCTTGGATTTAACTTTACTAGTGGGCGAGATTCCTTAACACGCTTTACGCCGCATGTCTATTAACTTGGGTTAAATCGTATGACGTGGTGGCTGGCACGAAATTTACCAACCCTAGAGTTAGTATGGCTTAGTCAAACTTTCGTTCATGGCTTAATTTTTATCACTGCTGTATCCCGTGGGGGTGTGGCTAGGCAAGGCGTCGTGAGCTACTGTGTAGTGTGCTTGATACCCGCTCCTTTTGGTCCGTGGTGACTTGAAGGGCATTTTCACCGGAGTGCGGATACTTGCATGTGTAATCCTACTAAGGGTTAATAGAAAGGCTGGGACCAAACCTTTGTGTTTATGGAGTAGCATGTACTCATCTAGGCATTTTCAGTGCCTTGCTTTGTTATTAAGCTACATTAACGTGTGGCGTACCAGGTGGCCGACGGATCTAGAGGGGTCGCTGTCTAAGGAAAATTGATTCATTAAAGTAGCATGCTTGTATCGGACGTGGGTAATTACCTGCAGAATGCTGTCTGGGCTATTTGGTTGTACGTCAGTTCGCTGATGGGTGTCTGTAGTCCGGATTTAGGCGTTGCGTGGTGGTCTTGTTTTTGGGGTTTGGCAAGATATTTGTAACCAGCATCGGCACGCATTTTCCGCGTGGTTAGGGGGGTGTTGTGGTGGGCTGCTTCTCGGGTATTATTTAAAGCATGTACGTGCGTGTACGTGCATGTACATGCGTGTATGTCCTGTTACATTGACTGAAAAACACCAGATTTCATGGTTTCATGCGGGTCTGCATATGCACGTGAGAACCTGGCATGTACTGCTCTCATGGGAGTGTCTGTGGTGGTTGGATGGTATGTCCCTGCAGGTCTGGACTGGCATGGCGGAGCTCGTCTTCAATTGAGGCTGTGTGACAGGGCCTTTGACGACCTTAGGTGAGTCCAAGCATACCCCCAAATTAAAAAATACCAAAGGCATGACACCACAGTTATGTGTCGGCATGGGCTGATTAGTCACTAACCCATCGTGATGTCTTATTTAAGGGGAACGAATGGGCGGTTTTAGGTGAGATGGTCCTGAAGAAAGAACCAGATGCCGTTTACACACCACTGTTAGGAACCCCCACGATTTATGGGCCCGGGGCAAGAAGAGGGATACTTTTCACAAGGGTTGATGGTTTCACGTGAGTTGGTAGATTAAGAGATAAACCACTGGAGGTGATATGCGTGTTGGCTTGAAAGGATTTGACTTGGATGGGGTATGAACGATGAACGAACGTATGGGGTTATGTCCGACTATAATGATGGTTGGGTGGTGGATATTCATGGGGTAATACAGTTATGTACTATTATACATAAATGTACTGTATGAGTTATGGGATAAAGAAATGTATGCATGAATTACATAGGCGGGTGGTTTTCAGGAATAGTTTAAGTAAAATATCAGCTTTGGGTGTTGATGGTGGGACTTTAGTTTCTTCCTTGAGTCTTTGGGGGAAAATTTGTTCCCCTTTTCTGGTTTACAAGACCAGTGTAATTAATATACTACATAGACCTTCATTTTAGGAGATGGTTTTCTACAATACTGATGAGGGGCATCAGAATGAGGCAAAAAGTAAAGGATTGATGCTAGTTGGCTGATGATAATGAAGGGATGTTCAACTGGTTGTCCGCCGATTCATGTTAGTGTTAAGAGGTCTGCGACTAGTAGTCAAAATAGGCATTGGCTGAGCGGTCGAAATATCATGCTTCGTTGTTTTGATGTGTGTAGTAGTGGTATGAGGGCTAGAATTAGGATAGATAAGACTAGAGCTAATACTCCCCAAGTTTATTTGGGATAGATCGTAGGATAGCCTATGCAAATAAGAAGTATCACTCCAGTTTGATGTGTGGAGGGGTGTTTAGTGGGTTGGCTGGGATGTAGTTGTCTGGGTCTCCTAGGAGGTCAGGGGAGAATAGGACTAGTGTTAGGAGAACGAGGATTATTGCTAGTGCCTAGCATGTCTTTGATTGTGTGGTAGGGGTGGAATGGAATTATGTCTATGTCTGATGGAATTCCGGTGGGGTTGTTTGATCTGGTTTCGTGTAGGAATAGGAGCTGTACTATAACTAGGGCTGCAATAATGAATGGGAGGAGGAAGTGGAAAGCGAAAAATCGTGTTAAGGTGGCTTGTCTACTGAAAAGCCTCCTCAGATCCATTCTACTAGGTTTGTTCCGATGTAAGGGATTGCTGAGAGTAGGTTGGTGATGACCGTTGCTCCTCAGAATGATATTTGACCTCATGGGAGTACGTAGCCCATGAAGGCTGTGGCTATTATGGCGAATAGGAGTAGGATACCTATGTTTCAGGTTTCTGAATAAATGTATGATCTGTAGTAAAGGCCCCGGCCTATGTGTAGGAATAGGCAAATGAAATATATGGATGCTCCATTGGCATGCATGTAGCATAGGATTCATCCGTAATTAACATCTTGGCAAATGTGGGTTACGGATTGGAAGGCGGTTGCTGTATCTAAAGTGTAATGTATTGCTAGGAATAGTCCTGTTAAGATTTGAAAACCTAGGCAGATTCCAAGTAGTGAACCGAAGTTTCATCATGAGAAATGCTTGAAGGGGTTGGTAGGTCAATTAGTGAGTCGTTGATAATTTTAAATAATGGGTGTGATTTTTGGATGTTGGTCATTGCAGTTCTTATAGTTGAAATACAACGGTGGTTTTTCATGCCATTAGTCATGGTTAGAGTCCATGTGGGAATAATGATAACATATATTGTGTTTATTTTGAGTACTATTTTTGTGGTGGGGTTTGTGGGATTTTCTTCTAAACCTTCCAATTTATGGGGGAGTTGGATTAATTATTAGTGGTGGGGTTGGTTGTGGTATTGTTATGAGTTTTAGAGGTTCTTTCTTGGGTTTGATGGTGCTCTTAATTTATTTAGGGGGGATGATGGTGGTTTTTGGTTATACAACGGCTATGGCTACAGAGTTATATCCGGAAGTATGGGTTTCTAATAAGGTTGTTTTGGGGGCTTTTTTGTTGGGTTTAGTCATAGAAGTGGTGTTAGTTTCGTATGTACTGAAGGAAGATGTTGAGCTAGTGTTTGAATTTAATGATTTGGGGGATTGAGTTGTGTACGATGTTGAGGATTTTGGGTTTATCAGTAAAGAGGCTGTTGGTGTTTCCGCTTTATATAGTTATGGTACGTGGTTAGTAATTGTTACTGGGTGATCCTGCTCATTGGGGTTGTTGTTATTATGGAGGTCACCTGGGGTAATTAGGTGAGATTTAGTGTGGTTAGGCTTAATGCTAATGTGAGTAGGAAGGATAGGAAATATAGTTTGATTTGACCTTTTTGGCTTGAACTGAGTGTTGAGGTTTTCATTTGGAACAAGGAGATTGATTTTGGTAGGGCATTTTCTAGTCAGGTTAAGTCAAGTAGTATTGAAGCTACTTTTTGGCTTATTAGTAGGTTGGTGAGAGGTTGGAGTCAGTGTATGATGGTTGGAAATAACCTAGGAGGTTGGAGAATTTGAGGTATTTGGAGGGGGTATTATGTTTAAGGTTTTGTGTTGCTACGTTGAGTTCAAGGGCTACGATGAAGCCTAGTAAGGTAACAAGCATGGCCGTGATTTTTAGGTAGGTTGGTATAGTTATTTGTGGAATTGTGGTAGGGGAGATGTTATTTGAGATGAGAAAACTGGCAAAGATGCTGCCTACTAGGAGGCGTTTGATTGGGTTAATTAATAGTGGGTTATTTTCATTAATGAGGATGAGTGCAGGGAAACAGGGTTGTCCTAGGAGGGCGAAGTAGATGATTTGGGTGCTGTATACAGCTGTGAGGGAGGTGGCAATGAGGGTAATTATTAGGGCTCAGGCGTTGGTATATGATGTGTTAATGGATTCAATAATAAGATCTTTT
This sequence comes from Eonycteris spelaea, assembly GCA_003508835.1. Classification (NCBI taxonomy): domain Eukaryota; kingdom Metazoa; phylum Chordata; class Mammalia; order Chiroptera; family Pteropodidae; genus Eonycteris; species Eonycteris spelaea. Next base: position 8,115,161 of record PUFA01000080.1, on the reverse strand, counting down.
TAATAGAATCCGGTGAGGAATGGTATTCCTGTTAGGGCTAGGCTCCCTGTAATTAATGCTGTGGTGGTGAATGGGAGAGTTTTGTAAAGGCCTCCCATTTTTCAGATATCTTGTTTGTCATTTAGACTGTGGATAATAGAACCTGAGCATAAGAATAATATTGCTTTGAAGAATGCATGGGTGCAAATGTGAAGGAATGCTAGGTGGGGTTGGTTAATGCCTACTGTGACTATCATGAGGCCTAGTTGGCTGGAGGTGGAGAAGGCTATGATCTTTTTGATGTCATTTTGGGTTAGAGCTCAAATAGCTGTGAATAGCATAGTAATTGCTCCTAGACATAGTATTGCAGTTTGAATAGTCTTATTGTTCTCTGTCAGTGGATAAAATTGGATTAATAAGAAAATTCCTGCTACTACCATGGTGCTGGAGTGGAGTAGGGCTGAGACAGGTGTTGGGCCCTCTATGGCTGAAGGGAGTCAAGAGTGAAGTCCGAATTGGGCAGATTTTCCTGTTGCTGCTAATAGTAGGCCGGCAAGTGGTAGGTTGGTGTTGATCGGGTTGAGGGCAAAAATTTGTTGGAGTTCTCAAGTGTTGAGGTTAAATAAGAATCATGCTATAGTTATGAGGAAACCCACATCTCCGATGTGGTTGTACAAGATTGCTTGGAGTGCTGCCGTGTTGGCATTGGCTCGTCCGTACCATCAGCCGATAAGTAGGAACGATATAATGCCAACTCCTTCTCAGCCAATAAATAGCTGAAAGAGATTGTTGGCTGTTACTAAAATCATTATTGTAATGAAGAATATTAGTAAATACTTAAAGAATCGATTAATGTAGGGGTCCGAGTGTATGTATCACATTGAGAATTCTATGATAGATCATGTAACGAATAATGCCACGGGGATGAAAATTATTGAGAGGTAATCTAGTTTGAAGCTGAGGCTTAGTTTTAGGGTTTGGATGGTTATTCAATGTCAGTTTGAGATTATTGTCTCTTGGCCCAATTGAATAAAGATTATCATTGGGATTAGGCTTGTTAGGAAAGCATATGAGATCATGGTTTTTATGTAGTCGGGATAAATTTTTTAGTGTAGAGGCTAGAATTTGATATAATAATTGGAATTGTTAAGATTAAGAGGGATAGTAGTGTGGAGGAAGTAAATAAGTTTATTACTTTTATTTGGAGTTGCACCAATTTTTTGGTTCCTAAGACCAACGGATAACTACTATCCTTTAAAAGTGAGAAAAAGCCGTGTTGTTATACACGGGGGCATGAATTAGCAGTTCTTGCAAACTTTTTCAGTAAATAAGAGTTTTTAGTCTCTATTATTAGATTCACAATCTAATGTTTTGTTTAAACTATATTTACAGTATAAAGTGCCCAAAATGATTTTGGGGTTAATTGATAGGAGAAGAAGTGGTAATATATGTATTGCTATGAGAGTGTTTTCTCAGGTGTAGGATGGTGGGAGGTTGTTGATGTGGTGGGTTTGTTTGCCTCGTGTTATGATGAGTATGTAAAGGGAGTATAGGGCGGTGATGGTAATGTTAATTCCTATGAGGATAATTGATAATGGGGATCATGAGAATGTTGATATTACCACAAATAATTCTTCAATTAGGTTAATTGAGGGAGTAGGGCAGGTTAGTCAGGCTGGCCAATAATCATCAGGTGGCTATAAGGGGAAGTACGGTTTGGAGGCCCCGGGCCAAGATTATGGTTCGGCTGTGAATTCGTTTATAGTTGGTATTAGCGAGACAGAATAATATGGAGGAGGTAGGCCATGTGCAATTATCAGGGCTGTTGCTCCCATGTAGCTTCATGGGGTTTGGATGAGGATGGCTACGATTACTAGTGCTATATGACTTACTGATGAATATGCAATTAGTGATTTAAGGTCTGTTTGGCGTAAGCAGATTGAGCTCAAGTGATTGATACGCCTGAGGCCAGGAGAACTGATGTGTTTAGGAGTGGGACTTCTAGAGAGTTTAGGGGATGGATGCCTGTGGGTGGTCAGCATCCTCCTAGTTCTGGGGTTGGGGCAAGGCTTGAATGGTAGAAAGCTCAGAAGAAGCCAATGAAGAAAAAGACTTCGGAGAGAATAAATAGGATTATTCCATATCGTAGGCCTTTTTGGACGATTGGTGTATGATGTCCTTGGAAAGTGCTTTCCCGTATAATGTCCTGTCATCATTGGTACATGGTTAGTGTATTGGCTAGTAGGCCTAGTGTTAGCAGTAGGGTTGAGTTGAAGTGAAATCATATGACTAATCCAGACGTTAATAGTAAGGCTGATAGAGCTCCTGTGAGGGGTTATGGGCTTGGATTTACTATGTGATATGCATGGGTTTGGTGGGTCATTAGGTGTTATTGTGTAGGTATAGGCTCACCAGTAGAATGAATACATAGGCTTGGATTAGAGCTACTGTGAATTCAAGAATTGTTAGGAGGATTAGAATGACAAATGTGATGAGCGATGTTACTATACTAATACTTAGTAAAGCTAGGGTAGCTCCTCCAATGAGGTGAATTAGTAGAGGTGGCTGGCAGTGATGTTCGCGGTCAATCGTACTGCCAGGGCTATAGGTTGAATAAATAGGCTGATAGTCTCAATGATGATTAGTATAGGAATAAGGGGAATTGGGGTTCCCTGAGGTAGGAAGTGGGCAAGTGATGCTTTGGTTTTGTGGTGGAACCCCAGGGCCACCGTACCTGCTCAAAGGGGGATAGCCATTCCTAAATTTATCGATAGTTGGGTTGTTGGTGTAAATGAGTGTGGTAAAAGGCCCAACAGGTTCGTTGAGCCGATGAATAGGATAAGTGATGTAAGTATGAGGGACCATTTTTGTCCTGTGTGGTTGTGGATTGTTATTATTTGTTTGGATGTCAGGTGGAGGACTCACTGTTGGATTGCGATTAAGCAGTTATTGATCAATCGGTTAGTTGATGGGAGCAAGATACTTGGAAATATGATAATCAAGGTGACAATGGGTAGGCCCATTATCGTAGGGATAATGAAAGAGGAGAATAAATTTTTGTTCATTTAGTTTGTCAAGAGGTCGTGTGTTCTGTTGTCTTTGTAATTATGGGTTCGGGGTTTTGATAATACAGGTGTTTTGAGACTTTCAGTTATATAATGATATATAGCATGAAGAGTATAGATAGAATGGTAATAAATCATGTGGATGTGTCGAGTTGTGGCATTTCATTAAGGGGAGGTTGATGTTCCCATTCTTTAACTTAAAAGGTTAACGCTTGAGATTTAGCTTCTTAATGAATTATAGTATGGATGAGGATCATTTTTCAAAGTATTTTAATGGAACTAGTTCGAGGACGATTGGCATGAAGCTGTGATTAGATCCACAAATTTCAGAGCATTGGCCGTAGTATAAGCCCGGTCGTGTAGATAGTAGGGTCATTTGATTTAGGCGTCCCGGGATTGCGTCTGTTTTTAGACCTAGTGAGGGAATAGCTCATGAGTGTAGAACATCTTCAGATGAGATCAGTATTCGGATCGTTAATTCCATTGGTAGTACTACTCGATTATCTACTTCTAAAAGACGCAGTTCTCCTGGTTTTAGGTCTTGTGTTGGAATCATGTAAGAATCAAAAGTTAGGTCTTCATAGTCTGTATATTCATAGCTTCAGTATCATTGGTGGCCCATGGTTTTTACAGTCAAATATGGATTGTTAATTTCATCCATTATGTACAGGATTCGAAGGGATGGCAGTGCAATTATGATTAAGATAATTGCTGGGAGAATAGTTCAGATAGTTTCCACTTCCTGTGCGTCTATAGTGCTAGTATGGTTTAAGCTAGTTGTGAGTATGACCGAAATGAGGTAGAGTACGAGAGAGCTGATGAGAAAAACTATTATTAGTGCATGGTCGTGAAAATGTAGAAGTTCCTCTATAATAGGGGATGTTGCATCTTGAAAGCCCAGTTGGAAGGGATATGCCATAGAGATATATAGGGGTTCAACCTATAACTTAACTTCGACAAAGTTATGTAAATTTTACTAATATCTCTCTAGTGGAGAAAGACATAGTGGTTATGGTGTTGGCTTGAAACCAATTGCAGGGGGTTCGAATCCTTCCTTTCTTATTTTGGGACGACGTATGTAGGTTCTTCAAATGTGATATGGCGGAGGACATCCGTGTAATCATTCTAGGTTTAATGTTGATAGTTCTACGGTTGAGACCTCTCGTTTTGATGCGAAGGCTTCTCAAATTATGAAAACTATAAGAATTACTGCTGTTAGGGAAATGAAGGAGCCCATGGAAGATACGGTGTTTCATGTGGTATATGCATCTGGGTAGTCTGAATAACGTCGTGGCATTCCAGATAGGCCTAGGAAATGTTGTGGGAAGAATGTTATGTTTACGCCCTACAAATATGAGGAAAGTGGATTTTTGCTCAGACTGGGTTGAGTGTATAGCCTGAGAATAGTGGGAATCAATGACAAACCTCCTATATGGCAAATACAGCTCTATAGATAAGACATAGTGAAGTGTGCTACTATGTAGTATGTGTCGTGGAGTACAATATCGAGGGAAGAGTTGGCAAGGACAATTCCAGTGAGGCCTCCGACTGTAAATAGGAAAATGAAGCCTAGTGCTCATAGTATTGCTGGAGATCATTTGATATTTCCTCCGTGTAGCGTGGCTAGTCAGCTAACTACTTTGACTCCTGTGGGGACGGCAATAATTATAGTTGCTGAAGTGAAGTATGCTCGTGTGTCGACGTCCTTTCTCCCTTGCCCTTGGAGGAGGAAACAGTGGTGCTTTTCCATCATGGAGACAAGTGAGTCAGCTTCAATAAAACTGTCACAGAAGTTGAGAGTGTCTCAAAAAGGGAGAGTAACACTCTCTTCCTTTGCATATTTACTTAGCTGAAGAATCTAGAGACTTCTTTTGTTGCTAAAAATATAGTATGCTTTTGAAGGGTATCACAATATGCTCTCCCCCAAAACATGCCACTTTGGCATAAGGATTACATTGAGCTAAAGGCAACTGAGAATCAAGAGATGCAAGAAGAAATCTCTGCCTTCTTATCTACCTAAAAGCAGGTCATAAACTTCCCTTTGCTTCCTGCCCTCTAACCAGGGCAAAACGAGCAGATGGGGAGTGGGCATCAAGATGCCAAGATGAGTGTGCATAAATCCATATTACTAAAATAGTCCTTACCTTGCACTAGTTACCCCACATAGTTGTTAGTCATTTCCCTACAATTTATCATCTCTTGAAGACTAAACCCATTTTCCTTTGTTGAAAAAATCTATAACTCCACAAATCTAATTCTCTGAGTTTCATTTCTTTTCTGTGAACTCCTGTGTATATAAATATTCATAAAAATTATATGTCTTTTCTCCTGTTAAACCTAAGCAGGTGAAGGAAAGGTTTTTCCTTTCTGACACTTTTCAGTTCTCCTCCCTCATGGCGGGAAAGAAGGAAGTGCTTGATTGTGTCTCCTGATGTTTGAAGACATGTCATGATAAGGTTGAAGAAGATTAGTTGCCCCTTGGATGAGCCCTGGGAGAGTGAGAGGATTTCAGACACCAAGAGGTCCAGTGTGAGACTTCACACGTATGTACTTGTGTAGAAGCTGCCAGAACCTGATGGAATCAGCCTAAACTAGAGGGAAAGCAGGGACCCTAACCACCAATATCATGGAGTCACCCACATAAGGAGGATGTTGGCTCCCCATTCCCATTCTGTCCCCAAATCCGGAGTAGCAAATGTCTATAGAAGGAAGAAAAAGATGTGTCTCAAAAGACAAACCACACCCCCTCTCCACTTTGAACACTAAATCTTGCTTGGGGTTGAGGAAAGGCCTAAGAGAGGACAAGAGCTATGAGTCAAGTGTGAGATTCAAGTTTTTAAAAGAATAAATTGCACTGAGTTCTAAATACTAGAGAAAAGATTGTTCTAGTAACTGAAAATGTCGATGGAACCAACTTAAGACATTGTTAAGGTAGTAATCACCTAGAGAAGCAAATTTGATCCAGTATTGCTGGTGGGCACAGTTAAAAGAAAAAAGTCAATTAATAATTGAACTCCTACAAATTGAGACTCTTTAATCAGCAGGTATATTTATAAGTAAATTGTTTTCCCTAGTAGTTTCCATAGTTTCTTTATAGGAAAGGATTCAGTTGCTTTTTATGTTGTTTAGGACTTTCCAACAGGAGTTCTGTGATGAAAATGATCAATACATATGCAGTCCCATGTAGTGCCCAGTAGACAAGTGTGGTCGTTGAGCATTTGGTATATGGCTCATGAGAATTAAAATTTTAATTTTATTTAGTTTTAATTAATTTTGATTTAAATTTAAGTATAAATGGTATCATGTGGCCAGTAGCTAAAATATTAAACAGTGCTGTTCTAGACTTGAAACAAATTGAGGTAGAAGCAAAGGTAAAGATAAGAAAAGTTCTATGTTGATAGGTATGTTTCTTTTCCTGTGGATTTGTTTATTCTTTTTTAAAAGGGTAGTATAGAACATCAATGTGCAAAGCCTTTGCTAGGACTTAATTCAATTTAAAGAAAATGTTTACAGTTTTAAAAATAAAACACATGTTTAATGACTCATTTGTTGACTTAAGTGTTGAAAGAATGAAATGCTTAGATTCAACTGTGCAGAAAACAGCTAGAGAAAAATCTTTAAGATAATTTTTCCATGGGTCATTTTTGCAGAAATGCTCACTTTGACATTAACATAAGGTTAAAAGTCATCGTTTCTCCCTTAAATTTATTCTGTTCCTCAATATTGCATTTCAATTTGACTGTTTATATCAAAGAATGTCTAAATTAAGGAATTAAGAAAGCCTCAGTGGGACAGGGACCTTTCTGGTGCATAGGAATTCTTCATTGTACTCCTGCCAGAATCAACATGGGTAAGAACAGGTTCTGCTCCATTTTAGATGGTAATAAAAGAAAGCTATGTTCTACTCTCTTCCTATCAACATAAACCAATGTCTGATTATTATCATTTAGATTAATTGGCTGCATATCTTTTTGTTATAGCAAATGGAAAAGCAAACAGCTTCTCCATAGATCAGTGGTATTGTCATGCACTGGGGAACTCTTCCTCCTGATTGCCCACTGCTGTTAAGAGAATGAAAATGAGTTTTCTTGGCTGATGAAATGTAACATTCAAATAGTAAATATTTTAAATATTTTATACAGCAACTTAGCTGTACGTTTTGTAGCGAACTCATTCTTGCTGGCTGAAGAGGAAGCATTGCTGTTCCCAATTGGTTGTTGTCAGCAGGGGTCCTGACTGGTTGCCTGCAGGCCAATTTCTGCCAGGAGACTGGTTGCCTTTAGGTAAGCATCTCTGATTTGCCACTGTCCACCCAGGGCCCCATTACACATTTAGTGACACCTGAGGGCTTTTGTGTGTGTGTGTTGGCAACATTCATTCTACTCAAATTCTCCTGCGATTCCTCTATGGTCAAGGCAGCTCATTGACAATAATATCTGACCTTAAACATTTTCAGGCCCACTCACCTACATCTTGCTCTATCGGGCTCACAAGTGGGTTTCTGGCTTTTGAACAAATTCAGAGATCTGAGATAAATGTTGACCCTGCTGTCAGGCAGTTCTGAAGTCTCCACCTATTTAGCTTCTGCCAATTTATGATTAAAATGAGAGATGTTGGATAGAAGCTGTATATGGACCCATTATGGTAAGTTCCTCTAGGTTCTAATCTTATAGCAAGTTAGATCAAAAGCCTGGACTGACTATATTAGCATTTCCTATAAAAATGTTTTTCCTGAAATAAAATATAATATTGCTCTCTTGGCTTTACAAAATTAAGAAATGGATGAAAAAATTTCATTGATCAATGTCTTTATTTAAAGATACAGGGGATACATTTATTTAACCCTAGAGCCAGAAAAAATTTGACTCTCTTGAACTGGTGTGCCTCTTTTTATCAGACAATGAGAATTTCCTCACCTATAATGTTTCCTTTTATACCTTGGCTGTCAGAATATTAAAATTAACTAAATATTAACTATGGCTGCTTCTTTACACAGTTACTCCCTTTCTCTATATTGTTTCTCATCTCTATTTTGCTTTTACTGTTTTTCTATATGTGTGTATATAAACTTGCTAATAACCAATTTCAATAAGTCTTTAAAAGTAAATAGCTTAAAAACTGCAAATAAATCATTAATCATGAAATACAGCCATGTTCAAGTATGTCAAATAACTTAAAGATTCTAAGACTCTCTTATTCTTTCTCTCTTTTTTAAAAAAAATAGGAAAAAAGTATGAAAAAATCTAGTGTTTTAAAATACAGATTTTTCTTAAGGAAATAATTAGAGGTGTACAAATACTCAGCACCAGTTATAGTTCTTAAATGCTGTTTGTAATAAGATATTGGAGGCATATCTATCTGTATTTATAAAAATATTAGCAATTTCTTAAACAAATTAGAATACTCTGCAGCCATTTGAACAGATGCTGCTATACAAGTATATTTGTTAGATGACAGTTATTTAGAATATTATGATTAAAAATACTACATATATAGTATTAAATTTTGGGGGGATGCACAGAAAAATATGGAACTGTATATAACAAAGAGTTTACAATAATTTCCTCCGGGTATTTGGAATATAAGTATTTAAACCATATTTTATTTTTGCTTATTTGTACTTAAAAATTTTTTCTCTATAATACATATGTCCTACTTTACAATAAAAGCTAGTAGATTTCAAATTCAAAACTAGCCAATGGTTAATGGATTTTAACCTCATGAGACTTTGAAATGGTAGAGGAACATGAACTGTGAAGACAGAGGAAAATTGGGCCCAGAAAGGAACTTCACAGAGGAGGTTACAGATGAGACCCAAGTGGCTCTTTGGACTTTAGTTCAGCATTCCTCTGAGCACCATTTAACTCCTTTTAGTTAGAATCTGCTGATAAAAAGCTAGAATTAGAGACCCACCTGCTTAATCAAGTAGCTTTATTTACCAGAGGTGGAAATCAAGGGTTTTTAAAAATAGATTTGATCGATTAAGGCTTATTATCAGTGTTTTTCACATTTTTGATGGATTTTCAGAGAGAAGTTATAGCATTAAATAATTCAGTTAATGTCTGTAAGAGTTACCTTTTTTAAAGACATAGGCACTTATAAATTAGAATGAGGGAATTTGATGATATCTGAAAAATAATTTGGTACCTAGCAACACAGCAGAAAGCACCAATGTTGCTGTTATAAGTGAGTCCTGTTATAAACTAGTCCTCCAAAGCTAGCTAGTAAAGTCTTGTCTTTTCTTTTCTTTTCTTTTCTTTTCTTTTCTTTTCTTTTCTTTTCTTTTCTTTTCTTTTCTTATTTTTTACTTCTTTCTGATTCTTTTAAAGCATGGGAATTTTATAAATTTCTTGCTTCCACTTCTCCATATGATAATTTCCATTGAAACCTGAGGCTTCCCTTTTAAGAGCAGAGTCACTTCTGAAGAACAGGTTTCTTATTATTTTCCAGAAATGGCAGCTAGTCCTGACTCAAACCTCTGGTACACTTAGGAAGTACAGGTTGTCCCATAGTCTACTGGAAAATAAAACATTATTGATCCCTGGATGGTGTCTGACTGATGTGTAGGGTATGAAAATGAAGGTAGCTCTTTGGAGAGCTGCTCTGCTTATGTGACAATTAGGAGAGATGGTCTTTTCAAATTTGTGGGGTACCACCTGTCTATGGATTTATGTAGTCATGAACCAGAGAATGAGGTGCAGTGGTCTCTGTGGCAAAAACCTCACTTGGAATGAATCTCTCACTGTGTCTTCCCAGTATGACACAGTCTACCTTCTATGGCATTTTGTATTATTATGCTTGATCCTCTACTAGCAGGTAAGAGACCTGAAAGGCTGTCTTATTTAGATTTTTATTACTTGTAGTGCTTAGAATAGTTATTTTCACCTGTTCATATACAATAAATATCAGCACTTGGGTAGGGGAGGGTCAAAAAACCTTGGCTATTACAATGGTTTGTGTCTCCCCAAACAACTCTACCCAACAAAATCTTATTACTAAGTATTTAATTTCATAGGGGAGGAGGCAATTAGGAAAAAAAAAAAGGTGGTGAAAAAGTCTCCTTAGAGGGGTGAGAAACACTGCTCTACATTAAAAAAGTACACAACATGTTACCTGTACAACTTATATATCTCCAGTAGGCTTGAACTATTTTTGTTTGTGTGTAACACTGTACTGTGGTCATTGTTTATAAAAACAAAGTCCATACACTTTTTCAAGGCAGGATCTATGGCTTATTCATGGTTATATTTCCCATATGTAGCATATTTACATCCGAAAAACTCATTATTAACCTTAATTTCAACTTAAAACTCTCTATCTTACTATCCTAAGTATCTGGCTGTGTCCTTTTCCCCAGTGTAGTTACCTAAACAAATGGCTGAAGGTTCCTTTGAGGAAGGCTTGGAGGGATCATTACCATATGTATTTGCTGTGATGTTGTAGGGTGTTTACTCATAGGGTTTTAGCCTCTCCTTCAATCAATGAGTTCCAGATATAACAATTGGCTAACATTCTGAAACTGGGTAATGGAACCTAATTTTTAATTGTGAAGCTGCCTTCAGCTTCCTGATCATTCATCCTTGATTTTTATTGTAGAAATATACACTGTCAAATATGGTAGCCACATATGGCTTTTAAATTTTAAATGAATTAAAAAAAAAAGAAAACAATTATGTTTTCTATTATAAAATTAGTTATATGTTTTCTATTATAAAACTAGTTATATTTTCAGGATTGCTCACTTCCAGGACCTCTCATTTTTGGGAATCATTCTGTTAAATTATTGGCAAAAGTGAAACCTCCAATATGCCAAGCTGTGGGTTTCCCTGTTCATTCTCAACTAAATTCACAACTTTCAGAAAAAAAAACTTCTACTCTTTATCCCAAATCGAGTCTGTCCTCTGGCAGCAAAGCTGCTGGTTTTTAACCACCAAACTTGGGGACAGGAGGCTCCAGGTAAGACTCTCCAGCCACAGACTTCTGCACTCCTAGCAGTTTGTCAGTTATAATTTCTTTTAAAATTGTTGTCTGCTTTTGGCAATTTCCAATGCCCTAAATTAATAATTTTTGACCCTTTTCCCCAGTTTAATATTATTCCTTGTGGAGAAAAATCACTGACCTCTTCATGACCCCCAAGCAGAAGTCCCTCCAAGGATTTGCCTTTAGTTGGTATAGTCCTTAACATGTAGTTAATTCTTAGTAAACACTGGTTATTAATGCCATTCATACAAGTATCAATGAAGTGCCTATTAGGTATATACAATAAAATCAGATCACTTTTCTGGCAAAAGCTTTAAAAAACTATTTACTTATCTTTCTCAGAGTAGAAGGCCAACCAGGCTTCACAAGATCTGCACCTCCTCCACATTCCCACTGCTCTCTGACCAAATTGCCTATAGCCATATTCGTCACTCCCTCATAAATCTTAGATTATATATATATAATAGACACACATATGTATATATGTATGTATGTATGTCTATATATATGTGTATATATACATATATATGTGTTTATTGAATTAGTTGAATAAATGAATGAAGATTGTGCTGAGCAAGGTGAAGAGAAACACAACATAGTTGAAAGAGAGAGCCCTAAAGAAGATAACACTGAATCTCTACTCTCTTCTATAACTCTTCTACACGTAAAAATGCTTGTATTGGGATACTGGTTATATTTTTAGGATTTCTCTCCTTGTCTCTTAAAATCCACTTGAGATATGGATCCTCACTTAATGGAATAAGCAGGAAGTCAACTTGGAAAAGATAGTAAAAGATTTTTGTCCTGAGGATATTTGTTTTGCCTGTGTAAATCTCAGGAAAATTTTACACATGTACCTTGAACCTGAGACATCGTCATTATTACTGTCATGTAATATGAAGTCGATAAATACTTCCAAGGTTCTGCAATCCAAAACAGCCTCTGCCTAATTACCTGAAGCCATGGCTCCTGTGGGGATGGGTTTGAAAATAATAAAACTATTAATAATAACTAACTATAGTTAACATTTATTTGAAATTACTATGTGCTAGGTACTTTTAGAAGTATTTTACATACTCTTATTTGATCCTTCTAACAACTCTATGATGCAGGTGCTATTGTCATGCTATTTACTTTCTGAAGAAACCAAAGTACAGAGAAATTATTTAATTGGTAGCAGATCATAAAAGTTAAGGTCCAAAATGAGTGGCACAAGAATTTAGTGACACTGGACACACAGCACTTTATATGAACAATAATATCATTATTTTCTCTGACCCTGCTCCGGACAAAATTGCAGCGTGCTATACTAGATCTATGCAGCTATGGTTCTGGAGCCTCAGAGAATTCCTCTAGATCCGTGGTTCTCACAAGGGGCTATTTCATTTCCCAGGGTATGTTTGGCAATGTCTGAAGATATTTTTAATTGTCATACTGTGTGTGGAGGGGGGCACTACTGGCATCAAGTAGAAAGAGGTCAGAGATGCTACTAAATATTTTGTAGTGCACAGGAGAGCTCCCCACAACAAAGAATTACCTAGCCCAAATGTCAACAGTGCTAGGTTGAGAAACTCTGCTTTAGACTCTGTCTTGCTTTCTATTCTGAATCTATTTTTTCTCTTTTGGAGTCTCTAGTTTCTGTCTTGTGTCTGTTTCTTGCTTTCTCTCTTTGTATGGACATCCTTCAGATTGCTGCTTCAATTGGACTGTCAACAATGGCTTGATCACAGCTTTGGAAGGATTAGAATGCTTACGATTGTAGGCAACAGGAAAGACAGCTTGAAGGGGCTTAAACATGAAGGCAACTTATCACACAAACTCATGTCTGGAGGTAGAGTAGTGATGAATAGAAATTGTATGTCAGAGGTGATGTAAGATTTATTTATTTTTTTGTTACTAACTCTGTTTTTCACTTCTCCATTGTCGGCTTGGTCCTTTTGTTGGCTTCTTTCATGGTTTTTAAGATGCAACCAACAGCATGGGGTAACTACCTTCTTTACTCATATACAGTAGAGAAAAACAGAAAAATTTTCTTTCCCTAAACCAGGAAGTATGTCCTTTCCTTCATTTTGATTGGGCCTGATGCAAACCCAAACCTAGATCAGAATATTTGTGTATGGTTTCAGGTGGGTACTAGACTTATTGAAGGGATCACTTTGTAAATTATGTAAATGTCTAACTATGCTATATACCTGAGACTAATATAATATTAAAAATAAACTGTAATTAAAAAAATAATTAAAAAATATTTGGAGTGAAATGCCATGACCAGATTGGTTTACTGTTCAGGATCTATCACTAGAACTCAGCATAGGGTGGTAATTAAAATCAGGGTGAAGAAAGAGAGAAGAAGGGAATAGATGTTGGAAAGATCACCAACTGAACTCATTATACCCTTGTCTATGGTCTTGAAGATGTTTCTTTGTTCTATTCTTTGCAGCCAATGGTCTAGTCCCATCCCTCTCTCCCTGTCTTCATAACTAGCTTCCAGAATCACAGCCCAGGTATCTCAGCTCATTTATCAACAAACCCAGATGAAATTACAGGGGATGAAATTAATATGAAACTCTCAGAGAATGTAAGGCTTGAGACGGGTCTTGAAATATATCAACCCTCTACTGGATATTTACCCCAAAGACTTGAAAACCCATATCTGAAAAGATATTTTCACACCAATGGTCATAGCAACATTATTCACAGTGGCCAGGACATGGAAGCAACTGAAGTGTCCTACAGCAGACAATTGGCTAAAGAAGCCGTGGTACATATATACAATGGAATATTACTCAGCCATAAGAAGAGATGAAACACTGCCATTTGCAAAAACATGTATGGACCTTGAGATAATCATGCTAAGTGAAATAAGCCAGACAGAAAAAGTTGAAAATCACATTATATCACTTATATGTGGGATATAAACCTAAAAGCAACAAATGAACAGGACAAACAGAAACTCAGGGACACAGACAATGGACTAGTGGTTACCAGAGGGTAGGGGGTGGGGGAGGAGGGGAAGGGTAAATGGGGTAAAGAGGGTCAAATACAGAGGGGTAGTGGGAGGGCAAAGTGGGTAAAGGGGATCAAATATATGGTAGCTGAAGGAAATTGGACTTTGGGTGGTAGCCACACAATAGAATATACAAATGTCAAATTATAATGTACACTTGAAAATTATATAATTGTATTAACCAGTTACCCCAATTAACATAAAAATTTAAAAAATTTTAAAATTAAAAAAAATCAGAGTTTTAGATGGACAGCTTTTCTTTTCAATGCAACAGATTATAAAACATAAAATGAATAGTAAGAGAACTGGAATTTTAAAAATTATAGCATAGTACATAAAATAACACCCTTTTAGGAAAAAAGATTTTTATATTCTCTCATAAATCAAGGCAACAGATTGATTGTAAAAGATAATCTAATTTGTTAGTAGTTGTATCAAATTCAGTCAATTTTGTGAAGAATATTTTATGGTAATATATTCTGTATTACAATAAATTATGTGACCCAAATACAATCCCCATTGAGCCTGTCTTGAAGAGAATTTATACTTTTGAATAAGAATAGAAATCTGACTAGGTTTATAGAAAATAGAAAAAAAACCTATATATCAAAAAGCAGTTTTTTCTTTAGTTGCTGATTTTAATTTTACTTATGAAATTAATTTCAATTTGATTTTTGCTTCTAGAAGCTAATCTTTTTTAAAAAATATATAAATGGAAATGGTACACAATGATACATCATTTAAGCATTATAATGCATACCAGATTGCTATAATCTACTTTGAAATATTTAAAATATAGTAGAAAAACACACCTCCAGGTAAAGTCTCTAATTTTTTTATATATTACATGAAATTGAAATCCGCTGACAATGTAAAAAGAAACAATACTTTTCATCTTCTTGCTTTTTTTTTTTGCATCATTATTTACCACTTTATTTCACCATTTATTATTGCCTACATAAGAGAGTGGACAAAGAGAAAAAGTTAAACTAAAATGAATCTATTTGATAAATTATATTTTTCTCTAAGATAAGATAAATCATTTGCAAAAAATGAAATTCTGAGGCTTACTTTGGATTAGATCTTTTTTATTATAATAAAATATGAATTTTAGACTTTAGAAAGTAGATATTAAACTGCCATAACTATATAACTGCACATAAATGGTTATATTCACTAATATAAATGGTTATTCACTAAGATTATTTACAGAAAATTTTTATAAGGTGAAATGTAAACATCTACCTTAATTTTAAATGACTATAGAAAAAAGGCGTTTCTTTCTATATAGTTCTTAATAAACACCAGGTAAAGACAATATATTTTATACACAAACATACATGTGTGAACATTTGCTTATACACATACTCATATATACATATCAATTTAGTTTTCAGAAAACCAAGAGTTATAAATTGTGGTTTTTCTTAAAATACTATAAAACTTTAAAAGGAAAATTTCCTGAATAAACTAGATGTCATTGTAATTCTGGCACAAGAGTTCTTGCTTTTAAAAAGACAAAATCAAGGAAACTTCTTTAAAAAGAGAAAGCAACCTCATATAGCTTCTGGGACACTACCTAAAATGAAGCTGCATTTTATAAATAAAGTTAGGTTCCTTTCTCTGCTACCAAAATAAATTCAAGAACCAAGACACTTTCCACAAGTTCCAATGAAAGAGATTTTTAAAAATATGCATATATCTAGTGTACATTTTTATTGTCCTCGATTATGTAGGTGTTTCTCTCTGTTTTTTGGGATTCAGCCAAACATATTGTATATACTGAAAACAAAAGCAGAGAAATAGCAATAAAATCTCTTGTGATAAAAGAGACACAAAGATAGATTCCATATTGGAATAGGCACTGACTTAATCTGTTTGTACTACTATTACAAGAATATGACACACTAGGTAACTTAAACAACAAATGTATATTTCTCACAGTTCTGGAGCCTGGAAAGTCTAAGATCAAGGTACTAACAGATTTCCTGGTTCATAGATGGCCATTTTCTCCCTGTGTCTTCACATGGCAGAAGAAGCAACGAATCTCTCCTAGGTGTCTTTTATAAAGGCACTAATCCCATTTATGAGGGCTCCATTCTCATGATCTAATCATCTCTACTTCCAGATAGTACTACATTGGGTTTTACCATATAAAATATAGAGAGACAAAAATATTCAGTTTATATCATGCACATTTCAAGACCCTGATATAGGGAAAGGCCAGGCAGAGATGAAAATATTCTTCTAGGCACTCTCTGTTTTTGTATCATAACTTAATTACCAAACTGCATTCCAGATAACAGAGCCACAACAGAAACAGATGTCTATAGCAGTGGTGAGTAAAACTGGTGGCCCACTAGCATCATCTGGGAACCTTTAAATGATGTCATAGCTTGGGCTCTGAACACATTTATTTAAATTTAATTTATCTGGGGTGGGGCCTGTGTATCAATATTAAAAAAACAAACAAACAAAAAACTAGAAGATCTAATGGTCATCAGAGACCCACTGGTTGATAGCTATGGAGATAATGAGATAAAGCCAAAGCCAGGAATGATAGCTACATAGGCCTAGACAAGGAAGCAGAGGGAAAATATGGATCAAAACCCAGGTAGACGACCTGAGAGGCAGATACTAAATCAACCCTGATCAGTGCTCCTGAGCAGCTAGCCTCTTATGCTCGATTGTGAATAAGTTACGAAGGTTGTGGATTTTTTAAGAGCTATGTAAAAAATAGAAAATTATTAGATTTTTAAAAAGGGATGAAAACACACTGATTTATTTAAAATGTATCTAAATTATTATTAAATGAAACATCAGTCTGGATTTCAAAAAGATGAAACAGTATTTTTTGTTTGTTTTCTTAGGTTTAAACATTTTTAAAAAGGAATGCATGTTCATTATTTATAATAAAGGTTCATATTAAAAATATGGACGTCCATGGCCTAATCTGCTCTGTTCTTCATTCCTCATGTCCAAAGGCAGTCATTTTCAACTCCTTTAGCTGTTTCTTCTGTTGTTTACTTCTATATTTCTCAATGACATGTGTCTACAGCTATTTTTATTGATCAATTTTAGACCTTCTCTTCAATGTCTGTTTTGGCAGATGCAGACTCAGCTGGGTGAGTGCAGCCTCCCTACTCATCCTGATGTGGTTATGTGAACACATCTTTACTTCCATATTTTTGTGCTTGCATCTCTAACTGCTGCACCGTCAGGATCCCAGTTGCTCCAGACACTGGTCAGGGTTGATTCAAGCATCTGCCTCTCAGAACCCGACAACAACCCCCCTTTCCCACACCTATAGGGATCATTAGGAGATAAACAGCTTTCCTCATAAACAACAAAGAAAGGTTAAATATATCTCTTTTTACTTTATAATGGAACTATTAAACACTTTCTTTAAAAATACTGTCTCAAGCTTTCATTTTTGGATACATTCCTCCCCCCGCCCATTCCGAAGGGGGTTACCTATGCCTCAAAACTGATTTACTGTTCTTGGCATCAGCCTCAATTATTCCAAGATGCCCACTACTCTTCAGTTTGGGGCCACCTCTAGGGATTCCTAGGAGAGTATCTGACACACTTTTAACTAGAGAAGAGAAAAAAGCTAAAAATAGAAACCCAAGTTTCATTCGTAGCTGGGCATCTCACCACACAGTATGATTTTCCTGGATAATTATGAAAAGAGAACCCTTTATTCAAAGCAGTGGGTTCAGGCAGGTTTGTTTAAAAATTAGTTTCACTACTTTATAGAAATGCCTCTATGCACTTTCCACACAGGCCCATGCAAGAGCAGAGCTGAGCAACAGTTAACTAACATGATCAAATGATAAACAATCCAGTGTGTTTAGCACCAGGAAATGTGAATGCTTTGTTTTCAGAATCTCTCTCTCTTTAGGGATAAGCTTGATCTTTTTCTCTGCTTGGACTAGAGCTGCCTCCTCCTCTTCTCTTCCAGAACCTTTTCTTCTTAATATAAAGCTATGTGTCCTATGCTGGGTTATGTGGCCCCAGGCTTTCCTTGGAAATACAGCCAGCAGAGCAGCCATCTAGACCAGGAGGGACACCTGTGGCCTTTCTGACTTGGTTGTTTCTGGTTGATTCTACTCCCTCTTGGTATTGCCAATTCAGACTTTAATAACGTAACCTTCACCATTACAAGTATGTAAATTGAAATTATTGTGAAAAAGGCTAATTCTCCCTTTTATGCCAAAGAACATACACTCCTCTTTTGAAGGGTATGTGAAAATCTTGAAAATTTTACACCCCCTCCCTTGCCTTCCTTGACCCTCTACTGCCTTCTCCAGATCTTTCACGTGGAAAGGCCTAAATCAGCCCTCTCAGTGGATCCCTCCAAGAAGTTTGGTATGGCAATGTCTTTCTAAGTCCTTCTGGACTGAGTTGCTATTCCATTCTTTTTGTTTTTTTGTAACATTTTGTCCATATCGCTGTAATAGTTCTTTTTATTTTTTTTCTTTACATGTATTAACTGATTTAACTTCTCAACATCCCATGAGGCAGGTCTTGTTTCACAGATGAAAACACTGCAGTATAGGTAAGTAAAGTACTTTTTCCCCAGAACACAGCTAGTAAGTGTTAGAACTGAGATTTGAACCTGGATAATGTGGTTCTAGGGTCAGTCCAAGCCCTTAACCATGAAATCTACATATTATATTTTACTACAGATTCTATAGGGAGTTGGCTCAGAACTTATAAGCTAAGCTTTATCACTGCTGTTTTAAATATGATGGAACTAAAGCTTAGAATGTTTATGGATTATCTAAAGTAATACAGCAAAGATACCAGACCATGGTTGACCCGAGGAGCAAATCCCTGCAGTGGGTGCAGAATAAGGAAGGAGAATTCTGAAAGGGTAGCAGGGCAGTGATGAGACCTTTAGTGACAAGCAGGAGTAACTGAATGGGGAGCTCTGGTGAACAGAAGGATCGATAAAATAATAATTGAGTACAGAGTGATCTAACACACTACTGAGAATAAGCTAGGATGATGCCTAGATATCTATGCAAACGTTGTTCATTTATGTACCAGTTTTTTTGTTTATTTGTTTGTTTTAATACCACACTGTATTTCTTTTCTCTCTGATTCCTCTATCCATTGGAGAGAAAGGCTTATTTCTTAAATGGTTTTGTGTTCATTCCATGTGCCTAATTCAGTGCTCAAGTCAAAATAGAGGCTTACTAAGTGTTGAGCAAATCAATAAACAAATTTTAAGATGGAGCATTGGAAACATTTATGATTTATGCTAATCCTCCATGGGAATATATTGCCTGGCCTATATTGTAATTCTACAACAAGGATTCAACCAAAAGTATTCGGGTATGTTTTTTCAGGGATTCAGGTTTTCAGGACTGAGGATAGAGTAACTGTCTAGATATCGGCTCCTCTTCCACACTGGACAATAGAAGAAACATCCTTTTCTTTGGCATTCAACAAAAAAAAGGAGAAATATCTTTCCAAAATTTGCCCTTGGCAATTAACTGAGTGAAACTATTTTTGGAAAATGGAGCACAGGAAATAATCTGATAGATAAGGCATGCTACGAGAAGAAGATAATACTTTCCAAATAGCCTTTAAAATTTGGAAGATTATGTCATCCATCCAGCTTGAAAACTGTGAATAGTATTGGAAGTACTAGTTTGTAAATTTGTATAAGTAAAACTGCAGGTGGACACTGGAAACTGGGTACCTTATATACCTACTGTGCATGTGAATCACTGGTTTATAGATTCTTTGCAACTAATATTTGTCTAATTTTTTAACCATTTGTATTAGTTTTCCAGGACTTCGTTAACAAATCACCACATATTCAGTGGCTTAAAGCAACAAAATTTTATTCTCTCATAGTTCTGGAGGTCAGAAGCCCAAAATAAAATGTCAATAGAGTTGGTTCCTTCTGGAGGCTCTGAAGTAGAATTTGTTTTTTGACTGTCTCTTAGCTTCTGGTAGCGGCTTGATATCTCTTAGAGTATAGACTCATCATACCCATCTGTTTTGTCTTCACATCACTTCTTTGTGTGTCTGTTGTCTCAAATACCTCTCTCCTTTTTCCTATAAGGACACCAGTCATTGAATTTAGGGCCCACTCTAAATCTAGAATGATCTCATCTCAAGAACCTTCACTTCATTAAGTCTTCAGAGATTCTCTTTTTACATAAGGTTACATTAACAGATATCAAGGTTAAAAGATGACATATCTTTTTTGGGGGGAGGGGTACATTTCAATTGGCTACACCATATGTGACTTTTCCAAATGTCTGCACTATATAAAAAACACATTAGGTTTTGTGTATATTAAGGATAATTACAGAAGCAAAGTAAAGGGAAAAGTTGAGGTAATTTTTTGGAAAATTCCAGCAAATGTTCAATTTTGATTCATATGGCTAAATATTTTAGGCCAAACACACTTTGAAAATTAGTATGATGCTCTGGGCAGATTGTCTTTGCCTGAAGAGATACAGAGTTGAAAAAAGATTAAGTAACAGCTAGGGATAGGAAGACTTATTAAAGAACCAAGAGGCAAGGCTTCTCAGGCTCAAAAACATTTCGAAGGTCTTATGATTTGTGAAAATGACTTATAATGCTGCAAAATTACTGGACCATGGATGTATATTTTATATCTTACAGTCTAGAACTGGTGCTTCAATTTGTAATTCTGCATTTTAACATATGAATTGGAATGAGTTAGCTGGATAACATTTATTGAACTCTAGATGTTCAATTATGAGAGAATCAATACATGTATTTTGCTCTTCCTTCCTAGCTTTTGTTGGTCAGTGATGTTTACATGATTGAATACAGTTTTCATTGCTTTAGTTTCAATTCCTTATAATGATGTACTTGCCTGTGATGGATCAATATAGAGAACTTTCAATATCAATTAAGAACTGGATTTACATGTTCTTAAACATAGCTCTCTAATTTATGACACTTTTTCCACACAGTGAATGATTTGATGAATTCTTCTAATATATGCTTTGCTTAATTATGAGATACATTTTTTTCTTTTTCTTTTTTTTTTAAAAATTAAATTTATTGGGATGACATTGATTAATAAAATTATATAGGGTTCAAGTACATGATTCAATAATATATCATATGTATATTTCATTGTGGGATACATTTTTAAAAATGTTTCATAAATATATAATTGAGTTCTTATGATTAAAAATAATGTAATTGTTAAAGAAATTGTACACTAATGATTCATTGTTTAAATAATTTGTTTTTATGAAAGTTGTGAATAAAAACCATTTAAAAATTAAAGATAAGGCAGTACAAAATATGTTAAGTAGGTTTGGCTCTTTTTATTAAGCAAAACACATGAAATATTTACTGCATTGTAAAGAAATCCTTGGTACATTGTTTTATTGGGTTTTCTTAACTCATCTGGTCAATTCTGGATCAGAAAAGATGAGAAAAAGTGAAATCAGAGAAAGTGGAGTTGAAACAAAGGATGTAGAGAAAGAAAGTAGAATCATTCAGCTGAGTATAAACAGATATCAAAAGATGTAGAGGCAAGTGTGTGTGTGTGTGTGTGTGTGTGTGTGTGTGTGTGTGTGTAGGAAATGGAGTATTGAATTGATTATTGGCTAGAGATACAAGTATAAATATTCTATATTCTTATCGCTTCATTTTCTCTCCTCCAGCTTTAAATACAGGAAAAAATATTCATATTAATTATTGAAATCCATATTTATGTGATTGGGCTAAAATGAAAGTTATAATGATATGGTTAAACAGTATGGTAAGATTCAACTTTAGTAGAAAATAAGAAAACTTTCTCATTACTTTTAAATGTCCAGTTTGGAGAGAGAAAGACTTTAGGAAAACATGATCTACAATATTGGGAAAAGCTGGAGTAAGGAAAATAATATCCACCTAGCAATTCTTTATTGCATGTGGGGAAATGGCTGTGTAATAAAGGGACTACTAATGCCATCTTTCTATTCACCAGTGCTTTTTCTCCATTAAGCAGGAAAAAGTCCAAGTAACTTGGATTTTTCAAAGAGGAGGTTAGGTTTTCACAGAAGAGCTAAGATATAAAAAGGAAGGGCTTGTCCATTAAGAAATAGAATAAAAAGAATATAATTATTATTATCATGGTGATTTATGAATGCACCCTAAATTAAGCCAGTGTGGGAAAGAGGAAAAAATCAGGAGGCTGGGCTCCAGTCCAAGAACCATTTCCCCTAATTCAGTGGGCGAATGCTGATAAACCACCTTACTTTCCTGAGCCTCCTTGATTATATACTCAGGGGATGTAAAGGAGGACGAATTACCCAAAATTTATCACCATTACTGGGAAAACAGCTAAAACTTCATTGACTACTTAAAAACAGCTGCAAGGCAAATCACCATTAACTAAGTAAAAGAAAAATCACACATTGTGAAGAAAATATTTTCATCTCATATTTCTAAAATATAAAGAAGTTACTAAAACAGAAAAGTGAAAGACCAATGGTGATAGCGAGATGGGAAAAAGATATGACAGGCAGTTCACAGAAGTGAAAATTGAGTTTAATGATATTTAAAGATATTTAAAGATACTCAACTCATCTTTATAATAGAAAAAATGCAAATTAAAACTATGTTAAGATACCATTTTTAACTTGTCAAATTAGCAACATGATGATTAGGTAGAATAGAGGTGACAAACACCATTCTGGGATGAGGGTAACTAGTTGGTGACATAATCAGACCTAGAACATAAATCTCAGAGGTGAGGGAAAACTATGTATGAAGATGTGAAGACTCCCCAAATAAACTTGTTGAACTCTGAATTTCTCAAACTTAACTAACTCTAAAACTTAATCTGTGCATGCATGAGTATTAGTTACTAGCAACCACAAAGCTAGTGCTCTATGTAGCAAGCTTTGGGAAAGAATGCTTTGTAAAATGGTTGGTTACTGTTCCTGCGGAAATCATGTTTCCAGTCATTCCATTAATTAATTTTTCTGTCACTTTCTTTTTTGCTTTCTTCCTTCCTATGTCAAGAGCATCCTGGAGCCTTGATGAGAGGAGTTTATCCTAGCAGCCAGGGCCATTGCTCATACAACTACTTACTTGTACCTTTAGTACCTGTTTGATCCCCATCTAATATAGATGTGATCGCCACTTGATGATGGACAGCTGCTGGGACCCCCAGTTTTACAGCTCAGTGAGTCAGGTTGTACCTGGTTCAAGATGGGCATCTCAGGTAATTTGATATCTTAGTAGAGGTTGGTTTTTCAAGTTCAAGGATTTGTCATGTTAATTCATTTCACTTAAAAACTAAATGGAAAAAGAGCAAGTGATGCTTTTTAAATGCACATCACCAAAGATGCTTGCAAAGTCATTTTCTCTAGTTTGTAATCACTTTGTTATTTCACAGCATATTTAACTAAATGGAGAATAGTTTTCATATCCAGCTTTTTTATTAATATCCACCATACCTTCCTATTAGTCAGTGCACTTAGTTTATCTTTATATGTGCAGAGCAGCTTCTTTTTCATACTTGCTCAGCCAAGCAAGATAAGGGGCTATAATTATAAAGAAATGTATCCTTTTTAAAGTCAAAACATTCACTCCATACTTTTTTGTTGTTGTTCAGAAAATAGATAACAGCTACAAAGTAAGCCAAACTTACTTTTACTTTTGCCAAATTTTTTATCAAAATTTTACAGGCTGTGCTAAAGAAATGTAAAAATGAACTCGATTTCTTAACATTATAGTTTATACTTAAAATAAATATATAAAATTTATTGAATTGGAGAAATTTTGATACAAATATTTTTTTGTTTAGTTAAAGCTAAGATTATAGTTGAATACTCACATATTTTTATATCTTATTATACTTTTAGCCAGGACTCTCAGAACAGATTAAGCAATTGTTTCCTTTTTCATTCCTTTTTACCTATGTGCAGATTATCCCGGTCTTTTTTTCTTTTAACTAGTCTTTATTTACTTTGTTTCTTACATGTTCATAAGATGTTAATAGATAAGAATTCATCCTTACTTGTCATAACAATTATAAATTACTAGAGACCATACTTTTTATTTACCACAAATCTTGAACTTAGACACATTGTAATTCAGAATTTTTCTGACAATTTAATCAAAATACACTATGTCTATCTTATAGGAATTTGTATGATGTAAATTGGCCAAGTAACATTGAATATTAATGAAATCTTTCTTTACCAAAAATGTAAGATAATATATGTTATCTACAACATACAAAAATCAAAATAAAGAACAATTTCAAATTTCAAGGTTGGTATGGCAAGTGACTTGTAAATTGTGTCTATACTACTGTCACATGGTGACACCCATTCTATTGATAGAGAGAAATGTCTGTCCTTATGTTAGCATCCTGGGAACTGAGCCATTTTTTATGGGAACTGGGACTTTGTTCTGGGGACTGTGGTGACTGCAGTGCTGTTATTTTACAATTCACAATGCTGTTAAGTTACCATTTAAAATTTAAATAATTTAAAATATTTCTAGATCATATAACAAAGCATCTAACTATTTAAGTAGTGGTACTTAGTACTGAAAACAAGCTCTAAAATCAGTAACTTTGGAATGAAAGAAGTGGTGAAATACTATGAAGAATTTTTCATAATTGCCATTATATACTATGCATACTTTTGGAAAACTCTGCAAAATATCAGCAATAATGTTGCAAAAATTAAAATGAGATATTAAAGCAAAAAAAAAAAGCACATTTGTTGTAAATCATTCCTTCTAATTAGATATATTTCCCATCACATTCTCAACTTGGTAAAATGAGGATTGAATTATGTGTTTTAAAATATTCCAAGTCTTCAGCATCTTGGTGCTCATATAAAATGCTACGTTCCCAATAACAAAAGAGTTTTATGTTTTTATTTAAAAGTTAAAAGGTTGCTTTAAATGTGGGGAATTGGGGATAGGAAAATGAAGAAGGTAGTGGTTTGAGTACACCAGTATCTAATATTCTTCTGCCTTCATAACTATCCTGTTTATTTTTGTATTTCTAATATCTGCTCTGATTTAAAAAATTGACTCAGAGAATAGGTCAGTGGACAAGAATAAGAGAGAGCAAATGAAGACAGGAAACAAAAAAACTACTAACCCAGAGTGTTTTTGCATTGGAGAGATAGATATAGCATCTTAAAGAACCTGATAAGATAGATCTATCTCTACATTTTTTCATCATTCAAAGTCCTAACGATCCCACTAGCATACCTCTCCTACCAGCTAAGTCCACAACTAGAAAGATTTTAAATGTCAAGCCCCTTAAATATGCTATTATTGACATATTTCTTCAGAGATATTTTAGCTACTTTCTCTCAATGTATTCTAGACCATATTCATCAGGGGCTGACACTTAGGTCTTATCTGACAACTATAGCAATTACCAAACATATACATTAGGACCACTAATAAATTTCTGGAGACAGTTAATAAGCATGATCATTTTATTTCTTGGGTAATAATATGTTCTATGAATGGGAAATAAATTATGGCTTACATGTTGGAGAGCTGATTTAACTTAATTCTGTGTAGCAGTAGGGTTTCTTAGAGACATTTTCTATAAACAGGTCTCATTTTATATCAGTACATTGCTTAGTTTAAATTCCCCCAAGAAGTGAACCTTCGGGGGAACCCAAAATAATGAAGGGAGAGAAAGGAAGAAAAGCCGTATCCCCTCAAAAAAAAAAAAAAAAAAAAAAAGGTGGGTTAATGAGTAGGCTATTGCTGTGTGCAACTAAGATTCGACCTGTGGGGATTGCACTGAGAAACTAAATGGAATACCCCTGAGCCTGTCCCTCTGGGTGATAAGAAGTTTAGAGCATTTATCTACCAACTCTCATCCCCCTTTGTTTGAAGATTGTCATTGTGGTCTTCAATCTTCTGCTTTCTAGTACTTCCTGGTCCTATAGGGTCAAAAGTAACTTCAAACAGAGAAGAGAGACAGACCCTTGAAGTGGAACGGTACTGTGCCAGGTACTGTGTACCTCAGCTTTGGGTGCACTCTAGTGGGCTGAGGGAAAGGGAAGAGACATCAACATCATCTGCTACATACATAATGATAATACTGAGTAAACAAAAAATTTTAAAACCTTAATAGTAAGTAGAGTTTATTCACATACACATTACTAGAAATAGTCTCATCCACTGCATAGATTCTCTTTTAGACTGATTGCTTCCCCATCCAGCTTTGCCTCAAGTGCATATAATGATTTCCCAAGGCAATCTTCTCAATGTTTTCTAAGTGTTTCGGTCTTAGAATTCCTCTTCAAGAATTTCTAAAATATATGGAACATCCGGTCCTAAACATATAAAATAGCAAGAGTCATTACTATAATGACAATAGAGGGAATTAATAAAGAATCTTTAAAAGATGGGTGGCAAAGTCAATTTTATGAAGCTAACAGCTCCTTTAGACATGCCTATAATGTGCAAAATAAAATCTTTCAGAATGTGTTTATTTTTAATATCTGGGTTACTAAAGATTGACTATTTTATGTGTTATGTGCCAATTTAATGAATCAAAATATTAGGGAAAGAGGAGAATATGGTAGTGGATAGAAATTAGTGTTTTATTATCTTAATGCAATACCATCTTTATACAGCAAAACTCTTCTTGAGTCTGATTTGTTTAATGACTAATTCCGTGTGTGTGTGTATTGTACATAGCATAGATGAAAACATATATACATATATTTATATGTGTGTATGTAATATTTATTTGTTTTTATCTACACAATTGCCAGATTAAATTCCTTGGATTGGTTTTTAACCTATTATCATCAAATTTAAGATGATGAATACCACATAGAGCCTAAACTCCCTTGCGAACCTCTACTTGATCTGTATGATTTTATCTCATCTATCCAGTATTAACTATCATTATCCTCCATCTTACGTTTTATTTAAGATTCTGGCCATTCTCTTTCCAGGCTTTTTATGTAACAGACTTATCCTTTTTCTTTTTTGCCTTCTATCATTCTGCTTCTAATATCTAGTGGGAGCATTTTCTTCTTTTCCCTTAAGTTCCACAATTTAGTTCTGTATTTTCATTAACAGCTTGTGATAGCCAGACACATAGATTTCTCCTCCTTTAAATTCTTGTTTATGCTACAAGAAGTATCTTGTACTTTATTTATTTGCTAATGGTTTAAGTAAAAAACTTCAGAACAATGATCTCAAATTATACAATGCATAATAATTATTTGGGAAGCTTTCAAAAATGTAGATTCTAGAGTCTTCTCAGAATTCTAAAAAAGGTAGTCATGGACCACACTTTGAGAAATACTGTTTTAGATTTTTATACCTGTACAACTATAATTTACTCATTTTTTTTTCTGGCTACATAAAATATTACATTATCTTCTCATCCTCCCTGAGTTGGTTGATTTTCTGATAAAGACCTATCTTGACCACTGCAGGTCCAATAACTAGGCCTTAACCCTGAGGTGGTTTTAGAATCTCAAGGACATTGACAAGGAGTGAAAACTGCTAGTTGACAGATAAATTAGGTGCCACTTTGAATTATGATAATGCCACTTTAGAGTTAACTGTATCCATTGTCAAATAGTTTTCAATAGATTGGTTAGGTTTCTTTCTCTCTTATAACATGTTATCATTATTTCTAGATGATGGTAAAGTTTTCCAATGCTAGACAACAGTAGATTTTTCCAAGCAAGACGGTGTCCATCTTGTAAGCCCAAGAGTCCACTTTATAAAAATAGCCCTCTGGTAAGATAACTAAAACAAGTTGAAAGAAAACGATAAATTTTAAGGATA
This sequence comes from Eonycteris spelaea, assembly GCA_003508835.1. Taxonomy (NCBI): domain Eukaryota; kingdom Metazoa; phylum Chordata; class Mammalia; order Chiroptera; family Pteropodidae; genus Eonycteris; species Eonycteris spelaea. Next base: position 8,087,330 of record PUFA01000080.1, on the reverse strand, counting down.
AAATCTTTAAAATTCTAAAAGCAGGATGCTAAAGTAAAGCTCTTTATAAAATTAGGCTTCTTTTCTACTTAGTAGACAAAGTACTTTCAATATTTGCTTCACAGCTTGCTCTTGTCTTTTTAGTTCAGCTTTCTATTATGAAATCTTGGTTAAAATATACTACAGCATATATCTTCAAAATAACTATTTCATATTATTTTTCCTTCAAGCCTATATATCTACTTTAATCCTAATTTAATCCTTCCTGTGAGCAAGTCATGAGAAGCCTATGACCACCCTATAGTCTTTTTTTCTTTTGATTCTTAATTCAGAATTCACAACTTAAGGTTTTTGTGCTAAATTAAAATTTGCTTTATATAAAAATTTCCAACTTCCTCTGTTTTCTACTTGTAAAAAGAAACACCATAGCTTAAAGAGTTAAGTTCTGCTTTTTTCCATTTCTTTCATTATACGGTACTATAGATTATACTGTTATGCCTAACTAAGGCATTTAAAAATTAACTTTTAAAGATATGCCATTTCTACTCAGGTGAGATAAAGGAATCAGTGATTCATTTAAAGATAAAATTTATTTAAGGAAAGAAAAACGCTATAATCTGAATCACTTAAAATATGCATAAGCCTGCTACATGTATAATTTTGGAGTGAAGGAAGGGAAACAAGAATTTATAATGTTCATCTAAGGTATTAAATAAATATTACAGCATTGGAAAAATGGGGTCAATTCTATGACTTCATGAATATTGGGGTATGCTGAGTAGAACAGTCTGATAAATACATAGTTACTGATTCATTTATTCATGAAGTAGAAACTATGAGGGAGTAGAGAAAAAGAAATGGTGAAAGTACAACTATTTGTCAGAATATTTAAAAAGAGAATTAATAATAAAATTTATATAAAGTAAGGCTAACTTTACACCAGCCCCTCCAGGGCAAAAGAAGTTAAGATGAGAAATTAAACAAGATTAAAATGGAAGTAAAAATATAAACCTATTTAGCAACTATACCAAAGACCAAAGGGATATTGATTTGGGACTTTATCAAGATTGTCTAATTAGATATTATCTAATCACTATGAAGTTGTATAAAATTCTAAATGCCATTACTGTTAACATGTATCAATAATTAAAATGACTTCTGCAGGGCTATTGTACATTGCATGCTTTTATTAAAAGTTGAAGATAAGGCTTGATTTTTTTCCTTATAGGTTTATGTCAGTTTAGTTCAACAAAAGGTGATGGAATTAATGTTGGGCTCCAGGCATGGCATTGCCTTTAGAAATATAAAATATTGCAAAGAAGACCTAAATAAATGGAGAGATAAACCATGTTTATAGATCAGATATTCAATATTGTTAAGATATCATTACCCACCCCACACACAAATGATCTATAGATTTAAGACAATTTCAATCAAAATCCCAGCAGACATTTTTACAGAAATTAATGAGCTAAATCTACAATTTGTATTATAATACAAAGAACTGGAATAGGTCACACCATGTTGGAGAGAATAACAAAGTCGGAAGACATACACTGAGTGACTTCAAGACTCATTATAAATCTAAAGTAATCAAGACTCTCTAGTAACAGTATAAAACAGGTAAAGAATAATATCAATGGGACATAATAAAAAAAAACTCAGAAAGATACTCATATATATAAATACTTATTTGAGTTTTGACAAGGGTGCCAAGGAAATTCCAGGGTAGAAAATATAGTCTTTTCAACAAGTGCTAGAAGACTTAGATATCCATGTGCAAGTGAATGAACTTTGATTCATACCTGACATGCTATACAAAAATTAACTCATAATGGATTGCAGACCTAAATACAAAACTTAAGTCTATAAAATTTCTAGGAGAAAATATTGTCATCTTAGATTTCCTAAATCTGACACCAAAGACAGTGACCACTTGTTTCTTAGATACAATACCTAAAGAACCATCCATAGAAGAAAAAAAATGATAAATTGGATTTAATCAAAGGTAAGAACCTTTGCTCCTTGAAAAACAGTTAAAAGAAAAAAAAAAGCCATATACTCGGGAAAATATTTGCAACACACATATTTAATAAAGTACTTCTAACCAGAATGTATAAAAATGCTCAACACTTAATAATAAGAATACAAGCACTTGAGTTGAAATAGTAGAAAGATTTAATAGACACTTCACCAAAGATTTGTGGATGGCAAGTAAAAAAGATGCTCAATCTCATGTAAATTAAAACCGCATTGAGATACCACTGTATAGCCACTCGAAAAAAGACTTCCCATAGCACATGTTGGCAAGGATATGTAACAACTAGAACTCTCATGAACTCCTGATGGAAATGGAAAATGGTATCACTACAGAACAGTTTGGCACTTTTTCAAAAAGTTAAGCATACGCCTACCTTATAACCCAGCTATTCTACTTCTACGTATTTATGCTAGAGTAATGAAAGCATAGTTCATACAAATATTCAAACACAGACATTCATAGCAGCTTTTTTGGTAACAGCCAAAAACTGAAAGCAGCCCAAAATATTCATTAACAGGTGAATAAATAAACAAATTATAATGTATCCATACAATAGAATAATACTCAGCTGTAGAAAAGAAAAGTATTACTGGTACAAACAACAAATGGATGAATCCAAAGATCATTTTATTGAATTAAGTGAAAGGACCTAGAGAAAGAAGCCTATATGCTATCTGATTCTATTTATATAAAATTCTAGCAAGTACAAACTAATCTGTAACAGAAAGTGGATCATTGTTTGCCTGAGGATAGCGGAAAGGCCGTTAGAGTGAAACAAGAGAGGGTGAGATTATCAGTAGGGTCCTAGGAACCTTTTGGGAGAGATCGATATATTCTTTCTGTTGTTGTGGTGATTGATGGTTTCTCAGGCATATAAATATTTTAAGATGTATGAATTGTGCACTTTCAATACCTTGTAAAGCTGATTTAAAAAAAGGAAACTAGAATTATCTTGTATGTAAATAAGTATATTGTTTCTAGAATTATATATGAGTAAATTAAAGTCGTATATTTTATATAATAAAAAGCATGTTAAAGGAGTTTTCCTCCCCTCTTTTGTGTAAATGTTAGTATAGTCACCGAATTTGATTTCTAATTAATAAAGTATCTAGTTCTAGTTTTAAAAGGCTTTATCCAGATATATGTTTTCTCTTTGCATTTTGGAGAATACTAAGTGATTTCAAAGGTGCCTGGGCGGTGCTCTTACTCTGGATATTCCACAAAACTGGTTGAATCTTGCAGAAAAAGATTTTGAGGTGTTTTCTACTAGGATAACCACAATCCAGCCAGGATTGAGTCCCTGAGTAACTTAAAGAAATATACAGACTGTTTAATGGGGATATTTTAAAGATTTTATTTATCTTATGAATCTCATGTCATAGGAGTCTGCCCAAGTCTTAGTCCAATTCTGATTCAGAGAGAGGCTTTTAAGAAGATTTCATAAGCTTCAAAATTTTAAAAAGTCTTTTCCCATTCCAACATCCAAACACAAACTTCTGGAATGGGAGCTTTACAAGATAGATACATATAGGAGATATTGGGAGGACAGGATCAAATGTATCATCAGCAGGTGTTCCCACAGCAGGCCAGAAACCTCTTTCCTAGCCCTTTAAGTGACAGCTCAGGTTTAAGAAGAGACCTTATTTATTTATGGGTGGAGGTACAACTCTTGCTTAGAAGGTCCCATAATATATGTTATATTTCTCCCATGAGAGTATCTTCTAAGTAATCCACAAGAAAAAATATACCCATTATATGAGCAATATCCTCAGGGAGGCCCCAAAGCCATGAATTCCCTGAAGCCATGGATTCCCCTAAATATTTAGATTCACTCTTGTCTTCTCAATTCTTCTCTTCTAAGAATAGAATAGCAAAAGCTAAGTCACAGTGTCACAATCAGGTTTGCTATGGCATCTCAATCTGTAGACTCAATCAATATTCCCTAATTTATTATATATATGACACCAAAAAGAGATCTGGGATGTCAGCAAAGATACTGTAAAATAATTAGCTTGAAAAACTGAACAAACAAAGGAACTCTAATGTGAGGATGTTTAGCATTCTAGCCAAGAAGAGGAGCAGCAAGGCTGTCCAAGTCTTAAATAATTTATAGATGATTATTATCCCTAAATCTTAACATGGTCCCTAAAGAAATACAAATATATCATCCTTATTATTTGAAATAATCTGCTGTGAAGATTAGCTGGTTTATTCATTATATTGAGTTCATGGTGAAATATTTCCTTAGTTTTAATGCTCTATGCCATACTTTTTGATTACATACATGTAATAAAAAATCATAATCTTTCAAATGTTTATGTTCTCTAATGTTCTTAATCTAGTTACAAGCTTATCTCTCAGGAAAAGAAAAACAATGGTTGAACCTAAAACAATAGAGTTAAAGGGGAAAAGAAAAACTTAATATGGTTGACAGATCCTAGAGTAATAAATTTAATGATGGTAGAAATTATTGGGATGTTTTAGCTCTTTTGTAGCTGATGATCTCAGTATTTCCAGCCGATAAAAATCAAGCTGATCATATGCCTGATTTTAATTTAATTAATTTAACCTGATTTATATTTTATCAAATAGTGTATTTCCTTACTTAAAAGTGAATATATGCACAACGAGCTCAAGGGAATATGGTGAAGATTGCTATTTCTAGACTCTCAGTCCCCGGCTCCTTAGGCAAACTCTAGAATCCCTTTGTGTAGTGTGGGAACTTTTATATTTTTTTTATCCCTAAAAATAAATATGTTGGCTATCAGCGGATTTCCCTGTGATTGTTTTCATAAAAAATGTAAATAAAATCATTGGTCATGGTGACCTCGCAAATGGATGTTTTTGTGTTGAAATAACAGTCCATTTTTTTTTTTTATGTTGACTATATCCTGCCATGAATGTAAGCATTTCAGAATGAGGCAAAATGAGAAAAAGTATTTTCCAAGACTTTTGACCAGCTTGAAGTCCTGCATTTTTGGAGTTGTCTTTTTGTTAGTAGCTCACATGCAAAGTGAAGACTGTTTATGTACCCCACACATATTTTTTATAGAGCCTCTTGTGCCCTACCACTTTGCCGAAAATCATGACATTCTTAAGATGAATTAAAACCTGAAAGATGTGTAAATCCACTGCAATTTTTATGCTCAATTAAGTCAAGCTATCTGGGCCCAGTCTTTGGACTTCTTTCTTGGCTCCAGATATCATCCATACCCTGATGACTCCAAAATTTATACCTTTATTCTCAAGCTTTCAAGACTCTCTCACATCCAATTCTCTATACCAGTGATGCCCAACCCTTTGGCACCAGGGACCAGTGCTCCTATGCCTGATGATCTGAGGTGGAGCTGAGGTGGTGATTAATGCTGGGGAGTGGCTGCAAATACAGATGAAACTTTCCTCACATGCCTACCACTCACTTCCTGCTGTGCAGTCCATTTCCTAATAAGTCACAGACAGGCACTGGTCTGTGGTCTAGAGTCTGGGGACTCCTGATCTGTACACTATCTCTAGTTAGATGTCTAATGGCATTTTAATACTAACATATCCAAAAGAGACTCTTAAATTTACCACCAAAATTCCTCTTCCAATTTTCATCCTTTCTACTCATGACAACTTATCCATCTAGATGGTTAAATCACAAATCCTACAGTCAACCTTGACTTTCTTTCTTTTCTTTGTGTCAAAAAATCAATCCAGAAACAAAACCTAGCCTTCAAACCATACCTCGAGTCTGACCACTTGCAGTGCAGCATTCTAGTTGCGCCCCCACTTGGATTACTCCCATTTGGATTACTGCAATTGCATAACTTGTTTCCCTCATTATACCCTTGATCTCACAATTTGTTCTTCATACAGCAGTCTCAGTCATACTCCCTGCTCAAAGACTCCATGACCTTCCATTCATCTCAGATGGCTTACAAGGCGCTTTTAAGTTTGGCCCTCCCACAGCTTTATGACCTTATTGCTCTATCTCTTTGCTCCTCCATACCAACTGTTTCTGAACATGCTAAGCATATTTCTGCTAAGAACCACTGCACTTGATATTTCCTCTGTCTGGAAAGTTCTCCCACGCATATCTACATGAAATGCTGCTTCATGTCTTTGAAATCCATGCTCAATTGTTATTTTGTCATAGAGCCCTCCCTGAACATAAAATGTCAGCTTCTCCTCACTATCCTTTTTTATCTCCCACATGCTACTTAATTTTCAACAGAGCATTACCACCTGACATGATTTTAAATTTATTTGTTGACTAATAATAGTCAATGTAGACTTTACAAAAAGTACTACTAAAAATAAGGAGAGACATTTCAAATGATAAAAGTTATAGCCACAAGGAATGTGTAATATTCCTAAATTTGTATACATAACCTCCAAACATGTAAAAACTGACAGAAACAAAAAAAGAAAATAGGCAAAACTAAGATCATAGAAAGAGTTAACATACCTGTCTCAGTACTTGATAAAAGATAAAATAATCGGAAAGGTATAGAAATCTAGAACAATATGATTAATTTTACTATGAGTGCGTAGAACATAGCACTCAACACCTGTATTATACATAATCAGTTTAGTTCACATGGAACACTTAAAATAATCATGTATATATATGGACTGTAAAGGAAGTCACAGAATTTTTTTCAAGTGTTAAAACAAAGCATATTCTCTGATCACAAGGGAATTGAGTTAGAATAAATAACAAAAGCACAATGAAAAAATTCCCTAAATGATTAGAAAATAAGCAATCCATTTCTTTTTGTTGCTGTTGTTAGAAACTTTCCCCCCATAATCCTTATTTCAACTTTTTGTGGAAGAAGAGTTTAAGACCACTCAGTGATTGTTCCTACCTATTAGCTGTAGCCCAGTCTTCAGTGGCAGGCCTCCAGCCTTCAGAAGGGAGCTGCTGACCAGGTCAAGGGGCACTGTTGCCTCTACAAGGTAGTCTGCAACCTCAGGTTGAACAGCAGTACATTCGGGAGCGGGAGCAGTCCATTTACCCAGAAATTCCTCCTAGGGCACAGCCTTTTCATCAGTGGCCTGAACTCCCTTTTCAGGATCTCAGTAGACTCAGAAATGAGATATGAGTTCTCGATTGTGGTCCTGTGACACGTTCCCAGGCATGCTCAGAACTTCCCTGGCCAGTATCCACCACTTCAGACCCAGTAAGTGAGCTCTCTCATTATTGTTCGGGATGACATTGTTCACCTGGTGAAGAGGAGCAGCTGCGTTACACAGGGTAATTTTAGGTAATTAACATTATACATGTTTGTGAGAGGCTGGTGGTCAGCTCTGGAATCAGTAACCACCTGAAGCTGCAGCTCCTGAAAGGCTTCTGGGATCTGTTTAGTGAAGGTTCGAGGAGTGAAGCGACCAGCAAGCGATATCAGTGGCTCCTGTAGCAGCAGCAAACTGCCACCCCCTCACTCCCCCGCCCCAGCTTGCTGCCACATTCCTAGAGGATCTGAATATGACATCAGCCAGGTTTTCAAGAGCAATAACAGCAGGAGCTGCCAGCAGAAACCTCTCCCAGGTTCTCTTCAGATTTATGATGTAGATGTCATCATTTTTCCTTTTGTAAATATACCGTTCAATTGAAAGTCAAGGTTGGTGTTGCCTGAGTTTCTGCTACAAGATATGTCAGGACGTCCTTCTTCATTTGTAAGACATCAAGTTCTCCAGAACTTAATAAATTCTTTTTAAGTTCTAATAGAAACCCAAAACGATGTCATACAAATCTCTCTTAGAAATGTAGTAACACACTTCTAAATAACCCATGTATCAAAGGTAGAATCACAATAATTATAAAATATTTAAAAGTAAAAGATAATAAAATATGACATCAAAACTTGTGAGATTCAGCTAATGCAGTGATCAAGGGGAAATGTATAGTCTTAAGTACATGCATTAGAAGAAAAAAGTCTGAAATTTTATCATGTAGGCATCTATTGCAAAAGTTGAAATAAAAAAATAGCAAATTAAACTCAAAGAATGTAGAAGGAAAAGAATATATTATGAAAAGAACAGAAATTAATGAAATTATAAATGATCATACCAGAGAAAATCAATACTACTAATATTGGTAAATATTTAGCAAAACTGATCAAGAAAAATACTATAGAAGGTAAAAGTCATCAACATCAAATCTCCACAGATGTTAAAAAGAGGATATTACATGCAATTTATGCCAATAAATTTCAAAATTTAGATGAACTATAACTGATATAGAAAATAAGAAATCTAGTCTTTTCTGTTAAACATATTTAAGTGAGAATAAAACAGAAACAACAAAAACTACCCCACGAAAAAAATTCCAGGCACAGAAGGACTCACTAATAATATCTTTCAACCATTGGAGTAAGACTCATTAAGGTCTTCAACAAAATCTTCCCAAGACTAGAGAAAAATGGAAAACATCTAATTTATTTTATGAGGCTGGTATAAAACTGATACCAAACCCTATACAGGACATTTCAAAAAAGAAAACTTGAAGTCCAATTTATCTCATATACATAGATGCAGAAATCCTCAAAAAACAACCCCGACAAATTTAAGTTTATTCTGGAAAAAAAAAAAGTGCAATGTTGCTTTAGTGTAAAAAATAATTCACCACATTAATATCAAAAAGAGAGTAAAATACAGTAACCTTGATAGATGCAGAAAAAGCTTTTAATAAAATCCAATATCTATTTTTGACCAAAAAAAAATCCCTTAGGAAACTAGGGTTCACTAGAGACTTCCTTATTCTCCCCCAAACAGCAAACTTGATGGTAAAATGATAAAAGCTGTCCCTCTACAATTGAGAAGGGGAGAAAAATGCCTAATATCACCATTTTTATTCAGTACTTTATTGGGTGTGTTACCCAACAACACCCAGCTAGCTCTTGGAAATTATAATATTTCAGTACCTAGCAATAACCCTGGATCTCTGATGTTACTGTTCTTGCATTCACCAGGAACAGCACTCTATTGCTGTGTACAGCTTACACTGACATTGACCTATTTGTGTCTTTTATTACCACTGTCTTCCATTTGATTTTCTACTTCATGTCAGTTCTCTTGTACTATGCTTCACTTAGCTCAAACTCCATTGAAAAGAAGATTTGTACCACCACATTGAAACCATTGGGTATTACCTTGAAAGGTGGAGTGTTTGCATACAATACAACCCAGAAGTTTCACTCCTAGGTGTGCCATGGAGAGAATTTTGTACCTGTGTACCAGGAACAATTAGAAAAAGCTAATGGCAACACAGATCATGGTATTTTTTTCTATTATAAACAATAGTTTTTTAAAACAGACTTTAATAATAAATTGTGGGACATTAATAAAACAATGTATACAATATGAAAATAAAGTAAAATAACACATAACCACCTAGATAAATTGTGCATGATTCATGTCAAATGCATACATTTATTCATGACAAAGCTTTAAAACTTTACGAAATGATAAACACAAATTTAGGATAGTGATTAGTGCTGACTTGGACAGGAAGCAGAAAAATGAGATGAGGAGGAAATAACTGAATACAGGCAAACAACGTTTTATTTCTTGGTTTGGTGATAGCTTCATGAGTGTCAATCATATGCTGTTTTATAATGTGTGTATGTTATGCATATATATTCTTTATATATAAACCAGATGACCAAATATTTTATTACAAATGATAATTAATAGAGATAAAAGTTTTGGTTTTTAGTGATGATTTTTTTTTTTTTTTTTTTTTTTTTTTTTGCTACAGATACAGCAGGCATCTGCTTTATACGGCTAATCAGGTGCTTTATTGTACTTATTAATAGCGAGAGTCATCCAAAATGCTTTAAACCTACCAGCTGCTGCTTCTCCTTTTGCATGGCGTACATCCAAAAAGACAGAAAAATAAAAAATGACAAGACTTAGTTGTTTAGACTACTGTGATCAGATTATGTCACAGGTTACTGACCGCCTTATGAGGGCTTCCTTTGGGTCAGACATCCAACCATGCTCCAGCAGCTGTGACTCTTACAAGTACTGAGCTGAAGAAGCCGTGGATGTGGCAGGCAGTTTTGGCTTCCCTGAAGAGGGAGTATGATCAGCTAGCAACTTGGTCGTTTATCCAGTCACAGAATGCTCATCAGAAAATATTAAGGTATAAAATTCTAAACAGAAATGCCCTTTTCACCAAGGCAATTTGAATCTCAGTATTTAAACGTTTCTTGCGTTTTCAGAGCTTACACTCATTTCAATATTTCTTGTAAAATATCAAAGTTTTCTGGCCTTAAAATTTAATAGATATGAAAGCTAGATTCACGATGCCAATATTATTTTTCCTCGGACTACTCTGCATAGTTTAATCCACAGTTGCAACTGGTACCATGCCTTAGTCAAAATTCTACATCTTGTCTTAGGAAAAAATGCTCATATTGGCTAAATAAACTTGAGTCAACATATTTATTTAAATTTTACAGAATTGCTTTTGGAAGAAAAAGGAATTTAGGAGATCTTTTGTATTGCTTTTGTTTAGCAAATTATCTATCGTTTACCGTTTTTTGCATTGGCTAGAGAAAACACCTTCGAAACAAATGAAGAAAATAACTTTCTCTATATTTATATTTAATATTCTTTTTATATGTACTGAATATTCTAAGGTTGCAGTTAGTAAGAACAGCTCTTTAAGGAAAAAAGCAGATGGCTCAATTAAACAAACACTTGTTTGTTTCTGAAAGTCTATATATTTCAACTGTTATAGTAATTAAGAATCAAAAAGAGTCAATAAGTGATAAAAATTCTTGAATAGAATTAAATTTTGGTGGTTTCAAATCCAGATCTAGTTAGCTGGTAATTAGAATAAATTTACTTATGCTTGCAAAATATTTAACCTCAACTGGCTTTACTTAGTGATAAATATTTTACAATTGCAGATGACTTAAAATCTGCAGGGTGGATCATGATAAAAGTGGTAGTCACTTTAAAACTTTACTGAAAAGTGTACTTATAGGCTGTTACCTGTAAAAGAGTCTTCCCTAAGAAGAAGCACATAGTATATAAAACATGATGCTATGCTATGACCAGCATTGCAGAACATAGCCAGCCAAGCAGTATAGCTTCAGTTTGGGATTCTCCCACCATGAAGTAAATCATTAATTCTGTAATGCAAACTCTGAAGTGTGCAGCCTGACTCAGGAGCAGGTCATAGACACTGTGGATCTTCACCAGTGTCTCCACAGGGATTTTTAAGCTATCCTGATGTTCTTGTATGCTAAATGAGGAAATCGATTTCTTTACATAGCAATACAAGTTCAGGACCAGGGCTTATGCTGCAAAATAATCTGGATAGAATAAAAAATATTGGCAGCAAAGCTTCATAACTATACTTTGTATTTACCCTGTGATTTGCGCGTGTTTTGGGTCTTTATTTAGAAGTTTGGTATGTTTTTGTGACTAGAAATATGCCAGGAACTACACTCTTCTTTATATCAATTAGTCTGTGGAAAAATTGTTTCATTGTATGTTGTTTCCCTTGAAATTGCAGTTCCAAGAACCTATCTACGATGTTAAGTGAGGACTTACTGTACAATAAGATATTTTGGAGAGAGAGGGCCACCTTCACATAACTTTATTTTGTTTATTTATAGTTCTATTTTATATTAGTTGTGTCATCTCTTACTTGCCTAATTTATAAATTTAAACTTTTCATAGTATGTATATAGGAAAGAAGATAGCATATATAGGTTTGTGACTGTCCATGTTTCAGGCAACCACTAGGTATCTTGGAACATATCCTCATGATCAGGGGAACTTCTGTACAAAAAGGAGAGAGCAGGCATGACTTCCTCACTGTTCATTCTACTGCCCTGCCTAGTTCTCCAGTCTGGTGCTCAAGAAAGCGGTATTGTTTGACAGCAGGAACAAAACAAAGCTAACTGGTTGTGTGGGCTCAAATCTATGAATTAGACTCAAACAGTTGTACTCCCAATAACTGACTGCATGGTTATTGCTTTCACTATGAAGCCAAGTTAGTGAAGTGGAACAAATTAGTATGGACGCTGCTACCTGCAGCACCACATTCTATGTAGTTATTTGACTGGTAACTTTAAGGATTGAAAGAATAAAACTAACATTTACTGAGAAGTTGATGTAATAATGTTTTTGTTTGTTTGTTTGTTTTCCCCTCTCTATGATGTAGACAATCATATTCCCATTTTTATTAATGAGGAAACTGAAGTATATAGAGAGCTAATGTAATTTGCCAAAGGTTTTTCTTCTGGTCAGTGACAAGCTAGACTTGAACTTGTCTCCAAATATTTGTCTCAAAAACATTATCTAGACTAACATAGCCCACCAGAATCACCTTTGGAATTCCAAATATACATGCCTGATAATATCTTTTATGGGTTTGCAGGAGAGGAGAGAACAATTAATAAAATTTAAATATGGACTATGGATAGATAACAGTAATGTATCAATATTAAATTTTCTGATTTTGATAACTGTACTGTGGTTATAAAAGATAATGCCCCCCTCTTTTAGAAAAAAACACAAATATGTCTTAATATATATTAACATAATATATATATATATATATATATATATATATATATATATAGTCTCTATGTATGGGATAGAAAAAGGTTAGCAGAGACATGTAAAACAAATGGGACAAAATGTAAACAATTGGTAATTCTCGTGTGAAAATTGTATTTTGCAAAAATACTGACAATAATATCTTTCATCATATTCTTTACTAGTATGAGATCTGTTTTCCCTGTCTAAATTTGGCGTGAGCATGTTATGGCAGAAATGATGCTGTCTGACTTTCCGGGCTAGAAAATAAAAGGCAATATAGCTGCTGCCTGGTTCTCTTGCATGCTCACCCTTGGAACCCAGCCATCTTTCTCAGCGAAGCTCAAGCAGCCCCTGTAAAGCCTATGTGGAGAGGCTCACATGGAAAGAAACTGAAATTCACAGCTCAGCACTGGCTCATGGCTGCACTCATTTACTACCAAAGGAGGAGCCATCTAGGACTTAGATCCATGCCACTGTTGATGCTACATGAGCAGATGTGAGCCTACCCCCTGAGACTTTCCCAAGTTGCAGAGCTTTGAGCTGAAAAAAACATAACTGTTATTTAAGTCACTAACTTTTGGGGGTTTTTACACAGCAGTTGATAACAATAGCTACTCTGAATAAAAAAAGTATGTGGCAGTTCTTTGGACTATTTTTGCAGCTTTCTTATAAGTTTAAAATAATATAAAAATGAAAAATTGAAAAAAGTATACATGTCCATATTCTTTAGAGATCTAATTTAGTGAATGTGAGTATGTGTATTATGGAACAACAAAACAAACCAAACCAAGCAAAAAGAGTTCTGAGAGATTCTGTTCGATATCTTTATTTACAAATCACTAGTCCAATTGAAAAGGAGCAAACCGATGATTACAGCAAAAAATTGCATTTCAATATTATGAAATAATAAAGTTATGCTAGAATAGTGTAAGAAATTGAATAAATTAATAATAATAATTATTATTAATTATTAATTATAATAGATAGATGATAGATGATAGGTAGACAGATAAAGATAAACTGGATTTTAATACTATTTGAAGCCTTTTATTTATTTATATTAATTTTTAATTTTTATTTTTCAACTAGAGTTAACATTAAATATTATTTTATGTCATTTCAGGTGTTTATAGCATAGTTTAGACATTTATACAATTTTGAAGTATCTTCCTGATTAGTTTAGTATCCACATGGGCACTATACATTTTTTTACAATATTATTGCTGTACTTTACATCCCATGACTATTTTTAACTACCAATTTGTACTTCTTAATCCTTTCACCTTTTCACTCTGCCCCACATCCCACTCTCATCTGGCAATCACCAATTTGTTCTATGTTGTTCGTTTTGTTTCTTCATTATAGATCCAGCCCATAAGAAGGATGACCAGAAATCCAGATCATATCAAACAATGTGCCAAATTTGGGGATTTATGTGGATTAATGTCAATAGCTATTGGCTGAATTTCTTGAGTGTGCCATGATTGTCCTCCTAAGGAAGAGTAAAAAGGAGCAGGGATTATGTCATTTCACATCACACAGTGGCTGAGATATGCAGTGCCTTTGCCTAAGAAACATGTCAAACTCCAGACAAGCTGACGAAGCAGGCATCTAGCCTTGACCTAACTGGAACAAAAATCTAAAGCAGGTGTTGGAGCACCTTTCTATGGACAGGAAAATCATGAGAGTTGGGCAAGCTTGGTCTTAGTGGGCATGTTCCCACCAAGAGCTATACATTTCAGACTCCACCCATCAGTAGGGATTGAGATCCTAATATACTGTCAGATTTGTTCATCTCTGGTGTAAGGACCTCTTTTACTTCCTCTTTTACTAAATGTCTTAAAAATGTACCCCATAGTTTCAAGCCAAAATCTGAGAAGAAAACCTAAACTTCTGTTCTTCACTTTCAGGTCAAATTCCAAGTCCTTTGGTCTCACTTGGAAACACTTACTGTATTTGTCCTCTCATCTTCTTCCTTACCCTCATTGTTCTAGGTCAGGCTTTTGTGGTCTATCACAAGTACTATCGCAGTGGCTTCTAGTTGGTCTCCTAGACTTAACTAGCCACACTCTGATTCACCCGTCCTTCTTTCCTAACTGCCATGTTCAATACATATAAACTATTATATACTATTGATCAAAGTTTCTTGTCAGTGCAGATTCAATTTCAAAGTCTGTTTTAGAAATTGATTGGCCCTCCTCAATATGGCTCCTTCCTACCTTTCTAGTTTCATGTCTTGCCATTCCCTCATTTTAACTTAATGCTTTGTCCCTACTAACCTATTGATATTCCAAAATACATGATGCTCTGTCACACTGCTGTGCCTCTGGATAAGCTCTTCTTAGCCAAGAATGCCCTCTCTCTATGTGCATCCTGGCAATTTCCTATTAATGCTTCAAGTCTCAATACTAAAATACCATCTTCAGTGTGCAGCTGTTAGTTTATTTCTATTATAGCAATTATCACATTCATTCAATATTCAACACATATTATTGAGCATATACTGTATGCTGGGTAGTATTTTAGGTATTGAGAATAGAGAATTTCATAGAAATATCAAAAGTTTCTGCTCTTGAGGAGATAGATGATACTGCAATGGTTAATTTGCCCTCTGTCTCCCCATGGGTCAGCATACAACTTGAGAGCATGGCCTTGGTCTTAATTATCTTTGTATCCTCTACACCAAGCATAGTGTCTGCCCCATAGCAGGAACTGATCAACAATTTATGACTAATAAATAACCTTACACTGGTTTCCAAAGGACAAGCTGAATCAAGGATAAGTGTAGTAGATATCAAAAGACAGACTCTTTTTCAAAATTACTGCAGGTTTTCCTTTCAACATGAAAGTGATAAAATCATCCAATAACCTTGCCTAAAGCAATCTCTACATGATCTTTTTTTCTTTCTTTGCATTTATATTATTTTATCTCCTCTCCTGAGTAATTCAGGCATCATGTTTCTCTTTCTAGGGAAGTGTAACTTCTAAATAGAGTTGGTCCCAGAAAAATTGTGAGGGAACAAAGATTCCATCTCACCTGCCTTCAAACTCTTCTGTATTTCAGGCAGGCCATCTTTTAGAGACTCAGTAAAACCCCTTCCTCCATAGCTAAACTAACTTCCTTTTAGGGAAGGCTCAGATATCATAGTATCATGTGATTATTTACATCTGAGTGAAATATGTAAATATATTAAAGTTATATCACTTTATTCACTGAGTTTGTCTTCATTCTAGTGGACAAATGAAAAGTGGTAATTCTAAGAGAATTTCATGTAACAAGATAGATTTTTCATGATAAGAATTTTCCCTACCTCCCTGAAACCACAAAAGATAAATGCTTAATGTGCATATTTTTATGACTTCCCTGTTATTTGGTTTTAGTTGGTCACTCTTGGCAAAACTCTAAAATATGAGTTTGTGACTAGAGGTACTTAAAAAGTAAGAAACAGGGAAAGCATGCTCCATCTCAACCCCAAAACACACAGACATATACACAGGTAGATTGGAGGTTTGTTTGGAATCAGCATGCAGCCACTTGAGGAGAGAGGCTGGGCAGTGTCTGTGAAAATGGCCACTATGATGCTCTTTTTCTAGGAAGAAACACACAGGGTTGATTTGCTGGGATGATTCTAAATATCTTAGAGCAGAAAGAGTCTCTCTTTAAACAAAATTACTGTGGGTTTTATTGTTTAGAAGTTTTAGTCTGTAATGGTTCTATTCAGGGCAGAATTACTTGAAGGAAATGGCATTAACTCCTTTCAGTTATTTTACTTACTAATACAGTTTTAATCTGTGTAGTCCACTGAACTGCAGCTTACTAGAAGCCATTATAGAGCTCCTGCCATATAAACAATAGCTATATAAATCCTACCTATGGAGCTCCTGATACAGTTTTATTTTCTTTCTGTGTTGGGAATATTTTTTATTCTTTGGGTTCTCTGTGTCTTATTAGAAACAAATACAATGATTTCAGTTATTGAAAAGTTATTGAAAGACACACAAAAATGTGTCTTTTCTAGGCTCAGAGGACACAATCATGATGAGGAAATTAGGATTGCCTGGAATTGATTCACCTGGGGCAACTGTGTTAATAGTCATTGCATAGAAAGGATTATTTCAGTGTCCTGTGACCTAAAGAGAATTGGGAATAAACATTTAATTCAGTCCAATATTCAACCAAGGTATATTGAGCATCCACCATGTATGTGCTGGATGCTTGATTAGCTTCTGGATATTCAGTGATAAACAAAATAGTCTCTTTCCTACTCTGATGGAGCTTACAGGGAGCAGGCAGATGTAAAAACAAACAAACAGATATACAAACAAACAAACCAAAAAAACATTACAAACAAATAAACACAAGTAATGATAAATGCTATGAAGATACAAGAGTAAAAGGAAAAAAACTTATAGTTGATTCTAACTTATATTGGGATCATATAAATACAGTCAAGAAAAACTTTCACTCAAAACCCCCAAACGATTTCCTGTCACATTTAAAATCAAGTTCAAAGTGCTTACTGACATGTACAGTCTCTGCATAGTTTTCTAGCCCACCTATTGAAGCTCTGTTTCCAGCCACTTTCTCCCTCACTCACATACTTTGTTTGCACAGGGTCTTCCTCCTATTTCTCATGGTTCCAATCTGGTTTCTGCTTCAAAGCCTGTGTTCCTGTGCTTCTCTTTGCTTAGAAAGCTCTTCCACCCATTTTCTTAAGGCTGGCTTCTTTAGCACAATAATACCCTGTTTATCCGTTTAAATAGCTCCTCATTTCCACTATATTTTTCATCATCACATTACGTGTTTGATCTTCTTCATTGATCTTACAGCTATTTGACATTCTTGTGTATTGTGAGTACTGTTTGATCTTCTTCATTGATCTTACAGCTATTTGACATTCTTGTGTATTGTGGGTACGTTCCTATGTTTACTTGTGTTCTCTCACTGAAAGGTGGCTCCAAATGTGAGATCACAACACTGACCCCAAACCCCAGAAGAATAGTGTTTGGCATGTGCAAGTTTTTATTACTCTATTTTGAACCATCTCTGAGTCAAAATGCTAAATGTAGCCAAACTCAATCCAGTGCTTTCTTGAAGTTTGCTGTCCAGCTTGGATCAATAATCAGGTAGGAGATTCAGCTTCTGATTAATATCTATTGAGAATTTCTTGGCCAATCACATGTACAGATTTCAAAAAGGTAAGCTTTAATATAGAGTCACAGGACAATAAATACACTTAAGGGAAAAAAATCTCCAAAACAATTAGCAGAGTTATACCTTGGTTGAAACATATTCAAATCACATTTTTCAAAGAGAACCCATATTCTCACTCTAAAACATCTGCAAACGACTCATTTTCAAGTTCTAATGTGTTTTCCCCAGAATAAGGAAAGAAGTTGCTTCAAAGCTTAATCTTAAAATACAGAAAAATATTTTATTAAAGAATTCTTGGTGTTCAATCCTCACTTGGGACAAAGTACTTTCTCAGAAAAATTGCTTCGTTCTTTATGTAATGGTTGATATTAAAAGCAACAGCAATAAATGTTGCATTTTAATTACAAAGACATTTGTGTTAGTGGTGGTTTCCTTAATTAAATATTATATAAAGGTAGCCAAACTACATTTGCTAACATTTTTCTGGAATGTTAACATACCTGCAGTGGGCCCATAATTTGTTGAAATCAAAACAAAGAACTTAATTTTGGGAGAGTAATTTCCAGTTCCCTTGTATTCCCTTACTGTTTTACATGATCCTAACATTGTGTTTTTAGAAGTTTGAAGAAATAGTGAGTTAACTTCTACAAAGAATGAAAATAATAGTATCAAAATCAAATCAGAACAGAAATGAAGGAGGAAAAAAACCTATATAATTCAAAATCTTAATCTATAATTTGTTGCATATATATGACTAACTGGTAAAAGGGACTTTGGGATCCATGAGGGTTCAAACTTACTGACTCTTCCCTCTTTTTAACAGAGGAACTGGGAATGCCCACTTGATATCATGTGGAGGGAGAGTTCCCACGGGTACCCTTTCTTAGTATTCTGTACAACAGAGAAGTCTCTGCTCAGTTAGGAGGCTGTGCTTCTCAGCTTCAGACAACTTCAGTGGTACTGGGGGAGAGTCTCAATGCAATTATATGAGACAGGCCAGTGACCTCTGTGGTTAGCACTTTTACTCGTTATGAAATGTAATTGCCTGCCTTGTCTTGATCAGTTGTCATTTTGGAAGTTGGGCTAACAAGGTTCTGTGAAGATGAAGCACCTTTGTGTGAGGTTACTTTTGGGTTGACTGGGGAGCATGGAGAAGAGGCCAAGGTGGAGTGCCAAAGCATGACAAGGTGCTGAAAGGATTCTTCATGTGAAAATATATTTTCAAATTATTAGGAATTCTAGCAACTAGGCTTATTCTCATTTGCTTATCAAAGACTTTGGCTACATAATAAATTATTTTTCTTACCACAAGATAGTGTGACATCTGTATTCTAATTGCAAATGTATTTGTCATAGACAGATATTTTACTCTCCCCCAATAATAAGATTTTCCCAGTAAAAACTGAGGGTATATTAAGGGGTAATAAGGTATAATGGGGATTTTTCTCCTATTTCTCCACACAGCATTCATCTCCTATCTATGAATTGACAAGTTAGATTAGCTAAAGAAAGTATCTTATTGTAACAATTCTGCTTCATTGAGTTCCAGAGGGATGTTGACACTGTCTTTTTTCTTCTTCTTCAGTATATAGAAGACAAATAGGTCATTGATAGGGTACTTTTGATCACTATGAAGGCTAAGCGGACATGGAAAATCCTTCCCAAGTTTCAACATATAAAAATTACAAATAAAATATAAAAATAACAAAAGCAAACAAAAAAATCCAACCCTTAAATATATTTTTGAGCTCCGAAGAAAATGAAATCATCAGATAATTAATGGAGTGGGAATTCAAACTCAGGTCAGTGAATTAGATGAGACATAAAGGCCTGACAAGGGCTCCGTGTCTGCAGAGGCTGGAGCTGCACTCCCTAGTTGACTCAGACGCCAAGACAAAAGAATTCACATAAAGTTGGTCCTAAACTTGTGAAACCCACAGGGCACTTAGACGAAGAAAACTCAGAATTGCTCTGTAGGATTTTCTGACAACCCAGGGAATGTTGGACCCCCTTGAAAAGTAAACTCTCCCTCACATGTAGTTAAAAAGGACAAACAGCAAACAGAAACAAGTGCCATGAACAAGAGTAAGAAAGTACAATAAACTGGAGAGTTTGCATGAACATTGTAGACATAAAAATCTCTGTGACCATAGGGATAATGACTAAGCATATATAAAAGAACAGGTAGCTTTGGAAATAAACTGAAAAGAATGTTTAAGAATAGTAAAATTTGTAAAAGCTAAAGTTTTAAAAAAGGCAACTAAAAGAGTGAACAATGCAATCACTGAATTGAAAAGTAGTTCATTGAAATATTGTAAAAACAGTAAAAATAGTCACAAAGAGATAAAAAGATGAAAAATATAAAAGAGATGTTAAGGTCCATTGAGATGAAATTTAAAAAGATATCAACATATACTGATAAAATTCCAGGAAAGAAATGAGAATAGGGCAAAGCATGGTATTAGAAAAGATAGTGGCTCAGAATTTCCAAGAACTGAAGATGGTTCTCAGGTCAGAGGAATACAGCAAGATTTTGCCAGAAAGAGAAAAATAAATTACATCTAGAAAAAAACACAGCAAAACTGAAGAATATCAACAAAGAAAGAAAAAATTAGTTCACCAGAGAGAAAAGCCAGAAAACTTATAAAGGAAGGATGATTAGACTGGCAACAGATTTCTTAGCAGCTGCAACAATGCTACAAAACAGTGAAATAATAGTTTCATTGTTCTGATATAAAATCATTGTCAACCTAGCATTCCACACAGCTAAACTGTAATCTGAGAATGAAGTCAAAATTAAGATACTTTCAGTCATCTAAAGACTGAGAGGACATGTTTCTTAGGGATAGGTTCATTATTTTAGGTGTCACCCTGTCGTTGATACTGATGTTCTTATTTGGAAGTTTAAGTATTGGGAGATACAGACTGAATAACAAAAGTGGATGGAGATGGTGACCATCCATCACTTCCTCCTCATGGTGTGCCTTCCATAATGAAGGGGCTTAAGGATCATAAGACTATGTTTTGCAGGCTCCTTGCAGTTAGATTCCAAAGTGATTTAGGCTCAGTCAATCAGATATACTCATATTGCATCTGGATTTGCTTTTTTGCTGCTTCTGTTGACAAGCAGAGTTATGAAACTTTCTTCTCACTGGAGTGTTAGCAGAGGCCCCAGGGACCATGAGCTTGAGCTTTTTTTTTTTTTTTTTTTTTTTTGTCCGTGTTGAGAAGCAGCATGGAGAGCGTGTGTTTTTGGATGGAGATTGGAGCATTTTAGCTTAGATGTTGAGATAATAGCAGTAGCAGAATTAGAGACTTTTTTTGTTGTTTGTGGTAGCTTCTTATGTGTGGGCTTTTCCTCACTGCAGTGACAGATTATAGCTGGAAAGAGACATCTCTGAAATAAGTGACTTCCTGATTATAGAAGAGGTAGTAACTAGTAGTAGCCCAGTTCTGAAGTGTGGTCACAGCATATGCTGTGCTGCCCTGCCAAAATCCTCGTTAGCTCACTTACATAGACATGCCCCAGCTGCCATGAGTGGTAAATCCCAACAGCTCTCATAGCTGCCCATCTTCTCTCAAAAATGACCTGTGATGATGGTTTCCAGGTCACCTGGAAAGTTATGCACCATTCTCCAAGAGCAGTCCTCAGCCACTGTCTGAATGACAGGAAGGCACAAGAGGCCAGTCTTCTCATCTCAAGGGTGACCAGCTTTATAGGGTGATTTGTGCTCTAGAGCCTTCCTGTGAGATCAGGCTGAAACCTGATGAAACTATATTTTCTCTTAGCTCTTCCCTCCTGCCCTAGCCTGACTTTTTACTTCTCCTCCTGAGAATACTCACTTCGTAAATCTTGAAAGAGAATCCTCTTATCAGGCTCTTCTTCTAGGGAACCACATCTATGACACTTGGTGCCAGAAGTGGACCTATGAACAGACCATAAAGATAGAATTTGCTTACTCTCAAGTGGATTCCAGAAAGGATCTCTTTATTGGTGGTAGGTGGAATATTGATAGCCTCTAACATGCTGTATCAATAAGATTTTCAAAGACTTTTGCCTGTGGTGAGTTTGGATGAGGTACAGATAAAAGAGGATGTACTAGGTGGTATAATTTCTTAAGTACTTGAAAGTGTTGGCAGAAATAGTAACTACAAGGACTATGGAAGTGGATGTCTGCTGTTAACTGCCAGTGATTTATTGACAAGAAAAAATGACAGTCTTAGATATATTAACTAACAACTTTAAGTTTAGTGGGACATTCAAAGAAATGTTTTGACAATATTTTAAGAGACTTTCATTTTCTTTTCTTTCTTCTTTCTTTTCTTTTCTTTTCTTTTCTTTTCTTTTCTTTCTTTCTTTCCTTTCCTTTTCTTTCCTTTTCTTTCTTTTCTTTCTTTCTTTCTTTCTTTCTTTCTTTCTTTCTTTCTTTCTTTCTTTCTTTCTTTCTTTCTTTCTTTCTTTCTTTCTTTTTTCTTTTTTTTCTTTTTCTTTTTTTTTTTTTTTTGCAACCAGAGGGCCAGATAAACCATGGTTTAGGCACAGGGCTTAATTATACAATTTCTTGGTAAGACCGCCAACTGAGATTGGCAATCATTTCTATTTTCTAGTGATATTTAAACTTCTTTCAAAGAAATTAAAATTTTTCTCAAAAAATTATTTTATTTTTATCACCTTAGGAAATCACAATGGTAATTATTGCTATTGTTTATTCTAATTCATTGCATTATAAAATGTAACCAAATAGTGTTTAACTTAGATATTTGATTTCAATCTCATGAGAAATAAATTGCTTAATTCTTAACAAAATATTACAGGGGTCCTCAAACTTAAAATATCACCTCAGTTTGGCAAGTCTGTCTTTTCAAATATATTGACTGTCCTGTTTTGTTTTTTTTGTTTTGTTTATAAGTACCAATGAAGTGTCTTGGAAAGAAAATGTTCCCCTAAGTTTCAAATATATAAATCTCTAATCCTTCCAAAACATCTTCCTAATGACCCATAAAGAAAATTACCTTTCATAATACTATGCTAGGAGAATTCTCTTAGTTGACCAATTCCAGGGGAACTTTCTCAAGAAATTAGTTATATTTGGGGCATTTGCTGCTGTAATGTACTACTACTATTTTTTTTTTTAAGGTAATGAAATGAGCAAGTGAATAAAGTGATTTGACCTGGTCTCGGCATTAGAGCAGCAGTGAAACACTGGCTGGGCTCAGATTACCACTCAGCTCTCAGACACACTGTTGCTTCTCTTGTAAGTACAGGGTGTAGTAGTTGTGTCCCATAAAAACTGATAACAGTGCCTTTAATAGAGTAAGTAGGCAACCCTTTCTATCTTAGAGAGAGAAATGTTCAGGAGCAACACTGATCTCTAGGTCACTGTGGTTGACCACTGATGTTTGGGACTTCATTTCATTTTACACCAAGAATGTAATAACATTGCAAAAATAAAAAGTATTATTTGCGAAATTTGTTTTGATCTGTGTATTTTAATTAGGTTTTAAAGCCATTGCCTTTTCTCTGTGTGGACAAGGTTGTGGAGTTTGCCACACACAACACATTCTTCTGAAAACTGAACATAATTTTAGACCTTAAGAATTTTAACAAATGTAAATAAATTAGGTATCTTTAATATATTTGTGAAACCTAACTAAATTCATGTCTAAATTGGTAGTGTTTTGACACTGTTCCCTTCCTTGATTAAATTAAAGCTATTTTTTACTAAGTGAAAAAACCCGGGAGAATGAAAGTACTGTCTGCACAGTGGCTTCATAAGTCTTGATTATAATGTGCTTCATCAGGTAATAGTTATTATACAATAATAGAAATGATGTTACATAATAGAATATGAAAAATGTCAAACAAAACATTTATTTACTATGGCTATTCACAGTAAATATTGCATTGAAAAATCAATGAGATTACCCCTAACCTTAACCCTTATGCTAACCCAACCCTAACCCTAATTCCCCCTGAACTCCATGGTCCCAAACTTTCCTGGTTTTCCTTGATGTCTCTATTCTTTCTCCACCTCATTTGCATTCATATCTCACTTCTTTTGCTTTCCTACCCCTTAAATCTTGGTATTCCTCACGATTCATGGTATTATACTTTTTGACTCTATACTCTCCCTATGTGGTCTCATAAACTTCAGACTGTCACTGTATGCTGTGGATTCCTCCAACTTTAAGTGTGTTTATCTAACTGCCTGTTGTACATCTTCTTACTTCACTTCAGCTCACATCAGCATGACCACAATAAATTTACCACCTTCCCTTCTAAATTTTCTATTTGTTAATATCACCATCATTCACCAGTCATTTCTGTGTTTAGCCTGGATTCCTCCCTTTCCTTCACCAGTCCCATTCAATCAGTTAACTCTCAAGCATTTTACTTTTTCACTGCCCTCATGCAGCATCTCTCAAATAAAGAACTGCCCCACCCTGCTCTCCTTGCCCAGTGTCTTGCTCTACCTTGCAAATGTGACCATTTCTTAGGTATGAAAGTCTTTATAGACTTTTCACAGGCTACAGTGTGGTACCCAGTTTGTAGTCTATAGACCTTTGGTGATATTTTAAAATCTTGATTAATGTTTTCAGATCTATACTGGCTGCCACCATTGATTGTAGGGTAAATAAATAATGTCTTGTACACATATACGTGACTTTTTCAAAAGTATGTAGATGCAGGTTATAATTCATAATATAGATAATTTCCTTAATTTTAATGAATTTATAGTAACTTTTGACATGGTATATTTTTTAATGAGATGAATAGTAAAAGTACAGTTATCATCAATGTTAATAATGGGTGCTGACATTTGAAACAGTTGGTAACCTTTGACTAAATTTCAAGTCAAAAGTGACTTAATCCTCATGACCAGACCTCTAAGGCTCTTAGCCAACTCTCCTTCCTAAATTTATAGCTACCTTTCTGATGTTTTACAATCCAGGGACACTTAACTCTTTGTAGTCCCCATTCTATAACATGCTATTTTTCTTTTACATGAATTTGCTACTATAAACCTTTCCTCTACTGCTTGACTTTTCGCTGCTAAATCTTATTTTTCCCAAAGACCCAAATTAAGGATTACTTTATCCTGAGTGTTTTCCTTTATCTTAAAAACATCCTCCCCACCAGTGGGGGGTCTCCTCTCATCTCCAATTTTGTATGTATATCTCTATCTTTATACCCATCGAATTGTATTATACTTAAATACTTATGCATTTATTTTTCCCCGGTACTGTAAGTTCCTCATGTCTCTACCACTACAGCTTCTGATTGGTATCCCCAGGCCTCTAGCACTTAGCCTGCAGTCCATAAGCATTCAATGCTTTGTTAAAACATTATACTTGTCTCCAAGCATTATGTCATTTACAGGGCTAAAAGATGATTTTAATTGGAGAATTATCTTTTATTACAAACCGCTTTAAGTCATTTTGGTCATTCAAAATTATGACATTATTTTGGTAGTTAAAGTAACTATTAGAAGTTACTGGTCATTGAGTGCTACAGTTGTCCACAATCCTGCTTACTGATGAGGTATAACAAACCCTGTTGTCTCAGGCCCAATTCTGTCCCATGTATAAACATTTATCACCAAAGAGAAAAAAAAGCCAAGAATCTGTAAGCTTGATGAAACCCCAGTTTCTGTCATTCTGGGCCTTCTGTCAAGTACCATGAATGAAACATTCATTTAGGGGAGTTGCAACAATGTGCTGGCAGCTTCATTTAGCTAAACTTCAAGTCAGATCAAGTGGCATAATCTTTCAAAAATGGCTATACCAAAGACTCAGAAAAGTCCTTAGGCCTAGGAATAATGTTTGAAGATATTGGCTGTTAGTATTGCTAAATACTTTTCTTGCAAACGTTAAGGTACCTGTATAATACTTCTAGTTCACTCACATCTTGAATACCACTTATTTCACCATGAGGAAAAAAAGTCTCACATTCCTTGTGTTAGATAACAAATGCTTTAAGGATTTGAGAAAAAGGGGGATGAAATATTTACAGTAGCTATCTCTGGAGTGTGGGCTCTGATTAGAGTTTTTCAAATACTAACTATCCTGATTCTAAATTAAAATTTACCTGCTCACATATTTGTTCATACACTTACATACGAAGCACATCTTGAATGGCTGCAAGATGAAATAGATTCTTGATCCACTTGGCAATGCCAAAAAGTTATATGGGGTAAATGAGGGTGGGATGGGGATGACAGTCACGGATACTAGTAAGAAATGCTGCCAGGTATAGAAATTTTACATGCTTGACCATGTCAGGACAAAGGAACTTGCTGTTCCAGGAATCAGCAAGTAGTGGGAGGTAGGGGAGGTTTATGTCAGAATTAACATCCATTATGATCAGGCAATGTCTAAAGGAGGTTTGCAGGAAGCAATTTCCCCCTTCTAGGCTGGGTCCAGCTTGCACATCAGGCAGTGGTCACATTTTGGAAAAGTATCTACTGCACAATATTTATATTACATTGTCTATGCTTAAGATATTTTACAATTTCCCACAATAAAAGTTCTTTTTCGTAATTTTTAAAAAAAATTTTATTAGTTTCAGGTGTATAGTACATTGGTTAGACATTTATGTAATTTATGAAGTTATCCCTCTGATTACTCTATCATCCATCTGGCTCTAGACACAGCCATTCCCATACTATTGACTATATTCCCTATGCTGTGCTCTACATCCCCGTGACTATTTTGGAACTACTGATTTGTACTTCTTCATGTCTTCACCTTTTCTTCCCAGCCCCCTAATCCTCTTCCCCTCTCGTAGTCACCAGACTGTCCTCTATATCTGTGAATCTGTTTTCATTTAGTTTGTATCTTTTGTTCCTTAGATTCCCCATATGCGTGAAATCATAGGGTATTTATCTTCTCTGTCTGACTTATCTCACTCAGCATAATAATCTCTAGGTCCATCCATGTCATTGCAAATGGTAGGATTTCAAATTTTTTTTATGGCTGAGTACCATTCCATTATATATATAAACCATAACTACTTTATACAATTGTTCCTTAAAGTTGTTCATGACCAAGCCACTTGAAAAACAGAAAGAATCTACCATAACATCATCAGGAAATGTTTCCATAGTTCCTGTTTTATCATCATTGCATCCACTCTGTACTGCTCATTGGAAATTGATGCGTTCTAAATTTTGGTTTGTCAATAGTGAAAATACCCCTCAAAAATATGCTGCTATACCAAATAAGTCAAAATCAAGCTTATGATCTCAAGGTAAATGTTCTGTCCAGAAAATCTTAAATGTCTTGATACTGCAGCAGACCAGTTAGTTTTATATGCAAAAAGCTGGATGGAACAATAACTATTTGTAGACACTGCCTATATCTATAAAAAGAGGAGAAAAAGATTACTTAGAATTCACCTGTGTGTATGCATGATTGGCAATTTTAATAACATCATGAAAAAACTAAATATTTTTCTTAAAACTTCATGACTATCTTGGGTGACATTGGCTTTCCTTAATAGACTAGACTAAGTGGCTTTAGTTTCAAGTGCAAAAGCTTGTATATATGAATTAAGCCCCATTTTTAGACCCATATGGTTTTTATACTATTTTCTATGTAATTTCTATATTCTGCTTTCAAATAATCATGATAGAGAGTTCACATAGTGTGAATAAAGAATATTATTACAATATATATTATTATTTCATATGCCTATCTATATCTATATTATCTCTATATGTACTTATCAAGGATATATATGATAAGTTTTAAATATCTATATTTGTTCATATTATGCATTTCTTGATCAAGGCCAATCATTTGTACTTAGAGCAAGAACTCCATCAGATCCCTTTGGCTCAATTTTTTCCTTTTTTGCGGCGATGTGAAGAGAGCCAGATGGGCAGACATGTGTGTGCCAAAGGATGTTTTTTTCATACAGAAAGACAGCCTCAAAATTAGGAATCTGAGGCTCACATAGGAGCAGGGCATCTGCCCCACCTACTCTGGAGAGACAAAGAGAAACTCAATGTCCCCAATGTAAACAAATTCCAAAGGGAAGAAAATGGAAAGATCTGTAGCTTCTTGCCTTTGGAATCTAAGTACCTCCAGAGGGGAGATGTGATAAGCATCTCAGAGTTTATAATTCAGGGTTTTATGTTTATATATATTCAGATAAAAATTTGGCATTTCTTTTCAGAGAATTATGGAAAATTGAGCTTCTATAGGTTTTTAGAAATTACCCCTACCAATAGGCTCAAGGGTTGCCCAAGCAGGAAGAATGAAATCTCATCATGCCTCCTAAAGAATATTTTCCAATGACTTTGCATAAAGAGGGACTTCATACTCCTGAAGGAGTAGTGGTTTCTTTTCTGCTGATTCCCACTTTTATCTAATCAAAAAGCAAAATTCAGCTATATGCAGCTTACATGCAAATCATTTAAAGTTAAGTGAAAAAAAAAAATGCATTCAAAAGACCAAAGGTGGAACTTCATAAAGATAAATTTTACCTTCTGAAAATGAAGCTCTAACAGGAATAAATCTTTCTGAATTAAGTAATATAACATCAGCATTCAAGAATTATTCTTGAATTCTGTATCTACAGGAAAAACAAAAAGAAATTAATAGAAAAACAATAGTTTGAGGAAACATTAAGTGACAGATTCAATTTTTAAAAATAAATATTTTTTTAAAGGATTCAAAAAAGACAATAAATATGGTTGATTTAACAGATACATGCTAAATTTAATAACTTGAGACTAGTTGTGATATCCTATTGTCAAGCTTCTGTTGAGCACTCGTACAAACCGATCCTATCTTTGGGTACAAAACTGCTCCAATAGATTTTAATAAAGAGAAAGAAAATAGACTACATTAATTATGTGAAGATAGAAGTTAAAAAATAAGATTTAAGAAACTTTCACCACCTGAAAAATTTTAAGTGCTATCTTAAATTATTCTTGTGTAAAATAAGATACTGAAACAGATAGTGATGAATATGTAGAAAATGAAAATAGAAAACCACACAGTAGCACAACCAAAATACTAAAAAAAGGTGCAGATACTGAGTGCTCTTGAATAGGAAGACTGAATATTTGAAAGATATCTGTAGTCTTTGAATTAAATTTACAAATTCAGATGCTCTCCAATCAAAATACCAACAGATGTGTTGTTGCTGGAGTGTTTTTTTTCTTTGCTTGAAACTGGATAGACTTATTATAAATTCATCTTCAAAAGCAAATATATAAGAATAGCCTGGAATAACCTGAAAGGGAAGAGTATTAATGGTGAACAAGCTAAACAATTTTAAGATATATTAAGACAGTAATTATAACTCCATGGTCCTAGCACAAAAATGATTATATGATTGTGTGATTGATTCAAATACCTACAGAAATTTGGCATTAAAAACATTTCAGAACACTGAAGACAAGCAGAATTATTAAACAAATGATGCTAAAATAACTTATGAGGTATTTGAAAAATGTAGGTAAATCTTAATCTCTTACTCTGAAATCAACTCCAATTGGACTAAAATTTTAAAAATAAAACATAAAAATGAATGTTGGAAAAATCATAGATATTAAAAAAATTATCTTGAGAATGTGACCAATAAAAGGGAAGGTTTAATATATTTTACCATATAAGAATTAAATGTATGGTAACCATCAACAACACCAAAATGAAAAGAAAACTGGAAAAAATATGTACCAAAAATTACACCACAGGCAAAGGGCTTCATTCCTTTAATATGCAAAGGGAACCTACAAATTATAAGTTTAAATCCCAAAACTTTCTAGGAAAATTGTGAAGAGGTGTGAACAAGGAGGTCACAAGAAAGGCAATGAAAGCTGATATACATAGAAATATTTAATCAATTCTGCTCACAAATTAATACACACTTAGATGTACTTAGATGCTTAGATGACATTTTAAATCATCACATTAGGAAATAATTAGGCAACGGATGAAAATCATGTATACAACTGGAGAATCTGTTAGCAGGGTTAAAATTTAGTTACAATATTTTGCAGAGCATTATGACAATATCTTTCAAAACTTTTAATGTGTATCCATCTTGCAATACAAAAATTCTACTAGGAATATGCCTTGTAAACAGATACACATAAGTGCATAAAGATATATGCAACGATATTAATAGCAGAATTTTATTCATTTTTTTAGTAACAAATGTAGGAAATAATGTCTAAAACCTGTGTATGTCTGTCTATTTGTGTGTGTGCATGTGTGTAAGATAGAAATTAGAGAATGAGAATGAATGAACCAAAGTGCTATTTAATTTTCAGTTTTATACTTTTCCCCCCATTTTTAAAAAACTTGTTTTATTGATAAACAAACAAATATACTTAAACAAAATCTATATCCATTCCAGAGAGAATTTAGATAGACATTATAAAAGTTACATTAAAAAAGAAAAAAAAACAGAATTTTGTTCCACAAAAAACTTTCTTTTAATGTAGTTTTAAACTCTAACCAACATGAAATGCAATTTATGTTGATGTGCTTCTCTCTCTCTTGGACAAGTAAACTGCATCAGAATGGACCATATTGGCCTTGCCAGATTTCTCAGAGAATATTCTGAGAACTTTGTCTGAATGAATAGCTAAGTCAAACAGGTGGGGCTGCAGAACCCAGTAAAATTATACAAAAGCTGAAGAAAGTTACATTTTCTTCCTTTGATTTATGATCTTGAAACATCTTTTCAGGAGAAATCCATCCCACAAAGTATCAAAATTAAGCAATAATTAGGTATTTAGAATTTTTCCAAGAGTCATACAAAAGAGATCCACATTTACATAAAATGGAGCAGAATGTAGAGAGATTCTGGTTTCTGCAGAAAATCTCCTGTATGAAAGGGTCCACTACCAAGTTGCCTTCAATCCCTGTTATAATACAATGCACAAAAATCTATTGGAATATTTTGTGAGATTTAGTTTTATATATATTTTCTTACTGTATATTTAATATGTCACATTCTCATATTAAATTTGATGGTCTGATTATCAAGACAATACATATGTGTGATTTTGGATTTCACACCTGAAGTCTTGAATAGGAAGCATCACAAAGCGAAGAGACAGAATTCTAAATTACTTCTGTTGTATAAATAAAGAGAAAGGAAGAAGATTCTGAAAAATATCTCAGCTTGCATTTTGAGCATTTAGACAAGTCCAACTTTCCTGGCTCCATGGAATTTGTATCATGGTAATTTTCCACTAGACATTTTAGAGCTGAAACACACAGGCTCATTTGCTACCCCACTTTACGTCAAACATTAACCTTAGTAAACCATCATCCTGTACTCAGGAAATAAAAGCTGAGGGTACATCTTCCTCAAGCCAGTCTACCAGTGATGATAAAACCCATAAGAGTCTATATTCAAAATCCATCCAAGTAATGGAAATATTTTAGCTTTTTGGTTGCAAAAAGATCTTCAAAAGTAACAGGCCAAATTGTTCTAGGTCTCTGTGACCTAAAATGTCTAATGAAGCCAAAGAATTATTAGAGTATCTTAGAGAAACGTAAGGCCATTTATCTAATGATTTAGTAATATGGCTCTGTCACTGAGTTAGAGAAATATGTGGCCTCTAGCTTAATATTTATTCAGTAATGTTCACCAATGTAGCACTGGCTGTGAAAATTCTTCTATGTCTTGAACATTCTAATGCAACACACTCTTCTGTTTAACTTCAAAAGTGGATTTATTTTGTGATGTGATGTTTTCCACTTTTAGAAAATTAAATGTTAAAGTCCAAATAATAAAGACAAAAAGTATTGAAAACCCGTTAACTAAAAAAGCGATGTCACACTGAGAATCTGATTGAAACACAAGGTTTAAGATGATTTTCTTTTCTGGTTCAGATGGTAAAAATCCACAAATGACAAAGTATAGTTATTTCAGAGGAGACATGAAAAGAAAAAAAAGAAAGAAACCCAAACTTTAAGAAAATTAAATTTTGTAACATAAAGGCTGTCACGGTTAAACCTATATTGACATCTGGTGGTCAAATTTGAAAATTTATACAGAAGAATTAAATATTTAATATACATTAATAACTAAAGGTAAGCAAACAGATGTCTCACTTGGTGTGAATATTAATGAGTATGGACATGGGATTATTTCTAGTTTTCAGCTAATATGCAATAGTCATATGCATTTATTCCTCTTGAGTATACACTGAGGAGTTGCTATTAAACGATAAAGGGGTACAGTAAAGTGGAGAGGCCTTTTAAACAAAGTTGGAAAACTTCCCAAGAATTGCACATTCCTTTGTGCTTATAATAAACATGCTTTTACTACATCCTCAGACACATTATAAAAGTCTCCACCGAATAGCACAGTTGACCCTTGAACAACATGAGTCCATTTATATGCAGATTTCTCCTCCCCCCGCCCCCCCCAGTACTGATTTTGATTTGTGGTTGGGCGTCCACAAAGGTGGAGGGCTGACTGTATGCATCGATTTACACCACTGCCTCCATCTTTCTGCGGCACACTTCTCTATATAGGGCACTTTAGCACCCACAGATTTTGGTATCCGTGTGGGGCCCTAGAATCAATCTCTTGCAGATACCCACAGACAATTGTGTAGTTAAGTTTTGGGGAAGTCAAAAATTATATGCAGATTTTCAACTGTGCATGTCCTCTAACCCCTGAGTTGTTTAAGGGTCAACTGTATTAACAATATATTCAAGTGTTTAAACTCAAATCCTTCTTATGGTTGAAGAACTAAATATCATAAAATGGCTTACCATATGTGGGATGGTTCATTTTATGTGTCAACCATAGGGTGCCTATATATTTGGTTAAACATTATTCTGGATGTGTCTGTAAGGGTTTTTTCTTCTTCTTCTTCTTCTGATCATTAACATTTTTTAAATATTAATTTCAGATATACAGTACAATGACTAGACATATTTTGTGAAATGACCCCCTAGATTACTCTAGCACCCACGTGGCACTATAAACAGCTATTATGATAATAATGACTATATTCCCTATCCTGTACTCTAAGGTCAGTGTGTGACAGTTTCTAAAATACTAATTTGTACTTCATCCCTTCACCTTTTTCTACCCCAACCCCCATCCCCTTTGGTGACCACCAGTTTGTTCTTTGTATCTGAGTCTGTTTTTGTTTAGTTTGTTCCTTTCTTTTGTTCCTTAGATCCCAGTATAAGTGAAATCATGAAATCGTAGGGTATTTACCTATCTCATTGTGAGGGTTGTCCTGAATGATATTAACATTTGAATAGGTAGACTAAGTAAAACAGATGATCCCCTCCATTGTTTGAGAACCTCATCCAATTCATTGAAGGCCCCAGGAGAACAAAAATTCTGAGGAAGAGAGTTCTCTCTCTCTGCCTGTCTTTGAGCTGGGATGTGGGTATTTTCCTGCCTTTGGAGGACATGGACTCAGTCTAAAACCTAGAGCATTGGCTCTCCTAATTCCCAGGTCTCCAAACTCAGACTGGAATTTATACCATCAACCCTTCTGTTTCTCAGGCTTTCAGACTTGTTCTGTGAATACACCATCAAGCTGTCCCAGGGCTCCAGCTTGCCAGCTGCAGATCTTGGGACTTCTCAGCTTCCACAATCACGTGAGCCAATTATTTATAATAAATCTTTATATGTAGAGATTTATATGTAAAGATTTACTTCGCATCAATATAAACAATGACAAGTAAGTCATAGCACATATACTACAATTCTGTTTTATTTTATGTTTCACTTTCCTAAGCATCTTTGAAAAGATAGGAGTATAATTGTCTTCCAGAGAGGCAGTTTGTCTTCAACAGGAAAAAAAACATGGGTTCCCACATGGTGATTTCATAACTAAATAAACAATTGAGTTCACTCTGATGTCCTCTGTTTGCTAGAAGAATCTTATTGCCAATATCAAGACACTTAAAAAAACATCCTATTATTTTTCTTATCAAATTCCGGTCACAGCTTTTTCTATACGGAGATGCCAGCTTGAATGCTTTATACAACATTCCAGGTCATCTGGTTCATTTCTTTCTTGACAACAAATTACCACAAACTTGAAGTCTTAAAATCATAGAAATGTATTCTCTCACAGTTATAGCAGCTGACAGTCAGAATTTAAGGTCTTGTCAAGGTTGGCTCTTTCAGGAGGATGTGAAGAAGAAGCCCTTTCCATGCCTGTCTCCTAGATTCCAGTGGCTTCCAGCAATCCTTGGCATTCCTGGGCTTGTGGTTACATCACTCCAATCTCTGCCTCCATCTTTTTGTGGCACACTTCTCTATATCTCTGAGTGTGTCAAATATCCCTCTTTTCTCTTATATGAACACCATTCATTGGATTTAGAGCTCATGTGACATCCAGGATGATCTCATGTTGAGATCCTTAAATTATGTCCACAAAGACACCGTTTCCAAATAAGGCCACATTCATAGGTACTGGAAATTAGAACTTGGACATATTTTTGGGAAGCTACATTCAATTTATTACAATGCCTAATTATTTTTTTGAGATTGCTGTTCATGAACATGTGACAAAAGAGAAGTTGAAATTATAATAGAATGCTAATCAGAGAGAGGACCTCTGCTTTTGGCAAAAATGGAGTAATAAATAGATACTAGGTTAATCCTTCCACATTAAAAAAAAATTTTTAATGAGCAAAATATATGAAACACTGGACCACAGGTAGGACAGTCAAGACTGTGATCTCTGTCAAAGTGCAAACAAATAGTCAAGTTCTGTAATTGTCTGATTTTACTGCTTGGATAGACTTTGCAGGCTGTAGTTCAGTAAGAGGGGACACAAAAAGAGCCTGAAGTCTTCTTTAGTTGAACAGACAGAGGTGGGAATTTGGGAAGCTCAAGGCAGGTAGAATACATGGGTAAGGAGAGAGAGACAGATAGACAGACAGACAGACAGAGACAGACAGACAGAGATTCCAGAACCTAGAGACCCAGAGATATACAGTGGGTTTCTGATATCTTTAGTTGACTAAATTATCAGCACATGCGTGGGTGAAAAATAGAGGCTGGGCAAAAAAAAACATGGGAAAGGAAAGAAGCAGGTATAAAAAAAAATTCCCCCAAATGATCCAGAGCTTGGAGGATTTCGTGTTCACCACAGCCAAAGTAAACAACAACAACAGCAATAAGATACCTCATAATATAAAAGGCATCTGAGTACTCAAGTACTCAGAAGGGTAATGCATGGTAGTGGGAGGAGTTAGTACTAAGTATTGCTTTGATCCTACCTAACAAAACTAATGATTAAGCCCAGAAAGGCTCTGTACTGGGTCTTAGAACAAAGCTCAAAATGCATAAAGAAAAAAATATTTAGCATTCAACAGCATAAAATTCACAATACTTGGCATCCAAACAAAAATAATTTGATGTACAAAGAAGAGAACCCAAACTATAATGAGGAGAAAAATCAATTTATAAAAATGTTCTCAGAAATGACACAGATGATATACTAGATAATGACATTAAAACTAATTATAAATATACTTTATGTATTCAAGAAGGTAGAGGAGAGCATAGCATATTAAGAGAAGACATGCACAAGACAAAAAGAAAGACCCAAATAAAACTTCTAGTAATAAACATGTCTAAGATGAAAGAATATACTGAATGGTTAATTATATATTGGACACTTGAGAAGAAAACACTTGTGAACTTGAAGACAGAATAATAGACACTATTCAAAATGAAATATAGAGAATATAACAGAATAAAAAGTGAATGGAGAATCAATGAGATGTGAGAAAAATTCAAGCAGACTAATATATGTATAATTAGAGTTCTAGAGGAAGGGGAAAAGATGAGGTATTAGAGCAAATTAAAAATCAAAATGGAACATTAATAGAGAAGAACACAAACCAATGAAATAGAAGAGAAAAACAAAAGAGAAAATACAAGGAAACCTAGAGCTAATTTGTTGACTGGATCAAGAAAATTGATAAACTTTTAGCTAGAATGTACAGAAAAAGAAAGAGAACAAATTACCAACATAAATAAAGATACCAATACATATGCTACAGATATGAAAAGGAGACTAAAGAACTATTGTAAACAATATTGTGCCAATAATTTCTACAATGTACATGAAATGATCAAGTTACCTAAAAGACATAAATCAGGGAAGCTTATTCAAAAGAACCAGATAACCTGAATCACTCTTCATTGTTTTTTAAATGAGGTCTACATAGCTTCACTTTTGAATTCTACCAAACATTTAAAGAATATCAATTTTTAACAAACTTTTTAGAGCCAGTACTGTTCTGATATTATAAACTCATGAAGGCAAAAGCAAAAATTTTTAGAAAACTTTTAGAAAATTAAATTCAAGAATATACAAAACAAATAATAACACATCATGACCAAATGCAAATAAACCACTTAATAAATAGTTAATGTATGATTCGGTGAATTACTGAGAACTTGTTTTTAAAGAATCATTGGTTAATGAATTTTGGATTGTAACTTAAAGATGTTCTTTGGGGTACAAGGAAAAAAAGCATTTTGTTTGTTTTTGCTTCTATGCCATACACTGCTCGGTTCTTGAGATATAAAGGTGCATAAAAAACTATTCTTAAGGAGTTCACAGCAAGTAATTTAACTGTCACATATAAAATCAATATAATTCTCAAATATTTTTGGAAGAAGGGGAGATGAAAGAGCCTTTTCTGTTGGAAAAAATTATTGGAGGTTGGTTTCATAAATCAAAATTTTATGGTATGTGTAAAAGATAGATTTATAAACCAATTATGAATAATATGAATGAGATAGAAACAGCACTTACAAATACCTTGTTGGTAAGAGAAAAGAAAAAATGGAGTCAGCATTTTAGCAGGACTTATTAGGTTCTTCAGAAAACCATATGGAATGCTTTAATAAGTTAGGCTCCACCCAAAAAACTATTCTCACTTTTCTCTCCAGCTCATTTCCAGTGATTTATTTCATTAGGTCTTGTTGGAAAATCTCCATTTGGAAATTGAAATTTTTGTTTGTTTTTATGGGATCTTGTCAAGATGAATTGTGTTAGAGATTTTATTACTGGAGAAAGAAGTAATTATTCTGTAGGATCTGAAGTGAAAACAGACTTGACCACTGACTCCTGGAGACGATTCAACATATGGAAGTTAAGTGGTTTGAGTCAAAAGAAAGAGTATGATGCCTAATTATTGTTATTTTTTTTGCCAAAAATTCCATTTAAAAAGATTGGTTTTAAGCATCTCATTTTTTTCCTCCTAAAAAAATAAAAATCTTTATAAAATTAAATGTACACCTGTTCTTTTATTTTCTCTCTTTTTCTAGAAGTAGAGACAGAATATTCTTTACTTTTCTAATAACCTAGTATTTTGAAATCTTTTAAATATCAAGGTATAAATCACAATACAAAAAATTCAGAGTATAAGTGTGATAAAAATCACCAAGAGTACTTGTAAAAAGTGAACATTCATATTTTCCAGACTCAGAGATTATAATCCATTAGGTTGTCAAAGGAAACCCAAGATATGCATTTTTTTCCAACATGTAGAAAATGGAGGTAATCTAGTTTAAGCATTTTAATACTTTATAGCTTCTCAAAAGAGAATATTATAGGATGAATATGGACTCAAAGGGTACCTAAGAATTCTTCTTAATTACACTATTAATTTAAAATAGACATCACATACTTGAATATAGCAATTCCAAATGTTAATCATTTTTATTTTAGTTGTTATTTTGAATACATACACATTCTTTCTTCCACTGGGGAAAATAATTGAGAGTGAATTATAACTGCTTTATATCAGTAAAAATAGTTTTAAGGTGGCTCTAAGATGAAAGAAATCAGATAGGAAAGGGTGCATACTATATGAGTTTATTTATATAAAATTTTAGAATCGGTAAAAGTAATCTAGGATGATTGAAAACACATCACTAGTGGCCTGGGACTTGGGACTTAACTACAAAAGGGCAAAAGAAACTTTTGGGGTTGCTGGAAATGTTCTGTATCTAGATTTTCGTGGTGTTTATATGAATATGTGTATTTGCAGAAGCTCATAGCACTGTCCACTTAAAATGGGAGATTTTTATTGGCTGCAAAGAATACCTCATTAAAGTTGATTAAAATAGGCTATTGCATATTTGTGAGTTTTTTTTTTTTTTTTAATGAGGCCAAATTGTCAAAAAAAAAACTTTTCTAGGCAGCTCACAGAATCTCCAGCAGGACCATGAAATTGGTGGCTACACGGTCAGGGAGGCTAGAACAGCAAGTTTCCGGCTTCTACCTTATGTAGGTGGGACTCTTCAGTTAGAAAATGTCCCAACTTGGTCCTGATCTTGTCTTGTGTGTGTGTGTGTGTGTGTGTGTGTGTGTGTGTGTGTGTGTGTGTGCATGTTATTTTCGAAATTTAAAAAAGTTCTAAAAAGAATAAAGAGGAAAATAACATTTATACATATTCTCTTTACCTAGACTTACTTTATCATTTAGACATATGCTTCTGAGTTTTTTTGCTGTTGATTCTTTAACTCATATTAAAGAACACATGTGACGTCATTGCCATAAAAATTAGAATATAACAGATAATGCTCAAGTTCACCTTGACCCTGGCATCACCATTTTGAGCTCTTTTATTCTTACTAAGGCAAACATTATTATGAGTTTGGTGTATATATCTTTCTAATCTTTTGCATATGTATGCATGTATAGAAAAATATATATTACATTCATTTTTACAAATTGACCTTAATGGTATCATACTCTGCACATGATTCTACAACTTTTATTTTTCATTCAATGTGGTTTTCAACTTGACCAATATTGATACACAAAGTTCTAGTAGTTAGCATCTCTAAATACAGATAAATCTGTACAACAGAAATTAAAGATTTGATAGCTTAAGGGAAATGCTGTACCATTAATTTTTTAAAACTCAACAGAAATTAGAATTTTTGTATTGATAGTAGAAAGTTCCCATAATCTGGATGCCAGCTTCATTGGGTTGCTGCTTTCATACTTAAGAGCGTCATCTCCATACACGGAGACAGAAAGCAAGACCAGAAAAGGTTAAACACAAGAATTTGACAACGCTAGACAAGGAAAAATAAAACCTCAACACTTCAAGAGAAAGAGGCATGAACTTCCTAAAGTGAGCAAAGAAAGTGGAGATTTGGCAATTGCTTGTTTAGACAAACTACATAGTAAATTGTTCGATAACCATTTTGAAAAGGCTTGCGGCCCCTCTCCCCACATTACTCTTATTAACACTCTAGTCATTGCATGGTAGCAGAAACTGCATAATGTTAGTAAGGTTTTCTTTTTTTAATTTGTTTTCTGCAATTGCTTTACTTCATATTTAGAATTTTGCAAACAAATTGGCAATCACAACTAAAGAATAGTTAAATGCTATCAATATGAAATTTAAAAATATATTTAAATGAGAAAAATAGCTTTCGTGTCATGTCAATTTATTCAAGGTTATCAACATAATTAATAACCATTTTAGGTTAAAATTAAAATGAGTTTTTGTAAGATGTTACAATCAAATATTTATTTATACTAGCAATTTAAGAATTAAATAGGGACTCCAGTGTCATTTTTAAATTGCACTCTTGTAGAAGAATAATAAGTATTTGTTTAGATGGGGTGGTGGTGAGGACAGTTGCCCTTACAAGGTGTCTTCCATCTGTAGACACTTTTTTTCCCCCTCATCAACACATAATAGTAATAGCTAAGAATTATGTAATATTTGCTAAGTGTCAGATGCTCATGAACATACTTTACAGATTTTAATTATTTTGAACTTAACAATAACCATGTGAGATAGATATAATTATCCACAGTTTACAGATGAAGAATCTAATACAGGGGGCTCAGAAACTTATCCGAAGTGATGCAATTATGATGAAGCAGAGGTGGGATTTAAACCCATAGAGGTTCGCTCCAGAGTGCCTACACTCAAGCAGAATGCTATTCTCTTTCTTCTGCACAGCAAAGTAGTGTCCTGTCAGGTGGGATGAGTGAAACTTACACTTCACCAGGGGTTCTATTATTTTGAGAGTTTGGGAACCATTGTGATAAACATTGTACTAGCAGTTTCATTTCAATTCCCTTAAAGAAAACTAGCATGCTTGCCATTTTCTATTGCCTAGTGGCAACCACCTGGGAAAACAAGAATAGAACCTCCAGTTAAAAGAGACATTTTAGAAAAGTATATTTCAGAAAACACACACACATATATAATATGTATTATATATATGTTTGCTTTTTGTTTTCTTATGCCTACAGCACCTGTAGGTGGTCTCCTAGGTGGTCTCCCATCCAAGTACTAACCAGGCCTGACCCTGCTTCGCTTCCGAGATAAGATAGGATTGGGCGTGTTCAGGTTTGCATGACTGAAGACTCTATATGTGTTTTTATAATAACATATATTATATATGTTTTTTTATATATAATAACATGTAATTGAATATATAATAATTATAAATAATATGGTTTTTTGGATATATATAGACTTCCAAAGGAGTGTTTGTTTTTTTTAAATGCTCTCTCTGGTAAGCTAGAACCTCACTTCAGCAACTCTAGAGTTTCCCCCCAATTTGGCATAGTACATACACATATGTGTGTTTATATGTACTTGTAATATGTAAGTATATTTATTATACACATACTCTCGATGAGGGGAAATTTTTGTTCCCTGAAGATGGATTTTATCTGGAGATAATCAAAAGCATTTTGAGCTAAGATAGACAAGTGACACAGAATCGAGCAGTATTAATTTGAAGTGAAAAATTATAAAATAGCCTTTTTAACATTCAGTTACCAACACTGACATTTACTTTTCCCAGCAAAGGGTCCATATATTTGGAATCTACTTCCATTATTAGGTAACTCTTCTCCCACCACCCCTCCTACCTTTCTCTGTCTCTTCATTAATGAGCTAATATGTTGAGAATATGACATACATGAAATTCTTTGTATGTAAATGCTACACTATTTTCTAGATTATGCAACATTAAGTACATATTGTGGTAAAAGGAACACCCCAGATGTAGTGCTGTAAGAATGCAGACATTTTAGTCACCCAGTAAAGTCCTACCTTCATAAATCGTTCAAACATAGAAGAATTTTCACATTCATATTTGACTGAAACTCAGTTTTATTTCATTCTCACATTTGTGAAAAAAAATTCATTTATCCACTCCAAGATGTGTTGAGATCCATTTGCTGTGTGGAAATGAACTGTTTTCAGCACAATCTGTCGAGTGTCCAGTAGAGGCATTTTCTTATCCACTGGTGCCATCTGCTGGCTGTGTGACTGTTAGATTTTAGAAAAAGCACTGCATAACACTCCAGTCAAGATGATGAAAAATGCAAGTATCATTAACAGGTAGTTTCGTAGACCCTAAATAATAAAAAAATGAATAACTGTAATTAAAAAACCAGACTCGAATATGCAAAAAGCACAGATTTTAATAATTACTAGGTACCTAACTAACCATCTGCTTTGGCCACCTTTGTACTATTTTTTTTTTTTGCTATCTTCCAAGTAATCATCCAGATTTCCTTAAGAACCCACAAGAGCCTCAATAATTTACTCATTCAGTAAATACATGTGGGCTCCCACTAGATATCAGCAGATGCTGGAGTTAATATGGGGAGCGAAATGTGCCCTTATTCTGCTAATTGTCTAATATGAGAGAAAGAAAATAAAATACAGAAAAGAATGTTGCAAAGTGAGAGGAATGTTAATAAGCAAGCAACCGTAGTTGTTTCTGAGTGTGTTACAAAAGCATCTTAACAAGGTGGTTTGGAGGGTGGGAAGTTGAGCTTCTAACCATAAGTATCAATGAATTAGGCAGGGAAAGAGGGCAGCAAGTAGAAATTCTAGGTAGAAGGTGCAAAGCACAATGCTTGTCAGGGGCAGAAAGAGGGTCTGGTATGATTATAGCAATGGGAGTTAAAAGGAGCAAGATGAGGCTGAAGGCTATGGGCCCGAGAATACAGGGATTTAATAGAGCATATTCTATTTTGGGGTTTTATTTTTCCAAGAGATGGAAAGTCACTAAAGGAATGGGCAGCAGAAGGTGGTGAAAAGATAGGGCTTGCATTTTGTAAAGCCCACACTTTATTGCAGATGGTGAATAGATTAGAGGGGGCCAGAATGGATGCAAGGAGATCTGTAAGGAGACTACAGTCCTCCTGGGGAGAGATGATGAAGTGCAGATGAAGAGAGAGATAGAGATCAACCTAAAGGGTGAAGAAAGACCGAGAGACTAAGTTTGGCCTTCCCAGTTATGTATGGGTGCACTGGTCACAAAGACGGGGAACACTGAGGACCTCTTTCTAATGAAGCCAGTCCCTCTTTAGATTAACAAAGAAATATCTTCCTGTGTTAAGTAGAAATATTTTATTTCCTGTATGTTCTCTCTCTAGGGTACAGATAGATCAGCTCTCATCTCTCTTACAAGATAAACACTCAAACATTAAAAAGTAACTGTCTTATACCCCTGGAGCATTTTTTTTTTCCTGGTCAATATTTTAGCTCCTTTGACCATATATTTTTTCTTTTACTATGGAGTGATTTCAAGCTCCTTCACTGCCCTGGCTGTTTCCCTCTAAATGATTGCCAGGTTATCTAGATCCCTTTTAAAATATAAATCCGAATACCCTAATAGAGGTTGAAACATCACAAAGTAAAACGGGATTAGCACCTCTGTAATTTTAGATTATGTGATAAGCTCTCCTGACAGTCAAATCATATAATGCTAATATTAGTTCTTATTAAGATTAATGCCAATTAATCCATGGCCAAAATAATAAAATGCATATTTCTTTTTTTCAGCTTAATAAATATTTGGTTTACTTTGCTTCTGTCTGATGACCATTGAGAGGTCTCTGTAAATTGAGTTGGGGCCAGGTGTATTGTCTGATTTACTGTGAGCATCAGTATTACCAGAAGCCACTCTAATACAGGTTCTACAAGTGAAAGATGGAACCATAAAGCCTTGCCAAGTACAGAGCAACACACATGTGTGAACACACACGCAGACACACATACATATATACACACTCAAATCCTGCATTGAGGCTTCAAGGTTCTCTGACATCTTTTTCTTAGTTTTAAAGACAGTAACCTTGACCTAGCTATGAGTATTTGCTCGTAGTGGCACTCAATAAACACTTGTTTAAAGAATGAATACAGTCAGGTGATTTCTAAATATACTTTAAATAACAACTGATATTATTACTTAAATAAGAAAAAAACAATACATGAGGCTTCAGTTGTCAGCATTTTACAATCTAATTATATGAATATTTTGCTAAGCTCTGTATTGTATTGTCTATGTAGACAGAAGAATAACATTCTCAGGGAGTAAAATGTTTTTCCCCTTCAAGGTTAAGAATCTGCCTAAACGGCTTAATCTCCTAAAATAAAAAACTGATTATATTTGGGCAATACCAATAGTTTTCCTTTGTCAAAGGTGAATGTTGAAGCTAATATTCTCCCCAAAGCAAAAAATGTTTTAGCTTCAATTTTCAAAACAGCTGAGATAAAAATCATCTCATTTTTCATCCATGGGTAGCTACTGACCTAGAAATTGTCATGGTAATAATCCCCTGCACTGGTATCAATGTAGACATACTGACAAAAGTGCTGCTAAAAATATAGTGGATATCTAGCTTAAAATAGCGAAATATAAATTATGAAACTAATTTCCCCAAGAGAAACAGATACCAGATATAAAAGAACATCAGAAGACCAAAGCATCCACCTAGAGCACTGACGGCATTAAAACAAAATAAAATCATTAAATTCTTTCACACAAAAAGTGCTTGGATCTCAGTTTAAGTCCTTATGCAGTGGGGTGTAGATTTTTAAAAATGTATCTTCATGGACTGCTTTAAGACAAAACTGATAGGACCTAAAAGTCATAAAGATAAATGTTTTGCCTTTGTTCTCCTCTAGGGTTTTATGTTGTTTCTAAGACAAAGAATTTTTAGAAACGCTGATAGGATTTTGGGTTCAGTGTTTTCTTGACAATTATTTCTTAAACTAGCTGGCATGTATAGTATTTAAAATTTTCCTTTAACTCAGTTGTCAAAAGATACTTATGCATCTGCATTGAATGATAAGTATCACTGGCCACTCATTTAGTTTGTTTGTAAGATTTTTTAACTCCAGAAAGATCAGCAAAACTCACTCTTTGCTTTCAGCTTAGTCCTCCCTCTCTTTATTTTTTGCATACATACCTGTCCAAACTTAAGCACTCACTCTGAAAATTCCAGATAGAATTCTACTGAGATCTTACAGGGATCACACTGAATATAATTGGAGAGAACTGCCTAGTAACAATAGTGAGTTTTTCCATCAGGAATATGCTGAGTCTTTTAATTTGTTCTGATTTAATGTCCTTTCACAAACTTTTATAGTAAAGTAAAAGATTTCATAAATCTACCATATTCCTTGTTAATTATTTTCTTATATTTTTATAATCTTTGTAGGTATTCATAGCATTCATTTTATTCTATTTAATTGGTAATCGGCATATTGGAAAGGTCTTAATTTTATTTTATCCTATATTTTAGAACCTTACTAAATGATCTTTTGGATCTCAAGATGTTCAACTGGTTTTCCTAAATTTTTTGAAAAGATAATGTTATATGCAAATGACAACTTTCTCATTTCTTTTCCTATATGTATCCTCTTATTTCTTAATTCAGTCTTACCACACTGGCTAGGATCTTCAGAAAATACTGAATAATGACAGTGATGAAGAAATTTTTTACTTCCAACTTATAGAAAACTTTTTTTTTCATTTTTACTGAGGTATAATTGATAGAGAACTATGTTTCATCTTAGTTATATATTTGGTATTGTTGTTTAATAGACATCTTGTATCAACTAAAGCTTCTTCCTATTAGTAACTTTACTAAGGGGTTATTTTCTTAATTAAAAGCTGGTTTTTAATTATCGTAAATGCCTTTTGACATATATCATCACATAGTTTTTTTCTATTTCCTTAATATAATAATCTACACAAATTTACACTTTATAAACTATCGGTACATTTCTAAATTAAGCCCTTCTTGATCAGGGCTTATCATTCTTAAAAGTTCCTCCTCTGGTCTGAGCTGCCTTTTTCAAAGTGTCTTTAAATAATTCCTTTGTCTTTTAGTATCTTTTTAAAGGACTCTGAGGTATAAGA
This sequence comes from Eonycteris spelaea, assembly GCA_003508835.1. Classification (NCBI taxonomy): domain Eukaryota; kingdom Metazoa; phylum Chordata; class Mammalia; order Chiroptera; family Pteropodidae; genus Eonycteris; species Eonycteris spelaea. Next base: position 8,042,426 of record PUFA01000080.1, on the reverse strand, counting down.
ACTAGGCTCAATGTTTAGAGATTCTGTCAAGGGAGCTCTTGTATCTAGAAAAGAGGATTTTAAATTCAATATCATTATTACTGTATTAGTGAGCAGAATCATTTTCAAATGATTTATAATAAATCTATTCTTATTTGTACTTCTTTATACCAGTAACTGCAAATAAGCTCTGGCCACTTACCTGTGATTTTCTAAGGCTTCGGCATGATATACTGAACATTATTCAATTCTTAAATAGAAATCTTTATCCTTTGTGAGGCAGATGAAACATTTGCAAAAAGATTTACAATGTTTTCTGGGCATAAAATTATTATTATTATTATTTTTGTGTGTGGAAATCAACCCTAACTAAAATAAATGAGAAACATGTGCATAAAAGTAACTTATGGGTCTATAAATGTTTTGAGTTGTCTTGTATATTAAAAAAAAATTAAGATCATGGTCCAAATATCTTCTAAACAAATTTATTCATCTGAGACTCTTACTCATGTTATCAATCAAATTATGGCTTTCTAAATCAAAACATTTCATTCAGAATGAATGAAAAAATGATTTTTTAAGTCTAAAATTGAATAATCATTTTAAGGATTCGCCAGTGATACAGTTCACTTTATGGTTCCAGAGACTGGCCACATCAGTTCTTCGCAGAATCGAGAATTATTTACTATTAACAGCTGCACATTAAGGCAGAAAATGTCGATGATGCCTTGACAGTATCTCTGGATTGTATTGTTCTTAGTACATACAAACTATTACAAAACACTATTCACATATACTCAACTGAAGACTTTTTCTACAAATAAAGGTAAATGGAAAAAATTCTAAAACGATTTTTAATGAAAACAAACAGACACACATGTGCATGCACAGACACAGACACAGGCACACACACAGACACACACACACACACACACACACACACACACACACACACATGCGCGCGCGCGCACTCTCTAGAACTATTTGATGAATGAAATTTTAAATTGCCATCAATTACACTTGAAAGGGAAGAAGTAGTAGTCGCCTGTTACCATACTGTTTTCCTATAAAGTTGCTGGTTTGATACAGAGGCCTTTGGGAGGCAGGAAAAACAGAAAAAATCTATTCCCAAATTCCATTTGTCTTAGGGATATTTTAACCTTTGAGATTAAAAAAAAAAAATGTTTTATCTTGTTAATCTATCACATTTTACACAAAGTAAAATTTCCCTCTATCATATTTTATTGGATTATTTAACTAAATTGCTTAAAGAAATATAAAGTCAACTGAAACATTTTACCACTGGGAGCTAGGGTGGAGAAAAACATGTTTCATAATCGTTATTATGTCTTTAGTATTTTCTTTCCTAGTTAAGGATGATAACATTTTGGACATCTGACTTGTCAAATCTATTCATGTGTTTTCTGCCCTGGGTTTAGGAGTCACATGCCATTTTTAGAAGATAACACTTAGCATTAAGTACCCTTCTTACATGGATCTGTACCTGTTTTCCAACTCTGCCCTTTTCTGTACATACCTGTATTTCCTTAAATATGAAGACACTCCACATTGCAGCTACAAATCCTGGACCCTTAAAATAATAAGAACTTTAATTAAATTGGTTATCTTTCTGTGGCTGTACTCTATGTAAATAAATATAGTAAGTTGGAGAGCTAATCCAATAGCTTTATATTGTAAAAGCAATATAATAATATTGTCTGGAAAAACTATTCATAATCTCAACCCCAACACAAAAGTAAAGTAACGTTAGGTAAAAAATGAAGACTTTTTTCTTTATGTGTGGTTTTCATTTTTATAATTTTGATGATGCTATAGTATTTTGTGCTATAAAATGCTTTTCTTTAATGTGATCTATTTGTAATAAAATATTTCAACAAGCAAATAGTTTATTTATTTATTTTTGTGAACTAGTTTCTTATGGTACTAGAAATGGGATTAATAGGAAAAAAGTGTATGGACCAATTTATAACTTTCTCTGTCATGAGATAATCTCAAAACTGAAGAAATTTTAGTATGTTCTTTTGGACTGACAAATAAGTGCATAGGGAAGAAATTTTTAAAATTAAAAAAAAAAAACTGACATGATTGCCCGGTAACCAACTATGTTTTACATTAAACTCTAATGAGTATGAAAGATGATGTTATGGGAAGATAGAAAAACCATGTAAGGAAAAATAAATAGTGGGTTCGTAAGCAAGAAACAAAGACAGCGATGAAATAATATAAGATTAAAGGAAATGAAAAGATAGGAGATAGGGAAAAAAGGTGATTCTGCAATTTGAAAGCTTTAAACTATTAAAGTTTATTATTATTATTATTATTATTGCTGAGAAGGGAAGAAATGGGAGTTTGGATTAATCATGGTTTTTGTGGAGAAAGTGCATTGTATTAGCATTTTTACGATTCCTTTTCAAGCCCTGCACAAACTCTGGAAGAGTTTCAAATAAACAATTCCAACATTTTTTTTCCCCCTCCACTACTCCAACTGTCTACATGAGTGGGTCAACAAGGTTTGACGACAATCCTGGCATATAAGAAAAGCAATAAAAATATATTACCCTCTATTTATCAGCATCTGGAAAAGTCCACATTAAAAGAGCCAGGAAAATAGGTCAAAGGACTATCTTTTATCAATGACGTAAGGTCCTAAGCCTCAAAATCCAAACCAAACAAGAAGCATCTGGGCTTTTTAGGCAAATCCATACTGACTTTGGACAGGATGGGAGAAAACAATACAATAGGGGATATCATATTAAAGTTGTCGTGCCAATTGCTCAAGGATTTTATTGTTTTTAATTTGGAAATTCATTTCATTTTAGAGTACGTGGTAGAAGAAAATACCAAAGGTATCACTGACTTTTGAGGCTTTTGGCTGATTATTTTCTACATATTAGTTTAGATAGTGCCTAAAGGTTATTGAAAGAAGTAATGTGGTTATAGGCATGGGTGCTTTGCCAAAAGTAATATAAGCATAAGTCAAAGTGTGTACAGACTCTTTATTCAGGCAAGAAAAAGCCAAGTAGGAAGGATATCTTAGACAAGAAATACACTATTATGACAATTGGGATATTTTTCTTTTGTAAATTCATACAAATTACATGTTTGTAAATCAGCCTTTGAAAACAAGGTGAGCTTGAGCTATCTAGAGCAGCCGAACCTTCTGGATAAGGTGATTCAGATTTTAGATTTACAGAGAATACTTGGAAAAGAGGGGATAAGTCTTTTCTTGTGCTATGTGGGGTTTGTTTTTCTTTTCTCTTTCTTCTTCTTTCCTTCCTGCCTTCCTGCATGCCTGCTTGCCTGCTTGCCTGCCTTCCTTTATTTCTTTCTTTGCTTTCTATTTGAATGGTATTTGCCAATAAACAATATAGATGCTGCCTTCAAGGAATTCACAGTCTAGTTACCAATGGATACATAACAATGGAAATATATGTACCTGGGAAGAAAAATGTACTTTTTTGATAAAATAAGATTGAACATATTCATAATTGTTGAAGCTGGGCAATGGGTATATCTGAAATTTTCCATTCAAAAATGTTAGGAAAAAAATCTAGCTCTACCAGGATAAAATAAAAAGGAATGTAAAATCTTTGAGGGTAGGCACTGAATCTTGTCTGCATCTGGATGAGGTTGTCTTAAATAAAATACAAGTGAAACCAAGCAAGAGCCTAGTGGCAATAAGGACCTATTTCACCATCTCTCAGATGTAACCTGTCCTTCTCAGATAGGAATCCCCAAGCAGCAAAGGAAGCTATATCTGGTGGGTGGGAAGCCTTTGCTTAAATCACTGTGGTTCAAGAATATCCTTTTGAAAGGCAAGGTTCCAAAAGCTGCAGTGACCACTTCCACTGACCCTCTGCCCACACCCCACCTACATCAGCAATTTGTTTCCACTGAATTAGGCTTTAATGTTTTGCCTGGAGTCTTTATCACAATTTAATACAAGAAACAGTGGTTAGAAAAAACATGTCTACTATAAAATTTTTGTAAAGAATATTGTTTATTGTTGTTCAATGTCCCTTGTAAAAGGCCTCACATGATAATTCTGTTAAAAATTTAAATGTTAGGAAATAAGTGGTCTTTTCAGATAAAATGTTATCAGCTAAAAATAATTAGCTACCTCACTGTATTAACCTCTTTTGAAAGTACAAAGAAAAACTTAATGTTTAATCACATAATTACCCTTTGTGCTATTTGCTTCCTTTCTCATTTTTATTATAGTTTTGATTTTTATTTAGATTTTTCTTGTGTGACTCAATCGTATCTATGTACTTTATATAAAATTACTTCAAACCCTTTTTGGAAAACCACAATTTGTTGAAGAATATAACATTTGTATTCCTAGTTGACGAGCATATCATAGTGTATACTTTTATCTGCAAATTACTTTTAAGCATTTAGCTGGTAAGCTTTACACCCCATTTCCTATTATATTTTCCTGTGTTATATTGTCACTTCTGGCATTAAATGTCCCTGAAATGATGAGAAACAAACTCCTTTATGGAAATAATTTGGGTCCTTTGACATTCCAAAGATGAGAACTTAAACCTGAAAAAATTCCTTATAATTTGTTTGATTTTAATAACATTTTCCCTCAGCAGAGATTAAGAATGTCAAAATGTGCATCTTTTAAAATAAAAAATATATATATCATTTGAATTTAGTTGTAATTTAAAGCTATTTTATGAACACAGTAGAACTGTCAAAAATATACTGCTTGAAACACAGAGTTTATAGTATAATTTAAATGTGTTTCAAACTTTTATACAATGTGTTTTAGACTAGACAATCAATTTTTTAAAAATCAGTTTTTTGTAGATTTGCACAGGTATGCTGCTAAAATGTTTCAGGCAAATTTTGTTTATGATGATTTAAGAAACAGGAGATGCAGATATCTAGAGTAGACATAAGACCTCAACATTAAAACCATATTAAAACAATTTAATTCCTGTGTATATATGTCAGTCCCAGTATCATGATGAACCTGAAATAACTCTAGACTGGATTCTATATAGACAGCAAAAAATAGCACCATGTACTGGAAACTGTTCTTAGAAGCCTTGAAATTTTCACTAGCTTTGCCATTTCAGACAATGCTCTTGGCTATTGCCTCAATTTTCTCATTTTCAAAATGGGGACAGCCCTATCAAACTTGATCTGCCCATGTCAAAGGGAATATTTTTGTTTGTCTGTTAATTATGTGCTACATAACTGCACCTAAAAAATGTCAGATAAAGTAAATTATATCATGTAATAAATGGCATTATCTAGAGACAATACTTTGCATTTAGCATTTTCTAAAAAACTTCCTTTAAAATACTGAAGTGCTATATGAAGAGGAACGTGAAGTACTTTCTATTTTACAAGGCTGTCATGAGATTCAAGTGTGATAATACATGCAAAAACATTTTTTTAATTTATAAACTGTTTATATAGATAAGTATTGTTAGAAATAGCAGCTTATAATGTATCAAAAATGACATTAGGTAAATGACCAAAAAAAACTGCAAGGATATCGAAGATTAACAAACCTGCTAAAATGAATTTAGCAATATTCCCTTAGCGATCCAGGACATGAGATTAGAGGCTATCAGAATCTATTATACTAATTGTCTTCCTAAAAAGTCAAACTCCATGAAAGACTTTAGTGATTTACTAAGAATGCTTCAGAAAAGTTAGATTTCATTTGAAAAAGGAAAATTTGAATAAACCATTCAGCTACTCACAGCAGTGATTATCGGAAAACTGACCACAGCACTGAGAGTGTGATTAGCTATGAACCAACAACAGGAAGCTATTGCCCAAAGTATGCCCGATAGGAATCCTGAAACACACCAACATTGCACATTTAAAAGGCATGTTCTTCTGAAAAATTCACACTCTAGATATTTCAGGAATGTTAAAATACCCATATCAATGCATTCCTCCCAACACGGTTGGCTGACATGGATTTTCAAGCTGTTTTATGATCATTTTGGAAATCAAATGATTTCTCTGCTCTTGACTGCTGTGGGTATGATTATCAATCCTTTCACTCTATTGACATTAATTACTTAGAGTAGTAACTGGGATAAAGATGAAGGCATGGAGAGAGGCCTAGGGAAGATACTGGATCTGAATGCGCTCTGCAAACACCATTTACTCTAAACCATAAGCCTGAAAATAGGTGAAATTCAAAATGTTGCTTATAGCTAAGATAGAAAAAAAAAAAACCTAAAATTTTAATGAAAATACCATGGGAAAATTTTCAGAATAATTTAGCTAAGCCTTTAATAAATATTCTACCATTTTCTATAATGGTGCAGTAGTACAGTGGCACACTTTGGCTTAAATGAATCAGGCACTCATAATGAATCTCTGCTTTATTTTGTTCCATACAAATTTTTACTTGTGGACCTATATTCCAAATTGAATTACAGAAAACTCCTAAATAAATGAGAAATTATATATTTTTTTAAACTTTTTTTTTAAAGTCATAGGTCTCTGACTTTTAATATGAATCTTTAGATAGTGAAGAAAAAATAATGATGTCTGATGGTTAATACACAAGATGTTTTGGTACAGGGAATGATGTTAGATTCATTGTTCCAGTTTTAGGTTCTGTAATAATGATTGGCATGTCATATCCAGTTTCATGGTTTTTAAAACCTTCATATTTGTTCATGAACTGGGCCAAAGCAACTAAGGGAATAAATAACGCACAGACACGCACACATAGACATGCACATACACATAGAGAGGATGGCTTGGTTTCTAGAAGATAATTAGATCATTTATTTTAAATGAGTATACAGAAATGAACTTTTACAGGGTGAGTAAATTTTCTGTGGTAAATATTCTTACCTGGCAAGACTGCTTCAGGATATAGCTTGGGATTATTTTTCATGGTTATGCAGTAGGCCAGAAAATAGACTGTACTTGTAAGAAAGATGCCACTGGAGTATGCAAAAACATAATCTAAATCTGGAAATACAGATTATAAAACTCTCAAGTGTATCATTTTAGTAATTTCAAATATATTTAGAGTTTGAAAATAAAACAAACTCACCAAAATTAATCTTAAAAGGAACCATTAATTATATTTTATCTGTCTAGTTTTCTACATGCTATTATAGAGAATTTTAATTAACATTTAATTCCTAGAAATATTAACTAGTATATTAGTTACTATAATCAAATCTAAAAGGCTGGTTTTCATGATTATTTTAGAAAGCTAACTAAGAAACAAGAGACATTATATGACTATAATGTTAATATCTCCCTTTTAAGAATAGGCATTCAGACATAATTTCAATAATGACTTCAGCAATCATAGAAAGTCTCCAAGTAGACTAGAGTGGGAAGGGGTGTGAAAAAGTACAGGGACTGCTAATTTTATATACTCTATTGATCAATATGGACACCAGTATCTCTGTTACAGATGACAGCTATACAGAAGGATATTTAGGAAGTTTTCTCAAAGAGGGTTACATCAGTTGTTAACTATAAACCTAATCACATGAGGGAGTTAATAAAATGTGCTGGTGGCCCAGTGTCTGAGAAACCCTAGCTCTACTGACTGTTTACGCAGATGGTACTTTGGCCACGCAGATGGATGTACCACAGGCTCTGGCTGTGAAGACCTCACTGGACTCAGTGTTTCTCTAAACTAAAATTTTGACAGATGAATGGCCGTATTTAAGGAAGAAAGCTTAAAGGTCAAAGAATTTGTCTATTATTCTTGAGTCTTACTTCTGGATTGTATAAGAACACCACACCCATTTTATAGACCATAATGAAAGTCAGCATAACATAGTGATTAAAAGCACAGACTACCTGGGTAGGAATCCTCAATCCACTACCGGCTAACATGGACACTTGGGCAAATTACCTAATCTCTCTTTGTCTTAATTTTTTCAATTATGAAACAACAATAATAATGGTATTGAACCAGTGATGTTGTTTTGAGGGTCAACTGTTATTATTTAATGTACTTAGTACAGCGCCGATCACAGATCATGTACTACTTATGTGTCTGTTAAATAGATGAAATAAAAAGTTATGCCCTCTTTGAATAAATTGGATAAAGTGTATTCCTATCAGACTATATCTGAGTTATCATCAGAAAGAGTTCCCTGAGAACTGATTGTACTATTTATGTAAAGAGACTGTTGAGGACATTGTTTATTATCCTCCAGTACCAAGAATAACTATACTCTTGATCTATTTGTTGTTTTTATCTTGTGTTTGCTAAATTGTGGGACTGGTCTGATTTCCCTGTGGCTATAAGAAACCTTGCAGTCAAATTTATGGGTCATTTCTAGCCCATCTACAAATGTGGCACAGTTTTTACACTCATTCCTAGTTTTATTTTATTTTATTCTTATTTTTCTTTCTTTTAATTTATTCTGTCATTCTATTTTTATTAGTTTTTATCCTTTAAAAATTAAAAGAATAAAAATATAAAAAGTATTTGTATAAAATCTTTAAAAAAGAGAAGTTAATAAAAGGTTTTTGTACCATTCATAGAGCTGAATATAAAAAGGAAGAAACTACAATAATTACTCAAAGCCTATTTACTCATTTACAGCTCAGTTAAAATCCCAGTTTTTTTTCATCAATCATTCTCTCATGACTTTTGCCCTCCAAATTTTTCCCTTATCTGGACATAGATCACCTTAATTTACTGTACCATCTAATTGAGAACTTTATTATCCATGATCTCATTCTTTTATCATTTCATGATGTAAGCCATGTTTCAACATAATTGTAGGTCCTCTGGAGTAGATGATTTTCCATCTCCTTTTGAGCCTACACAAGGCTACTGCACATAATGTTGAGTTTACACCTGAGAGATTAATTTTATCACTAGAAATGGGTAATTAGAAAGCATCATGTTAGGCCTTTCAATGTACCACTCTGCTTAAAAAATAATATCCTGTGACTAAACAGAATATACTTAGACCTTTAGGAAGTCTATACTTTGTCCTTTACTTGATTTTAAAGTACTATGTATTACACTTTAGCTTTTTTTTTTTTTTTTTTTTTTTTTTTTTTTAGAGAATACATATTTTCCCGGATATCATCTAACTGGAAAATAATCTCCAAGTCTTAGCTAGAAAGCTAGAAATCATGTGTTAAGATCCAAGTAGCTGAAATAAATCCTGACTAAAGCTGATTATATTTACAGGTTAAAGATCACATGAAAATACTCAAACAGTCCTTTATTACTTTTAGTCTTCCATGCCTTTCTAATTCACCACTTGTAAAGAAAAAGGTCAAATAAATATATCAATATGTATGATGATCACATTCTTTTTATATACTTAAGTAAAAAACAGATATTGAGTTTATTCATAAAGTTAAATGACTTTTTAGTCTCACCATACTGGCTCGCCCCTGCATATATACTATCATTTCTTTTGCCATGGTCCTTGATATAAATGATTGGCACAAATGTGGATCCATAGAGCATTCCAGATATTACCGCGAGACTGCAGCCCTTAAAAGTAAATATTTCACTATTAGTCTTGGTCCTAAGCCATAGTTCTGACAAACACACAAACGGACTCATAACTAAAGCATGCTTCAAAATGTAAATCACAAGCATTTTACAGAAACTGCCCATCTATCTCAAGCCCTGTGACTGGCAGAAGTCAAAGAAATACCCTGTAGTGTCAAAGTGACATGAGGACTAAGAGAGCAGCTTAGGTCCTCCACTACCTAGTTCTGAAGATACATGATTTACAGAAGTTATAACAGATTTGCATTACAAATTGTCATTATGAAGATGAAAGTATTGCTATCATATTATATAGCTTCCATAAATAAACTTGTCTCTCTAATTAAATTATGAAATATTTGTGGACTGGTGCTATGCCCTATGCTTCTTTTTCAAATATTCTATAATACCTAGCACCGGCCAAGACAAAGGACTAAACACATTTGTTTAAAACAACTGCTGAGGTCCACAGACTTGCCTATGTCTTCGTTGACTGTGGGCGGCATGTTCAAGAGGGAGTGCTGATTTAATAAAATAATCTGGATATTTAAGGTAAAACATTGCCTTTTGTAAGAGGGAAATGTTTCATTTTAAGTACTGGGGTCATGTTGACTCCTCAGACTTGGGCCGTATCAGCATGAAGCAAGTGTCCCCAATGATTTTGTGGGGAGGTGATGAGTATTTTGGAACAGTGCCTTTAACTTAACACAAAAGGACAATGGCATGAAACAGGAATGAGTTTTAGGCAAAAAACATTCCTCTACAAACTAAAAAGCAAATTCTTAAAGTCTATTTTAATAGTGCTTTAAGGAACATAAAATGATAGAAACTGAAAATCCAGCGTCATGGTATGGCCTGCACTTGGCAGTCCCGGAGGGGCATCCCAAACACACACCAGGCTGACAGGCTAGGTCTGGCTAACCAGGAAAGAGCTAAAAATGTTTCATTAACAAACATTCCCTCAACAAAGGAGATGCTTTGTGGGGAAAAAAATGTTTTGTTTGAAAATCTCTCTTATTCTGAGGAAAACAGCAATGTATTTATTTCTTCTAAAGCTTATCCCATTTGTTGGTTCATTCTTTTGTTCATTCAGTTATTCAAATGTTTATTGAGTATTTATTATGCACCTGGCACTGTCTGTTTCCTACTGTGAGAACAGCGTATATACTCGCAGGGGAAATGCTTTCTATATCTGAGGCAAAAGAAAGTGTCACCATATAAAGTACAAAACAGCCAGCTATTTTAAAATGCAAGCTACATACTATTACATGTTTTCATATTTCTTTGCCAGCCTCCAAAACTCTAAAATACAGGGGCTGCTGTTGAGCCTAAATTTCCTAGTCTTTACAAAGTCATGGGGGATTGGGGAGCTGGGGTAAGGACCTACATGGAAACAAAATATTCTACTATATTTGAAAATAAATATTTTGGGATGATAAAATCATCTAGCACACGAGTGGAGAGATTTCCAGAGGAAGGTGGGCATTCTGGGCAGTGCAGTACTAGAGAGGTGTATTGCCTAATTCAATTGTGATTGCTGAGAGCAGGCTGGTCATTATACTCTGTGGTCTGTCCTACCTCTTTAATTATAGGTACAAAAGTCCTGCCAAACTAGATTGCTTTTGTCAGGTAATTATTGGCTAGAGATACTGCAGTGGTTTAGGGATTTTTCGAAGCATGGATACAAAAGACCTCTGTACCTAAAAATTCAGCATTGTGCAAAAAGTATATCCACCACGGAGCTAAGGAAGTCAAAGCTTGTGTTACCATTTTCTTCTTGGACTCATATAAATATGACTTCTCTTTGGTAAAATTTGCTTTAACCAAAAATGAAACATAACACAGAACCTCTTCTTACACTATACGGGATTGCACTGTAGAAAGTTTATCCACCCAGAAATAACCAGGACAGGGATCTTGAGTTTTGTTCATCACCTATTAAAAACATCGGCACAAATCAAAACAAAAATGACAGATCAATAGGCATATTTTTACTCAAAAAAAGTTTCTTTTACTAAATTAGTTGATAAAATATTTCCAACCGTGTTACAAGATTAGGCTAATATTCTAAGTCAGGAAATATAATGAGCAGATTCAAAATATTTCTACTATTGTATGTAATCATCTTTGCCTCTTAACTGGTTTCTTGATGTTATTTTCCTACTGCTTTTGTATGAGGTAAAAAACTAGATTGAAATTCTTTGTCATGTGCAATGTCAAGTTTTCCTTTGGGAATAACTGAGGAGCTCAGGCTGTATGGTTGATACTAACCAATAATGCTGTTTATGCATCTTTTATCTTGGTTTACTTGTACCTTCCATTTTGCCTAGAAAAATCCAGCCCACTATGTATCTTTTACCAAGCTGCATTTATGCTATTTTAATTTTTTGCTTCTTTGTAGGGTGGTGAGTTAGGAGGTATCTGGATCCCTATAGTAGGCAAGGAACACCAGACACCTTCTCTTAACCTCAACTCCTTCATTCTCATGGAATCATTTTCCTGATTAGAAATGCTTATGGGTTAATAAATATTTTTTCTCTTACGCTTAAGCTAATTATGTTTAACTTTATTGTCAATTTAACTGAGCTTTCAGTCACCTTAGCTGATGAGACTTTTGATAGGAGAAGAGGGAAATAAAAAGAAAAGATTAATTTTGAAGTAAGGAGAGTAGAGGCAGCACTTTTCAGAGAAGCAACACCTCAGTGGGCTCAGTGGGGTTATGGGATGTTGGATTCAGAGGGCAGTTGGATAGAACTGGGCCCATGACAGGTAGAAGAGATACCTGAAATTGGAAAGACTAGCAATGGGGGTTTGCCATGAAATCACTTTTGTATGTGTAGCCACCTCACTTCTGTGTCAAGTCTCCTTTAAAGATCGTCCCTCTTTAATCTAGATTTGCTATTCCAGACTAATTTGGGTTCATCAAAGTCAAAATGGTCACTCCTTACATATTTCCTGTCTTTACCTTTGACTAGAACAAGATTATGGCAGAAAAGAAATAGAAAAAAAAAATCAAGTTCAATTCCTACTTTTGTAGGACTTGACTTACCCTTTCATTGACGTCCTCTGATCTATTTCCCCTGCTCTCCCTGGACCTATTTTAAAACCTCTTTCTTCCTGCTCTCTAAAGAAACTTTCATATTTCTCTACAATATTTAGGGTTGTCCTATTGTAGAAATCCTAAAAACATCCGAAAATATGGGTTTGTATATACATCTTGTAGTTGGGAGCTACTGTTAATAAAAATAAACAGACTTCTGTGTTTGCTGGGAAGGTTTCCTTTGGAGATATTGATTGATTGCTACATAGACATAGCCATAATATATGCTAGGATATTTTAGATAGCCATGACTGGAAAAATATAAAAAACCAACTTCTCAAATCTATGCATTTTCTTTTTATCTTAATTTTATATTTCAAATCAAGTTGTCTCTCATACTCCATGCTCTGTCATTAATGGTTTGGGTGTCCACAGAACACATGCTATTTGGTATTTCACTTTTGATGAACAAAAATACGAAAGCACTGTAAAGAAAATAAATTTTAGTAATACTTACCATAACCCTGTTTCATATCAAGTTGCCTGAATTAAAAAACAACAACACAACAAACAACAACAACAACAAGCTTAAGTCAAGCCCTAGTGGTATGATGGTCACTTCTCAATTGCCTCTTCTGTGGTTCTGCCATTTCTCCAAGAGTGCCATTCTCGTTGACATTTCTCATTGTCCTCAATTGTAACAGATTAAAAGATAAGATCCCTAGAGCTTTCCCCTCCAAATCAGATCTTTCTCCTTATTTTCTTTTTTTCAGTCAACAGCTCCATTTTTTTTCTTATTCCTGCTTATCCTTGGAATCACACAGTAAAAGAACACAAATAAAAACTATGTTGGAATAATATTTCTCATCTATTATATTGAAAAGACTCCCCAAAATTTAACAACATTCTCAGTTGGACAACGATAGGAGATAGGCACCACTGGTGTGAGTGCAGAACTGTGCAGACCCCAAGGAGGAGATTCTGGAGCCAACCACCGAAGCCACAGGTGTGTCCACTGCTGACCTTACCAATTCTATTCCAGGCCTTGTGACACAGGTACGCCCACACTCAGGTGAAGCAAACTTCGATGTCACACAATGAAATACTGAGCAGCAGTAAAAAGTAGTAAGGATGCCCTCTATGCTCTAGTATGGAAAGATATATTTTAAATGATAAAACACATGCATAAGCCTAATGACTTTTTTTCCTTTTTAACATCTCTCTCATAATGTACTTTCTATTTATGTCTGGCAGCTTTGTAACAAATGCCTCACTTCCACTTGACTTTTGAACTGTGAAACTATGCTAAAATATTAAATTAAGAAAATATTAAATTAAGAAAATTTTTAAAAATTAAAAAATTAAGAAAATTAAATTAAAATATTAAATTAAGAAAACTAACGAGTTAGATATACTTTTGACATTTTTTAATATACTCACACAATTCAAAAGTTAAAATGATATAATAAGTTTTTAAAGTACATATGAGGCTGAATAGTGCATTGGTATGCTGTCTTTCATATAAAAATTAAATATTTCCTAGTTAGCTTCCTTAGTTCGGTTTCTAACTTGCTTTTAAAACTTGAATGGTACCATAATCCTTTCCATAGGAAATGTAACTTTCCTTTTGATTTTCATTGTTCTCTGCACCTCAGCGTAATTCTGCCCATGGACGTCTGTCCCTGCCCAGTCTTTGCTCCGAGCTCGCCTCCATCCCCAGTCTTCCACAACGACCTGCTCCTGCTTGTGTTCCTTAATTACATGAACATACTATGTGTTCACCTCTTCTTATTCAAACCAAAGAACTGAAGTGCTGAATGTGAGAAGAGGACGTCTCAGGTCAGTTCTCACCAATCTTCCTCTTCTCTGAATTCCCACAACACTGACAGTGGTCATCACACAATCCTGACTATTTGCCACAAGTCCATGTAATTTTTTTTCTCTAAAGATTTTCCAGTTCAATAGAAGATAGAAATCACATCTTACATTTCCTTCAAGATCCTCAAAGTACTCAACACTCAGTAAAATAAATGTAAAAAAAAAAACCCTAATTATATGTTTATATCTTAATTAGTTAATTATGTGTGTGCATATATATGTATGTTAATCTGCAAAACTTAACATTAGACACTGCGGTTGCACTTTCTTTTAAAGTTACAATGAAAACCCATTACTTTGTATAAAACAGTGTGTTTTTAAAATAACAGTACAGGATGATATGGTAGAATACTTGAAGGGTACAGATAAAAGTCCTTATTGATTATTTTCCAAACAACTGTATGACCCTCTAACAAATCAGTTAACCTCTCTGAGCCTCAACTTTTATCTAAAAAATATGGATATACCCACTTTGCAGAGCTGAGATGAGAATTAAATAATAACTGATTCAAAATTATCAGTGTACTTTTTAGCACACGGTAAAATCTCAAAACATATTAATAGAGAGCCTTAACTACAATTAGGATGGGAGAAAGGGTGCTGAACATGAGAAAGAAATCAAGACTAAGAAATCAGTGGTTTTGAGCCTGTGTAATGAATGCTTGTCACAAAATAGGTAAGTCAGAAAGAAGAATCCCATAATTCAATTAGATCAAGAGTGGGCGTGGTGGCACTAAGTTAGGACAAAGTAATGAGATTTATCTCATGCATGTGACCATAAAACCAAATAGGTCACAAAGTCTTCTGGGCTACAAATTTAACACAAAGTTCCATGATAAAATCTATGAATGCTGTCAATAGCATTGCAAATGCAAATGCAAATGCAAAAAAAAAAACAAAAACAATTAATGTTATACCCAAGAATGCTTCTCTACATTTTCAACCTTTCCAATTTCGCTAGATTTGCAACCTACATGTCTTACTCTTAGTAAAACTCGTATGTATGTGTTTACACTGACAAGTGAATTAAATAAGCACTGATCAGGCATCTCCTATGTGTTAAGCACTGCGTAGCAAAGTCTGATGGTGATAATGGGCGAGATGGTGTGCAAAGAAATTAGCAGAACCTGTCCTTCAGGATCTCATAGTTCAAGGATAAAGAGTGTTGTATGAATAATACAAAACAGATCCTGAAAGCTTCAAAAAAAAATGAAATACAAAATACAATAGAAGTTTAGGTGTGACTCATTCTAATGAGGAAGAAGGAAAGTAAAGAAACATCACATAGGATGGAAAATGTCAACTGGTATTTAAGGGTGGTCAAGGAGGCTGGGGAAAGGGCCTTTTGGGCTGAGAATAGAGTTTGGGTTATGGCTTGAGCATCTGTAACTTTGATATCCTGGAGACAATCTCCCTCTGACAATGAGGGGCAACTATACAGGGAGGAAGATGTACTTGGAAGGGTTGACTCTATCACAGTGGAAGACATGCCAGATTAAGGAGACAAATTCGTTCTGAATCTAATGGGGAGCCTTCAGAGGTTCATGAATAGAAGAGTGATGACTTAATTTAATAACAGATACACTCAAGTCATACTGGCAGAAGAAAAGAATGGAATTAGGGAAACTGGATGTAAGGTTATTTAAATTGTATACAGATGGGTAGTTAGTAAGGGACTGAGGGGAAAGGAGAAAAACTTGTGAAATATTCAAGAAGAATTTTACAGGATTAGATATAGGATGGTGTATAAAAGGAAAAAAATAATCAAGATGACAGAGGCTTTCAATTTGTGTGGCTGAGGCTAATACTTTTTTGGAGAGGTAAAATTCAGGAAGAGGCATTAATTTGCAGGGAAGAGTAAAATAATAAAAGTAGTTCTGATTGGGATCTGTTGAAGTCTAAGAGAAAGGAACAGTCTAGTGTTTATAGAGAGTGCTGACCATGTGCCTGATGCATCAGAATCCCCATCCACGTGACATTTCATCTCATATTGAGCAGGAGATGCCTGGGCATCATTTACCATCTATATAAAGAGATCTGTGGCTCTGAAGAAAGGTAATGGCTAGAAACAAAGATTTGGGTTTCCTCAACACAACTCTCCACAGAAAGCAAGTTAAAGTAAGAAAAGAATGCAGAGCAGACTCAAGGATAATCCCAAAAAACAAACAAACAAACAAACAAAAAACAAAAAACAAAAACAAAAACAAAAAAACACCAAACAAACAAAATGATAATCCAGAGCCCTTTTTTTTTTTTTTTTAAATTGAAAAGCAAATCTGCCTTTTTCTGAATTCCAACTGCTGGATTTTCATTAAAGCATGTTTAAGAGAGTGTCTAGCACATCACTTCTGGGGATCAGCTTCACTTCCACTCTTACATGTTGTCTCCTGAACCATGGGGCTCAGAAGACTGAAAACCACGTTTTCTCAAACTACTGGCAGCTAGGTTTTGCCAGTGGATGGCACATGCATGAGAAATAAGGATGGGGGATGCCATTTTGTTCTAGTGTTGGCTCTAGTAATTTCAGTGGCAGGATCACTCAGGGTAGAGGCAAACTGTTGGCAGCAGTGCAGCCAGAGTGTGGGCTTCAGGGCTGAAGATGGCATGCCTTTCTTCCTTTGGCTCCACTGGGCCTGATAACACTCTTGTAAATAATTCCTTAAATCTCCTCTGCAGTTTTAAATACCTAGAATGGTTTTGGTTGTAGAGGCTGACTGACATCCTAGATATCACATGGGGAAAATGTAAAGATAGAAATGATCTATCCAATCCTTTAAAAACTGGATTGTACAGAAGATAGAAGCAATCATTTCAGTTTTACAAAGAAAAGCAATATCTTCAACTAACATAACTATATTCCAAACTTGTTCAGTAAATGTCCTTCAGAACAAACTGATTTAACTAAATTAAAGGAATGAAGTGAAAGGTTCCAGAAACTCTTCTCAGTAAAGAAACAGAAGGGAGCCAGGATGCACTAAAGAAAGATATCATTGTGTTTCCCAGCCACAGACCAAGCTCCAAATCAAGCTGCATGATTCTCCAACTCATTTGCTACCGAGATGGACAACATATGCCCAAAGGGGAACAGTTCTTGAACATAAAATAGTTATTAATAAAAATAATGATTATTATAATGAAAATGATCTAACATACAGAACATTAGCCAGGTGCCTAACACTATACAAAGACAAAGTACTTAATATCTTTTATTTGATTTAATCTTCAAAATATCTTGTAAATCTGGTACAATTATTATCCTTCTTTTATTCCCAGTTGAAAAATTAAGGCTTGGAGAATTAAGTGATTTGCCCCAGGTCCCACAGGTAGAAGTGGTGGAACATGAGTGATTTGTAATTTTAGAAAATGTATACTTTCTAAAGAAAGAAGAAATGTGGAGAAAAACAATGCCTGATGAACTGGGTAAATTGGCCTTAAATTATCATTAAGTTAAAACTAAGGCATGCTACCATTACAGTTTTTGGGTATAAAGAAATTGTTTTGAAGAGAGCTGTTCAAAGCTAGAATGTTGTGTGGATTGTACAAGATACATAAAATTGCCTCTAACCAAAAATGTCAGGAATCGGCTATTTTAGAATAATTTATGTTATTTCAGCCTGGAACTACTCTCTACAGCAACATTTCAATGACAGAGATTGTTCCTGACTGTGGCTGGGGAAAAGCTATTATTGCAGGAGAAAGAGAAATATAGTATTCTTTCCCTGAAGAATAAAACAGTACTAAAGCCATCCCAGGCAGTGCTATCCATTATGTGAAACACTGACAGGAAGTATATATATATTGAAGTCTAGAGAGGAAAGGAAACTAAATTTTAGGTGACCTAATTTCTGTTAGAATTTTATTGACTGAACTCTGCCATATAGAGATTCAGAGTCATTTTCACCTTCATTTATATAGTGCACACAACTAGACACAGATATGTCCCAAAACGGGTATTTAATTAAGTGTGTGTTTTCATAGGTGAAAGAGTCAGTTACCTATCTGGGGTAAGAAGGATTGAGTGAGGTGACAGAAAAGTGGAAATGGGGTGGCAAAGTGAGCAGTAATAAGAAGAGAGGACCAATGACTCGTCCAGAGGCGTCAGAAAGCCAGCACATTTACTGACATAGCATTTTTTCAGTTTGCAAAATACTTTCTTTTTCTGTAATACTTAGAATATCATAATGCAAGGCTCATAATTTAGAATTAAATAGCACATTAAATATTACAGAAAATAAAAATGAGCTTCAAAGAAGCTAAATGATTTTCCCAGGGTCTCAGAGCTTTCGAAAGCTAAAGCTTGGGCTCCTGACCCCACAGCTGGCAATTTTTGTCCTCTAAAGCCAAGTCTGCTAATGTAAATGACAAATCTGAGGAAAAGTCAAGTCAGTTTTATGAAATACAGGTTTAAAAAAATATAAACATAGCAGGATTTTAAAAAAGTATTCTGTTTAGAAGGACAGCTGAGTTATTAGAAATGGCTGTACCTCACTACTGATAGCCCAGCTCCAAAGTAATTTAGCAGCGGTTTTGATACTTCTTCTGCATCCATTCCAAACCAGCCAAACCTGGAAATTGAGAAAGTTACACCAAAGTCGATACTGTTGAAAATGTGTTCATCATAGTGTTTGAAGGCATGAATTCGGGGTCAGATTCCTGGGTTCAAATCCTAGGTCCTCGCTTTACTGTGGCTCTAATAAGTTAACCATCTTTACAGTGTCTCAATGTTCCATGTTTAAAATAGGGATAATTATATGTTTCTTATACGTTTCTTATGAAGATTCAATGAGTTAGAATATGTAAAAGTACTTGTAAGTGCCCCTTTCTTACAAAGACTCAGGAAGTAAGAAGGAAAAACAGGTTAAGTGGCTAATTGAATCCAATTAGTTGGTTGTAATTTTATATAGTATTTGAAATAGATTTTTAAATAACTGCTTGGCTAAAGACCCCTACTCTTTGGCATCACCTTACAATCCTTATATTTTCATGCCTTGACATTGCAGTGATCATTATCAACAATAACTGCGAACCATTCAGGGGCAAGAGAAAAGGAAAGCAAGAAGAAAAAGAAAAAGAAAATAGCACATGGAAAAAGCAGGGTGGGGAATGGGGAAAGGACGGGAAAGCATGTATTGGAGGTTAGTTGGTT
Source organism: Eonycteris spelaea (assembly GCA_003508835.1). Lineage (NCBI taxonomy): Eukaryota > Metazoa > Chordata > Mammalia > Chiroptera > Pteropodidae > Eonycteris > Eonycteris spelaea. The sequence continues at coordinate 8,022,881 of PUFA01000080.1, read as the reverse complement.
TTGCTATTATTGAGGTTGTTACAGTGTTTTAAGTGGGAAGAAGAGCCTAAAAATTAAGGTAAGAGCAACATTCTCCCTTTTATTCATTTTCCCAGACTCTTGAATGCTACATTTAATGCTGGCCAAGGGCAGTACAGTCCCAAAGAACGTTCTGAGATGATGGGACTGTTCTACAACTGCACTGTGCAGTAAGGGTAGCCTGTGGCTATTGAGCACTTGCAATATGGCTAAGACAACTGAGGAAAAGAATGTTTAATTTTATCAAATTTTAATTAACTTAAATTTAAATATAAATGGCCACATAAGGGTTGTGACAACCCTATTGACAGCCTAGCTCTAGAGCTGAGGTTGGCAAATTCTTCCTTAAAGGGGCAGAAGGTAAATATTTTAGGCTTTATGGGCCAGACAGTTTCTTGTAAACAGACTTTGGAGGGAAGAATATGTACTTTAGAACCAGAAGACCTGGGCTTGAATCCTGCCTTATTAGCTCTGTGACTTTTAGCAAGTTACTCAGCCTCTTTGTTATCATCTCTCTTACAAAACAGTGCTTTAGGTATTTGTGAAAATGAGGAAAGACTGATTCATACAACCTGTCCAATAAATTGTCACTCAATGAAAAAAGGAAGATAAACATCAGTTCTCTTTCTCTCTCCCTATTTTGGTTCCTTAGAGATAATTCTTTACTATATCTTGATCAAATATCTAGATCACTTCTTTAGGACTTAGGGTAAATTATAATTAAAGGTAGCATATTTTATATGTATGTCTTACCAGCTGTACTTTCTGAGAGTGTAAGAACCATATGTTATTCCTTTCAGCTAGCCCAAGCCCTAGCGCTTGACTTATATAAAATATGAGCACAGATAATTTTAGTTGAAATAGTTCTCTTTGTGTTACCTTGAACTTGCCCAGCCAGTTAAGGCATTAAATGATCCCCAGATTAAGAGTCCAAGGCCTAAACCAATGGTTTTGATAATTGGGACAACAGCAATGTTCCCTGTGAATGTAACATAACAGAAGAAAGGTGTTATTTCCAATATAGAAAATACATTATAAATTGAATTAATTTTTATTTTAACTTCAATCTAAGTTTATGGTATAGGAATACATTTAGTAAAGCACAGGTCTTAATTTTAAAAATAAAATAACCACACTTCTGGGGCATTAAACTCATAATTATGATTGCTAAACTCATAATTATGATTGCTAGGCTTAAGGCAAAATCTTACCAAAAAGAGTTCAATTAAATCCTTGCCTATCTTCACCAATGTTTTTTATCCTTAATGTAGGCTTCTGATTTCTGACTTTTTGCACTAGTCATCAGTGATAAAATTAGTAGTGACCATCCTTTTAGACTCCAGGCAGGATCAGCCACAGGTAGATATCTTTGGCCCACTGTGACCCCAGACTTTGCTCTTCCACACTCTCTCATCTGTGTTCCAGATTCATGCTTTGTGCTCTTAAGGGTCTTCAGGGACAAAATTGTATCTTTTTAAAATTTTTCTTAGCCCCTCAGCACTCTGGCCTCAGTCCAGCCAATCTCCTTTTGAAAGCTTTCCTCTCCTGGCTTCTAAGATGTCCTCATCTCCTGATCCCCTCCTGTTACTCTCTTTAGCTCTTTTTCTGGCTAGTCTTTCTCATTACACTTTCTAGATTTAGGTGCCCAATAAACACTTTCCCTAGAACACATTCCTCTTCTTGCTGTATTTTTCTTTGGTACTTGACTAATTTCATGATTTCATCAACTAGAGACACATGCTCCCAGTAATACAGGTCTAGCCTGGACCTTTGGCACAGTTTTAGTGCTATGCTTCAAACTGAGGATAAGAGAGCTCCAACCAGAGGTCCTCACTGTGGGAACATCAGGATCTTCAAACACAGAATGTCCCAAGTGCACTCTGTTCCCCTATCCCAATTAGACTGATAAACATAATCACACTAAGGTATAAGTGAGGTATAAAAATTTAAATTCTAGTAGAAATTTAAAAGTTAACTCTTTTGTCCTCCAAACTCATGAACTTCACTAAATCATTTATTCTACAGAGATTCAAATTGAGATTCAAAAAGATTCAAATTTTTAATTTTTTAAATTTACTTGCTTTTAATCAAATTACCTCTAAAGATCCTTAATACTTAGAATTCTCTTTGCTAAAGAGAAGAAAGCTCTCATGAGGCCTACTTATATTCATACAAAGAAAAACTAAAACATTCCTGATTGACCAGGTAAAGGAATGAATTCCAGTTATATAATTTCAGGTATTGATAAGGCGACAGAGGAAAAATTATTATTTGCTTTTGTTTTTCTGCCAGTGCTTTCAAAATAATGTGTCTGTGTTTGCCCACTTTTAAAGACAAGTCCTAAAAATGTTATTAGTAGAGACTATTATTTAATAAATATTTTCTGATAAACATTTCTATCAGGGACTAAGAAAGAAATCATTAAGAGGAAAGAGTCAAGAAATACATCAAAAATATTTATGGAACGTCTCAATGAAAGAAACTAAGTTGTCAGTTTCTAATATCTATGACTAAGGATTATTCAGAATTACTGTTTATATTATTTCCTTCTATTCTAAACCAGAGTTATTTTGATCACAATATACATTGATTAAAATATTAAATGATCAATGATATCATACATTACCTGTTGCCCAAATGCAGCCCCCAACCATTGCAAAAGGCCAAAACTTAGGGCAACGTAATATCAGATTGGCCACCAAGGCAACTGACCATATGGCAGCACAAAGTACCCACTGGAGAAACATGCCTGGAAATGAAAGAAATTGGTGTCAGTAGTTCCAACTGACCTGAGTAAATTAATGCTTTTAGAAAAATATCAGTGAGATGGTATTATAGGAATGGCCACAATTTATTGAATGCCTATATGCCAGGCACTTTGCAAATTTAAAATAATTTTTAAATTATAGCCCATAATAATTATCCCAAATTCAAGCATGGAGAAAATGCATCTGAGATGAAGCAACTTGTCCAAACAGTTTGTAGAATTGTCCAAACAGTTTGTAAAATTGGAATTTAAACCCAGATTGTTTGACTCTAAAGCTCACTATACAAAGAGCATTACTGCTTAACATTTCCCCACCTTTAAGACAAATCAAAGATATTCTACCAAAAAGTATTGGCAAGACCAAATCTCTATATTTTTATTCAAATGCCACACCTACTATTGTCCCTCACCAAAAACATCAGAATAGCACAACAGTGATTTAAACCTTCAGGAATCATTTATACTACCTTTAGGAGAAAAATAGTTACTTACGGTCTCATGTAGATACACACAGAGTTGAATGTCTGTGATGAGACAGACATTAACAAATCTGAGAATTAGCCTTTTAGGTCAGGAATATTCTCCTTTCTGTGGTATATACCTCACATCACATGGTGATGTGAGTTATATTTGTAGCTTTCTGAGGCTTCTGCATCATCAACGGTTTAGGGATTAAAAGAATAAACAAAAAGTTGACATTGGAAGAAATACTCAGACAGTTATAACGCAGTACAGCACTTTTGACTACAATTTAAAAGATTTTTGCCTGTTTCTGTGGAAGAGGGAGGGAAAAAAGGCTGTTACCCTCTAAGGCAAAAAGAGTAGCATCGTAAAGATAAAAGGGAACTTCATTTTACAAGTTCTTCATTTTATAAATAAGAAATTGAGAACAAAAGAGCTGATGAGACTTGCACAGTTATTGTGAAACACCTAAAAGCCAGGTCCTCTGCCCCTTAGTATGATTTTTATTCTTTTTTTTAGTAGTTTCCATTCCTGTCCTGACTCCAAAGGAAAAGAAAGACTCTGGAGGAAAGAGATGTGTAATTCTATTGTCTAAGTTGTACCAAGACATAAGAAATTGAGGGAGATAACACAGCTGCTTCCCAACAGGTGTTCACCATAACATCTTCAATCCTATCTCTGGCAGCTAGATAAAAGCAACTGTTGCTTCGTCTCTAAAAATTCATATTAAGTCAGTTCTACTATAATGTGACATTATGTTCCTAAAAATCACTGCACTACACAAAATCATGCATTAAAAAGCATAGAGCTTATGGGGAAAATGGGGCCATGACGCAGCACAAAAACTTCATCAACAATCTATTTGACAAAAAGATAGGAACCAGATAAAAATAATAGTACCATTTTACACTGATGAAGTGGTTAAGAAATTCACAAATACTGCATTAAATATAGCACTTTGAAAAAGACCTGCAGTTTGCTTATGGAAGTGGGTATCAGAAGTATTGCTGCTTGAGAGTTATTGTGAAGTTGGTGGATGGAGGTTCCAGATGAGGATTGGGTGTGGTGGTGAGGGAGTTGGTGGGTGTGTGAGGGGCGTGCGTGCATGTGTTTTGTATATTACTATGCACCTCTATCCATCTGGGTACAGTTTTCTGTGTTCAGCTAGTGTTTCGTCAATCAAAACAGCACATAAGCAGACACAAAATTTGTGTTATGCTCAAATTGTTTATTCTATCAATTGAGTTGAAAATTTGTATTTTCAAAACAAGTGTTATTAGTGGGATAGGCAAATTTCCTTCTTTTGTAAACAAAGCAGATATGGCTAAAAAGCTTTCTTGACTGTATCTATAGACAAAATAAATTACCTTAACAACATTAGGTTACCCTGTATTAACTAACTCTCAGATAAAACCGGCATGGGCATTATCAAATGATATTATTTTAAGCTATATTCATTTGGCACCAGGTTCAACAAAATTTACTTTTGTAACCATCATTTTTAAAAGACCCAAAAAGAGAACTTCATATTTAAAAATAATTTAAGATTAACAATGAAGTAAAAGTAATTACCATCACCAGTATCATATTTTTTAAGTGGAACATAGTTTGAGCCAAACAGAAGGATGGCTACAGAAGAGGAGATGAAACCAGTGGTTAGGTCTGTTTCATTGTTGCTCATTGTTCCAGTTCTGCCTGAGCTCAAGCTTGTTCACTTCTGACTCGATGTACTTTTCAAGAGCTTCTGAAATAAAAGAAATAAAAATGAGACAAAGAAGAGGTCAATAAATTGTGAATAAATTGTGATTAATACATGCTATTTTTTGAGTTTTTCAAAAGTACACTAGGATCCCTTCTTCTAAATAAAGTTAGGACATTATGAAATTAGGTATTATGTTCACATGCTATGTTCATTCAAAAAAATTTTTTTTTATCAAAAAAACTTTTGATCACTAACTTACAATTAAAAAAAAAACAAAAAACTTTTGTCTTCAGAGCTTAAAAACCTAACTTCTTCCAAGATCTGGATACAATTTTTAATATATTATTAAAAACATTAAAAAAAAAAAAAAAAGAAAGAATTCTCCTGCGTAGGTTGACTGGTATAATGAAAAGATTTGTGGATTAAGATTCTGTTTACTTCGAATGGTTATTGTGACAATCAAATAAGAGAGCATCAGCAAGGACTTTCAGAACTATCAGCGCCTTACAAGCAAAAGCTTTTGTTATTACTTCTAACATGAGCTTATAGGCACATTTAGATTGAATTGCTGCTACACACTCAAGATCCCATAGAGGTAAATGCACTTCTCTTCATCAGTAGTACTCCACAGTATGTATTAGTTTAAATTAGTTCTTTGAACCTTATATCTTTACTACTTTTTAAAAGACTGAACAGGTAGAAGAATCTCCTAAAGATCTCACGAATCTCCTAAATCTTCAAGATCTAGATTCTTGAAGAATCTCTTCAGGAATCCCCTCAAATGCAAGTTCAGCCGTGGTATGTTGCACAAGACTGTGCCCCAGATGGCAGAACCACGTGCGGCAGCTATTCTGTATCTGGTAGCCACTAGCCATGGATGGATAGCTGAATTTTCATTTATATTAATTAAAATTAAGTAAGAGAGAAAAAAAATGTGCTCCTTAGCCACACTAACTACATTTCAAGTGCTCAATACAATACATAATGAATAGCTACCACACTGGGTAGCGCAGATGGAGACATTTCCATCATGGCAGAAAGTTCTACTGGATGACGCTGCTAAACTGATTAAAAAGTTCCAGTTTCCCTATGAAGAGAAGACCTAAAACCACAAATAGCCAAGGATCAGACATTTTTCATAATATCTGGAAAAGACTACTGAATACAAGTCACCTTTTTAGTTGTACAAGCTACGTGAGAAAAACTTACACAAGAGTCATTTATTCACAGGAAGTAACCAGAGTCTTCCCACAATACCATCTTAAATTCAGAGTTTGCACATTGACCTTTTGATTCACTTCATTATTTAAGTCTTCTCGAATAGAACGGGATAACCAAGTCTTTTTTTATAGTGATAACTTCTTGTAGATATGTATTAAATAAAACACATCTTAAAACACTTTTCTTTGTTATTTTTCAATGATAAACATTTACTTCAAAGGTATTTCATTTTTCCATGTACTGTTTCTTGTGTTATTACAGAGAAAATTAAGTATATAACTACCTACAATATATGCTTTTTAGCATTATTATGGATAATTTAACAGAAAACAGGGATAACTTCAAAATGGCTGAATTAATTTTAGTAAGAAAAATATCTTTGAAACTGTTATTTGTTTCTTTAACAAAAACAAAAATAAAAAAACAAAAACAAAAAACCAAAATAATAACAACAAAAACACTGCTGGTAAGACAATATCCTCCATGGGGATGAAGTTGAGGAAGAGGCATTGAGGCATATTTAAACACTGACATAGAATACTATTACAATAAAAATAATGGTAGTTATTATTTTAACTATTATCTGTTAGGTGAAAAGGAAGTTTTAGTCTTGCAATGGCTTACATGGGCTATTGCTTTAGGGTCAAGCAGGTAGGGGTTGTTGCTAATGTATCAGGATTATAATAGGTTACAGGGGTAGGAGGTGCTGGGAAGGATATCATGGGGCTAAAATGACACACACTTAGATGTTAGCTAAGAAACCAATTTTTTCCATCTTAATTAAAATAAGTAAAGTGAAACAAAACCTTTATAAGCACATTGATTAAAGAATGTATAACCTTCAAAAGTAGCAAAGTATTTTAGTGAAAAGATGGCTGTATTAAAGAATACTGACAACCCTAACCCTCCTAGATTTCACTATATTAAAGAATAACTTGAAGTGCTGATCAGAGTGCAAGAACTACATTTTGACTGCTGAATGAACATTAATCGGTGTTACTTTACTTTAAGTTATTTTCTGCAGATAAATGAGGTTCGTTGTATATAGCTCTCGCACATTTCAGAAAGCATGTGATGTAACTTCAGTGTGAGTTGCAATACACTTACTATCTTTAAGGAAGAGTCTACCTCTTTCTAAATCAAAATTTTTGTGGAAAAGAAGAATAATATCACTTTAGCACATTATTTTCAATTATTTTTGGTGCAAACCCATCGAGTTAACAGATCTGAAACTACTTTATTCAAATAAACTTTAATTTAATATACTTTAAATTAGTTTTTTAATGTTTACTTTTGTGTCCATATTTTATAAACTATATTATTTTTGTTCTAGTATTTTTGTTTCATTTAGTAGTAAATACGTTTGTTCTAAATTTCTCCTAGCAATTTAAATTTCTATGCAGACCTTCCTGTTGATATTTGCTAGGTTCTAATCAATACTTGTTTCACTTCAACTAAGATTTCGGTTTTAATTTTATGTTAATTTCCTCAAATCTCCTGGCAAGCTCTGCCTGTGTCTTTGGCTAAAATTAGCAGTGCTTGAACATACTTATCCTGATCCTTGATTTTCTTTTTAATTGTGAGTATGTTTTGAAAAATCATGAGACATTCCCCAGCAAAGCTACTTGGATTTCCTTTGAGTCACTGTACTCACTGCAGTCAGGGCTGGCAGCTCTATCCGCCTACACAGCGCTGCTGGTGAGGAGCTTGCTTGGTGTTACCTGCAGTCAGGTGCCTCAGGGGACTTGATGTTCTGCCGGGACAGCTACCTAAGTATGCACCAGGTGGTGGGGGTGGTGGGGGCAAGGGTGGGGGCAGAGAGGTGCCCTCTTGCGCCCATGGCCCCAAGGCTTCGTTCCCTAGGCTCTTTTAGGAAGCCTAGCCAGCCTTTACTTCCTGCAGGGAAAATGACTTGCACACCTGGTGGGGGGAGAGGCGGTGCTCCAGCAAATGAGGCCTGGAGGCCTTACTTGAGAGCAGCGGTTGGGAACACTTTCCTTCATCTGCACTGCAGGAGTGTGTGGGCTTGTGGCTCTCATGTGGCTCTGAAGGAGAGTCCTCAGACCATTTGTCAACCTACCAGCAAACTAGAAAGGCTTTTGTGTATTTGGAGAAGTGATTGTTCAGGAACTCTGAGCATGCCACTCTCTCCAAACATCACAGAAGTGGGAATTATTTGTACTATTTATGTATAAAACAAAAGGTGGAATAGTTTTACATAATCATAAAAGATTATATAAAGCTGAATTTTTTTCCCCACTGAGTATCAAGAAATTGATCTGAACCACTAAAGTCATTAACATCTCTTGTGACATCACAAGATTTCACTTGTAATCATTGATCCTTTACAAATGCTCCAGACCATTTATCCGTTTATTTATCTAATATGTACCAAGTGCCACAAGAGAACATATATTCCAGGCTTCTCAAGCGCCACTGCACATTGCAATATCTGGGGAGGTTTCTTGTTTTTCTTTTTTTAAATATTGATACCTGGAACCCAGACCAGACCAATCGAAATAGAATTTCCAGAGGTGTAGCTCAAGAATCAGTTTCTTTTAACACCTCCTCCAGGTGCTACTAATGGAAAGCCAGGATTGAGAATCACATTCTAGATCAAGAGTTGCCAAATTATATTGGTGGTCAGAATTACCCGGAGGGATGGGTTAAAATGCAGATTCCTGACATCTTGACATAGATTTTGAGAAACATTGCCCTAGTTCCTTGCTATCTGATATGTTGTAGCCACTGAGTGCATATGACTATTTAAATTTATTTTAGAATTAAAAATTCAGTAGTTCACTTCTACTAGACACTTTTCAAGTGCTCAATAGCCACATGTGTAAGTTATAGAACATTTCTGTCACTGCAGAGAATTCTGCTGATTGTTAACTCTGGGAGTGCAGCAGTGACCTATACAGAGTACCACCTTCTTGCAGGTTCCAGCATAGCAAGGAACACAGATACAAGCACATAAGTTCACAAAGGGGAAGTACTGGGTTCTGGCCTAGTCTAGGAGTTCAAGGAAGGTGTCTCTGAGGAAGCGACATTTAATTGAGACAACCCAGTGGTGGTAATGGTCGTGGAATTAGAAGAGAGAACATTAAGGACTGTCCGAAGATGAGGTGTCCTGGAAGGACGTCCTGCTTCAAACACTGCTCACGTTCATAAACTACAGTGCGTGACAGAAGGATGAAAGGGGACAGTATCATATAGTTTAAAAAATTTAAGAAGCTAGGGCTTTTCACTTAAGGGAAGGCATTGATTAAGCAGTTCTGAACAATTTTGAAGTTCCCCTTTCCTCACATATATATTCACGGATACACACACAAACACTCTCTCTCTGCCAAAAATATAGGACCTTACCACAACCTAGAATGATTTTGCCTTTTGATTTTGAGAGACCTCAGTGATCATGTGGTTTGTTCTTTTTTCGCATTCACACTGAGAAACTGAAATACCCACTGCGAATTCTCTAAAATCTAAAAGTGAGTTGGAGTCTGAGTCAGGCTTGAGGGCATTTATTACAGAATATTCCAGTACAGGCTTTTCACACTGTGCCACAGAGCCAACCTAAATATGGATGATCCTCTACTTAAACTAAATATTTTTTCTTTCAAATTGTTTAATATACACTAATGCCTAAACATAAAGGTATTGGAATAGTCTTGGGGGCACTAGAAGATCCTGCATAGTTTTCTTTTTTTTTTTTAAGGCAAAGCAACCTTTGGTTGACCTCACAGATTGCAAGGATCTTGTCAGTTTACCATCCTTCTTATTTTCTTTTTATTTTTTTTAAGCCTATAGCCCCTGGTCTTCCTAGGTGGTCTCTCATTCAAGTACCAACCAGGCCTGACCCTGCTTAGCTTCCAAGATCAGATGGAATCGAGCTTGTTTAGGGTAGCATGGCTGTAGACAATCCTGCTTAGTTTCACCTCAGTTTTCCCATATGTAAATTGTTAATAATGATATCTGTGTACTCACTCATCCTTGTATGTGGTCAAAAATATAAAGTATATAAAATATTATTAGGACATCATTCCTGACATCACAATAAGAAGAAAGATGAACAAATTGAAAATCAATTCTTATACCTACCATAGAATTGAGGTCATAGGACAAGTCACCTCCCTGAACACTGAAGAGAGGTGAATGCAGAGAATCACAGCTTATAAGCTTCCTAGGAGCAGAAGCCACTGGAGCCAGTAAAGAGTAATTGGTAGATTACTGGAAACTGAACATCCACTAAATCAAGCATTGAAAACCTTAGGAAGCAGGATCCAGTTTTAGGGGAGCATTCATGCTCAGGAGCCCTACTAGATTCTCATACTGAAAATCAGAGTAAAATTCTCTTTTGCTTCTGGCAAGGGGAGGGGAAGTGCAATTACTTTGAAATACACCCAGCACCTTCTGTTCTCTGAAACAAAGGCTAGCCCTCCGAGGCAAACTTCTTTGGCAGAGTGTTGTCTGGCGTAGAGGAAGAGCAATTAGACAAGTGAGCCCCTTCTAGCTTTTTTGTTTCACTTGAGAGGAATGCCCGGAGCCAGCCAGCTAAAGTCAAACAGCACCTAAAAGAGGGGGGTGAAGCTAAGGAAAAAAGAAGAAGACAGGAAAGCGCTTCGGGAGGGCATACAGTCAATGCTGCAGCCTCGTCTTTATTTAGCTCAACCTTTATATATGTTTTAGGATACAATAGCAAAGCACAAGGTATATCATTTGAATGCTAACATTCACACAAGATCATGTATCATTCTTGTTATCTGGGAAGTAACACATTCCATTATCTTAAAAGGATTTCTTTAGTAGGCAAACCTCCCCTCCAGGGTCAGTACTAATTAAATTAACTATTTGCTTCCTTTAACCATTGATAACATAGTCTCAGCAGCTGCTTTAGGGCTCCAAGCAGTTTCAGCAACTGTTTTATGGCTCCCAAACTATGTGACACCTTCAGTGCCTTGCAATGGCTCCCAACAGAGGAAGAAAGAAAGAAAGAAAAAAAAGGTTAAGAAACTCTTCTGAAGGTCACAGCCCAGGAATTGTAGATAACTAAAAACGGAAATTTATTCATAAAATTCCCCAATACCTGATGATCATAGTGAAAGTGCTCCAGCATAACAGTGGATTACAGTTGAGAGAGCTCTAAGAAACGGTAAGTTGTTTTTAAGAAAATTCTAAGACAAAAGAAGAGACAAAAAGAACATTAAAAGAAACTGAAGCCTGTGACACCTACATTTAGAGCAGACATTAACCACAGCCAAACTCCAGGCTAGATAAACATAACACTTCACACCAGAGGCCTATGTATCTCAGCTCCTATTATCCAATATATCATGTCTGGCTTTTGACATCAAAATTAAAAATTATGCTAAAAGGCAAGAAAAAAATGCAGCCTGAGATATCAAGCACCAGACTTAGATATGGTAGACGTTTTGGAATTATTAGACTGAGAATTTAAAATACCTATAATTAATGTGCTAAGAGCTGTATTGAAAAAAGTGGACAACATGCAAGAACGGATGTGTACTATAAGCAGAGAGATGAAAACTGTGAGAATCAAAAAAAATGCTAGAAAGCAAAAAATACTGTCCTAGAAATGACGAATGCCTTTCATAGCTGAGAAATAATCAGCGGGCTTGAAGATAAATCAATAAAAACACCCTCAATTTAAATGTGAAGACAAAAAATATCAGGCTATTCAAGAATTACAGAAAAATAACAAAAAATATAACATAATGGGTAATGGGAATACCAGAAAGAAAAGAGAGAAAGAGACAGAGGAAATATTTGAAGTAATAATGGCTGAGAATTTTTCAAAATTTAATGACAGGATACCAAACTACACACACAGGAGGCTCAGAGAACACCAAACAGGATAAATTTAAAAAAAAGAAGAGAAAAGAAAAAAGAACTACATGTAGGCATGTTATATTCAAATTTCAGGAAAGAAGATCTTTATAAAGGAATAGATGAAGGTACAAAAGATTATTTCTATTTTTAGTTGATATAATGATAACTTCAAAATAATAGCAACAATATTATGTGATTATAGCATATGGATAAGTAAAATGAGTGACAGAAATAAAAGACAGGAGAAAGGAATTAGGAATAGCCTATTATAAATTATCTAGATTAGCTGAAAATGTATACTCCAAACTCTAGGACAATTTCTAAATTAAAGGAAAAAAGAATTTAAAAGAAGTATGATTGATATGCTAAGAGAAGAGGGAAAATGGAATCATATAAATACTAATTAAAGCCAGAGAAAGCAGAAAAATAGGAAAAGAAAACAAAAAATAGGGGCAAAAATAGAAATCAATATATGGAAGATATTAATCCAACTCTATCAATAATTTCTTTAAATGTGAATGGTCTAAATACATTGATTAAAAGATAGAGACTGACAGAATAAATAAAATACAGAATACAAGTACATGTTGTTACAAGAAATCCACTTTAATTATAAAAACTAAAATTTAAAATGATGGAGAAAGATATACCATGTTAACACTAATCAATAGCTATTTTTAATTCAGGCAAAGCTGACTTTGTCTCAGAACAAGGAAATCATCATGGGTAAAGACGGGCATTATGTAATGATAAAGGGGTGAACTTTCTAAGAAAATATTACAATCTTGTGTATGCACCTCACAGCAGAGTGTCAAAATATACGAGGCAGATACAAGTAAAAACTCAGAGAGACACAAATTCACTATTTTAGTTGGAGTCTTCAGTGCCCCTCTATCAGTCAGTAATTGACAGATCCAGGAAGCAGAAAATCAGTAAGGATTTAGCAGAACTGACTAGCAGCAGCATCATCTGGATCTAATTAACAGTTATATAATATTCATCATTCAGCCACAGGTGACTAAATATTCTCCTCAAGCTCACATAGAACATTAGCCAAGATAGACTACGTTTCCGGGCTGTAAAACACATCTTAGAAAAATAGACATCAGACCACAATGACATTAAACTAGAAATAGCAGATAAATGAAAAATTTTCAAATACTGAAAATTTAAAAATGCACGATTCAATAATTTATTGATCAAAAAAGATCTCTCAAAACAAAATATATTTCAAAATAAATGAAAATGAAAATACTACTTATCAAATTTATGAGGTGCAGTAAAATCAGGGCTTAGAGAAAAATTTATAGCATAGAATGACATATTAAAGAAGAAAGCTCTAAAACTAATAATCTGAGTTTCCATTTAAGAAACTAGAAACAGAAAAGCAAATGAAGTCCAAAGTAACAGAAGAACAAAATAATAAAATTTAGAGTAGAGATCAAGGAAATGGAAAACAGGCAACGAAATGGGAAATAAAAGCACTTATTTGAAAAGATCAATAAAATTCACAAATCTCTAGCCAGGCTAAAAAAAAAAAAGAAAAGAAAGAAAAGAAAAAAGAAAAGAAAAGAAAAGAAAAGAAAAGAAAAAGAAAAGAAAAGAAAAGAAAAGAAAAGAAAAGAAAAGACACAAATTAGTATTACTAGAAATGAAAAATGAAAGAATTACTAATCCTGTGGATGTTAAAGAATAAAATAAAATATTACAAACAACTCTGTGTTCACACATATGATAACCTATATAAAAATGGACCAATCCCTTGAAAGACAGTCTACCAAAACTTACTGAATGATAAAAAGACAATCTGAAAAGGTCTATACTAAAGAAATTTAATCAATAATTAATAGCCTTCTAAAATGGAAAGTACCAAGTCCAGATGAACTCACTGGTGAATTCTATCAAACATTTAAAGAAAAATTTATACCAATTATCTATAATCCCTTCCAGAAAACAGAAACAGAAACTCTTTCTAACTTGTTACTCTAATCCTAAAACCAAATAAAGATATTATAAGAAAGGAAAACTTCAGACCAATATCCTATAATGAATGTAGATGCAAAATTCTCAACAAAATATTAGCGAATAGAAGTCAACAATGTATAAAAAGAATTGTACGCAATGACCAAGTGAGATTTATCCTAGGTGTGTAAGGCTGGTTCAACACTCAAAAATAAATTAATGCTATCCATTACATCAGTAGGCTAAAAAAAAGAAAAAAAAATTCACGCAATCATATTAATAGATGCAGAAAAAGCATTTGACAAAATCCAACACCCATTCAATATAAAAATGCTCAGCAAATTAGGAATAGAGGGCAACTTCCTCAACTTGATAAAGAACATCTACAAAAAATCTACAAATGAATCATATTTAAGGGTATGAAACTAAGATCAGGAACAAGACAAAGATGGTTTCCCTCACCACTGCTTTTCGACACCATACTGGAAATCCTAGCTAATACAGTAAGAAAAGAAAAAAAAGAAAAGTATGCAGATTGGGAAGAAAGTAATAAAACTTAGTATCACAAATAATATGATTATGTTTATAGTAAATCCCAAAGAATTGCTAAAAATAACTCCTGGAACTAATAAACAATTAGAGCAAGACTGCAGGGTACAATGTTAATACATAAAAGTCAATTGTTTTTCTATATACCAGCAATAAATAATGAAATTTGAAATTTAAAGCACAATAACATTTATATTAACACTAAAAAAATGAAATTTTTAGGTATAAGTCTAACAAAATACAGATATTCCCATTTTCTAAAAGCTGCATTATGCTACTTCATTTTTACAGAAGACCTGCACTAATATGGTAATAGCTTTTTTCATAAAAGTTAAAATCCTGTTCAGATTTCTTTTGGTAAGTGAAAACAGGTGCTAATTTAGGTCTTTCAAAAAATGAAATGGCATAGAGCAAACTTTCCAAAAGTGAGGGATACTCTTTACTTTACACCATTGAGGCTTATGAAAGTTTTCATAGGGAACACTACTTTTAAATAGAAGGAAACTTGTATCTAACACATCTATTTAAGGAAAACTATAAATTATGATAAAATCAAAGAACTAAATAAATGGATATTCTATGTTCATGGAGAGAAGGTAGTATTGTTAAGATGTCACTTCTTCCCAACTTGATCTGTAGATTCAATGCAATCAATCAATGTCCTAGCGAGGTACTTGGTGAATGTTGACAAATTGATTTTAAAGGGCAAATGGAAGGGCAAAAGACTCAGAATAACCAACACAATACTGAAGAAGAACAAAGTCAGAGAAATGACACTACCCAACTTCAAGGCTTACTATAAAGTACAATAATCAAGACAATGTGGGGTTGGTGAAAGAATAGACACATAGATCAATAGGACAGAATAGAGAGCCCATAGATGGACCCACACATATATAGTTAACTGTTCTTTTATAAAAAAGCAAAGGCAATTCAGTGGAGAAAGGGTAGTCTTTTCAACAAATGGTGATTGAATAACTGGACATTCATATGCAAAACAAATGAAGATAGATGCAGACCTTACACTTTTCACAAAAATTAACTCAATAGAAATAATACACTTAAATGTAAAACAAAAACTTAAACGTTGAGGATAGCATAGGAGAAAATCTATGTGACTTTGGGTTTGGTGATGAGCTTTTATATACAACACGAAAAGCGCAACCAATCAAAGAAATAATTGATCAGTAACCAATGATGGTTTTAATAATCTATTCTGAGTTTAAGAAGACAATAACACTATTTACTTATTTTATTTATTTATATTAATTTTTATAAAGTCTTGGAAGCAGTGTAGAATGAGAATGTGATAATAGGAATAAAGACTAAGAACAGAGAAATTATAATAAAGATAAAATAAAACAAAAAGTGCAGATTCTAAGGATCCATATAGCTACTACATATACTAGCAGTAATTTTAGAAGCTGCTTTATTAAGTGGGAGTGGGTTACAAAAGGTCTACATCTCAGGCATTTTTAAAGGTCCTATTAGTTGGGTATCTTTACATCCTTAAGATCTATTTATTCATTTAGCAAATCTTTATGGAGTACATACTATAAACTGGACACTGTCCCAGACATTAAAAATTGACAAAAAATTTTGTACCAACTCAGCATTCAACCAGATAATAAGCAATATGTATGATAGTCAAAGAAGACCTCATCAAGAGGGAGACATTTGAGAAAGGGCCAGAGAGAGGTAAGGCGAGGAGAAGGAATGGCTAGTTTGAAGGCCATGAGTCAAAGAGGTTAGTCACTCTAGCTGGAACTGCCATGGTGGAAGGGAGAGCAGTGGAAGATGAAGTCGGAGAGGCAATAGTGAATGAACAGGTTGTGAGGGGTCTTGTGAGCCATTGGGAGGACTTCTGAGGAAAATGGGAGCAACTAAAGTATTTTCATCACAGGATATGTTTTCATTATTTATTGCTGTGTAACAAATTATCTGTCACAGTTTCTGTGGGTAAAGGATTTGGGAGCATCTCGGGTAGGGGTTTTCACTCAGAGTCTCTCAGGAAGTTGCAGTCAGATGCCAGCTGAGGTTCCAATCATCTGAAGGAAGGGTTTGATGGGTGTAGAGGCTCCACGTCCAAGCCTTACTCACATGGTTGGCAAGCTGGCTTTAGCTGCTGGTGGGAGACCTGAGTTCCTCTTCACATGGGCCTCACCATGGAACTGCTTGAGTGTTCTCATGGCATGGCACAGCTTTCCCAGAGTGAGAAATCCAAGGAAGTGGAGTATCATTGTCTTTTATGACCTAGCATCTGAAGTCATACACCACCACTTCTGCAATATTCTATTGGTCACACGGTTCATCTCTATCAGTGTAAAAAGAGACTACATAAATTGGCATGGGTATCAGGAGCTGAGGATCATTTAGAGCTGTCTTAGAGGCTGCTACCAGGGAAAAGAAAGAGAATTACTGGAACAATAGAGGTCACTGGTAGAAACAGTATATTGATGCAGTTGCAGGGAGGTGGGAAGTGGAGGTGGTGGGAGCTTGTGTACATTCTCTTCTGATTTTTTTTCCCCTGCTTCTCAGTGAAACAGAAAACAAGGTCATAAGTCAAGAATGAGGACCTAGAAGGAGGTTTTGGAGCTTTATAAGTGCTTCAGGTTTTTCGGTATCTCTCAAGTGATACAGTGGTTATTGTTATTTTACTTGCTTGCTCATGCTAAGGAAAAAAAAATCCCTCGTTTTGATCACTGTTGTATTAAAAGAGGCACAGCCTGAGTCTTAGTAAATAGAAAGAAAACCAACTGTTTTTTTTTTTTTTCATTCTAAAGAGTGATTTTCACCCCCTCTTTAGTCTCAAGAATGTTTTTATGTTTATAGCGTGGAAAACTTTAGGCTATAAACATCCTTTGGTTTGCAATTCGATTTCTTTGTTATTCTGCTTTTAGAAGAGGGTAATATACAGATAATTAAGTGTGCTTAAATGAGACATTTTAAATATAAAATATGGTCTTTTCCTAGCCCAATCAGCCTAAGGCCACGAGGAATAAACTAAGTCAGGTTTACTGACTCACTGAAATGCAGGGACTGCACACCAAAGGAACTGTGGTGTGCTTCACCAAAGAAAGGAAAAGAGTTATAGGATTTTGCAAGAGTGGAGTTTAGGTGCAATGTAAATGAAGCAGTGTTTTAAAGGGCTCCAGAGACCTGCCATCTGAAGCTCAGCACGTGGATTGTAGATTGAGGCTGCTCTGCTGTATCATGTGACTTAATTCCTTCAGATAATGTTTTAGTCTTACTGAAATTTCAAACATGAGTTCTGATAGTCTATAATTTTAGAGAAAAAGATTTATCAGTAAGAAATAAGTAGTCACTCCAAGAATTGAGCTATTATGGTATTTTACAGCTGTGACATGTATTTGGGAGAAATATTGTTTTCCAATAAATTTGTACCTGACTTTATCAGGAGTTCTGATTCTGGATTCTGGATCAAAGAATGGTAGGGAAGATATTTATTGTCTTAATCCAAGAAAATTTTACTTTTTCAATCTACATTATTGTAATTTACTATAGTTCAAAATATTGATGTCTAAGTCACTATCTCTGGGTAATCTTGGTCAAGACACCTGAAGAGTTTGTATTGCATATTTTTAATTTGTAATATAAGGAGGTTGGAAGAAGTTCTCACCAGTCTATTTATATAAAATTAGACCTCTTTTATATTTGATGCCTGAATTACAATGCCCTTGCAGCATGTTTACAAGACCTCAGTATCCAAGTATTCCACAATTATATCTGCCTGTCTTCAAAGGGAAGCCTCACAGGTGTTCACACTCCCAGTGTGACATCTTAATATTCTTCCTTTCTTGTTCTAGCTTCCCCTGGCTGACAAGTACCATCAAAGTTGTCTGAAAGAGAGCTCCTGTTACCATGACTGATGGGTATGTAGCATCATACCCATATTCCCATAACTGCAGTTCCCAAAGTGGGGCAGAGCATTTTTGGGTTCTGTAAGAACCTCAGAGGAAGTCTTGCCTCACTATGATGTCTTCTGGGACTTGAAGCAGTTCTGCTCATGCTCAGTCTTTTGGTAAATCTGCCTCTGTCTTCCATGCCTCATCTTCTGCAAGCAATCTTCAAAACTTAAAACAAACAAAACAACAACAACAACAAAAAACAAGAAACAAATCAACAAAAAAATAAGAAGAATAAAGAAATGAAATTAATATACTCAGAGATCCAGCTCTGACTCTACCTTACATCAAACCACAACATTTAACTTCAGCCCACAGGTCATCACAACTTTGTAAAGAACAAAGAACTTTTCTTAAATGTATATAGTTAAAGGGTATGTTTGTTGATTTTCCAAAAACAGGGGAACAGATTGTCCAAGTAATTTAAAGTCTTCATCTTTAGAAACCAAAAACAACTCAGGGTGCAACATTTAATTAAAAGTTTTTACTTTATTTTACTCACCAAAAAATTTAAATCTCTTGAGTTGAATCTTAGCAAAGATATCTTATTGCATAAGTAATCTTTAAAATGCCCTCTGATGAACACACATGGCCTCTCACGCTTTGTTTATTGTCATGACCATGTGATTTTTCTTCAACAGTGTTTCGAGTCAATGAATTCAAGGATAAGAGTCAACATAATACCTGTGGTTGAAGGACAGAGGAGAAAATTTATTGAGGGTGCTGATGAGAGAGAGTATCATTGTTACCTAGTGAGGGCTCTACATGGGGTGGAGAAATAACGAGGAAAGACAGGCACTGATGAGGTTCTGAAAGAGAGCCTACTGGATGGTGACTAATACACTAATAATAAAAATTAGTGATTATTGAGCATTCACTTTGGGCAATCACTGTACAAAGATTCTCATTTTCATTATCTTGTTCAATCTCAGAACAACTTGGTGAGTTACATGCTATTCTTATCTTCATTTTATGGATGAAGACACAAAGCTAGCTTTGAAGAGTAACACCCAGGTTAACATGGCTGATTAGTGTTAATTCTCAAGTCAAAATCTCTGATTTTGGTGCTTAATATATTAATAGTTATATTAATAGTTAATATACTTTTCAAAACATTATGAGATATTAACCTTATTCTGATCTCTTTAAATAGACTATAAATGAACATGCAAGTAAGTATTTGAAGCAGGTAAAAAACTGTAATGTATCTATGAGTATTGATATACAGCTTCAAAAATTCTTAAGTTTGCTTCACCCATGTTTTGAGTCCTTCTGTTTTGGCTCTATTTCCACTATGCTTATACTTGTCAGGTAGATGTCTTATTTTCAAACTTAACATACTGATTTATCCCTTGAGAACCTAACCTGATTGTTACGCAGTTTTATAGACCAAAACCACTAGTAAGAGACAGCTCTATAATTGTCAAATAATCACAAGGGAAGATCATATATGTTTGAAAAAAATCGTCAACCATAAGCTATCTAATATGGGAAATTTATTAATGAATATTTATAATGGATCCAGCAGCCCCATTTCTGCGTATAGAGCCCAAAGAAATGAAATCAGCATCTCAAAGAGATATCTGTACTCCAGCGTTCATTGCAGTAGAGCCAAGACAGGGAAACAATCTAAGTATCTGTTAACAGATAATGAATAAAGAAAATGTGCTATATAATGGAACATTATAATAGATATTATAATAAAATGTTATTCATCCATAAAAAAAGAAGGAAATCGTGTCATTTGAGACAAAATGCATAAACCTCGAGAATTTTATGCTATGTGAAATAAACCAGTCGCATAAAGAAAAAAACATCATAATCTCACTTATATGTGGAATCTAAGGGAGTAGAACTCATAGAAGCAGAGGATAGAATGGTGGGTGCCAGTGGTGAGGGATGGGACACGTGAAGATGTTGGTCAATGGGTACAAACTTTTTATTATAAGTTGAATAAGTTCTGTAGATCTACACAGCCGGTGACTATAGTTAATAATACTGTATTGCATATTTGAAGTTGGCTGAAAGAGTAGGTCTTAAGTATTATCATCATACACAAAAGTAACTATATAAGATGACAGACATGTTAATTAGCTTGATTGTGATAATTATTTCTCAATGTATATGTATATCAAATCACCACATTGTACACCTTAAATATATATAATTTTTATTTGTCAATTATTACTCAGTAAAGCTGGAAAAATTTATAATGAATATTTAACTCAATTAGGGTCAAAAACAAGACAGGCAACAGATCCAATATGAGGATAAAATACAGTCCTTTAGTTTTGTCTTTAGTAGATTTGGTCTTTCTCCCCAACTGCTGGTAAAAAGGAAAAACATTGACTTTGATTTAAAGTTTAGTCTGATCTGTTTATTTAAACAAAAATTTTATTTAATAGTCAGGCTCTCATGCCAAAATAAAAACAACACATATAGTGCTCAGTTTATGATTCCCTCAATCCCCCAATCCATTATTATCTCACTCAGATGGTGTCTCTGTGTGGGGGGAAAGGGTGTGACTCATGGGACATTAAAAAGATGAACAAATTAGAGTCCTAAGATACTATGTATTATGCATCCTCTAGTTTCTGAGACAGTGTCCCACTTAATTTCTGTCTTTCCTGCTGACATTCATGGCTAAGGTATAACTCTTTGTCTTTTGTTCCTATCACTTCATGAAAACTGTCAAGATCACTAATGGCAGCCACATTGCTAAATTCAATGTTAATTCTCTGTCATTGTTTATGTGACCCTTTACCAGCATCTGTCACAGTTGATTTTCCCATTCTCTTTGATGTTTTTTATTCCTATGGCTTTTAGAACGGAGTCTTCTCCTTGTTTTAATCCTACACTCTTAGTTTGCTTGGATAGTGTTTTGTGCCAGTCTTAGCCTATCAATAACCAATGTTGTGGCTAGACTGGCCCTTGTGCTTTTAGTTATGACTGCAAGATACACTGTGATTCAATAACAATCAGGAAACTTTGAGGAAGGGCTGGGGTTCTGCTCTATTGAGGTAAAGGATGGGGCCTAGGGTCTTGTTGTCTCACTCTGTATTGGTGAATTTAAAACATAAAAGGGGAAACTTAAAGTGCTGGAAAATCAAAAAACAAGTGGATTATACCAAGATCCCTAAGACAAAGAGCCTGAGTGTGTGGAGGTGGCCTGGCTCTTTATCTAGTCCTGTTGATTTGCAATAACCATCACTGAAGTGATTGATGCCTAAGCAACCAAAGCCAAGTCAGGCACTTGCCTTACAAAAGAAGAAAACCCACCTCTCAGGGCTTGTGCTATAGATAGTTCCTCCTTTCATGCTTGACTTCTTAATGCTGGAATGCCAGAGTGACCTTTTGAAATCCAGTCCCGTATTTCTAATAGTTTACTTGACATTTTCACTTAAATGTCTGAGAGAAAATTCAAGCTTATCCCAACTCAAAATCTTCCCCTTCTCGGTCAGTGGCAATCCCATTATTCCAGTTGCTTAAACCAAAAGTCTTGGGGTCCTGAGATCCTGCCCAATAAGGGAGAAACATAGATCAGGAATTTTCGTTCTTAAGGCCCTGCCCATGTAATTCATAATCCTTTCTCTTCACTTACTTCACCATGTTCACTCTACTATAGCACATAAACATTTGAAAGTATGCAAAAAATTTTTTTTGAAAAGTGAGTTCTAGGTAATCTTGGAGTAAAATTATGTACTGTTCATAGTTTAAATTTGAAGTTTATTGTCCAAGATGCCATATTTCATCAGAATCAATTAGTGTATAAATTGTTTCTTATAGGCTTGAATAATAATTTTAACAGGCCACAGTTCCTTGGCCTCCTTTTGATTCTCCATGGGGTCTTAAATTTAACATATTTAAAACATTATCCTTCCAGTAAGGGTCACCTATTTGTTTGCCTTTCTTCTGAGAATAGTACTTTTCAGAACAATTTCTATCCCTCATCTAAATGTATGCTTTCTTTGAGCATTGCTATTGTCTTACAGGAGTCTACCCTACTGGCCTTGTTTGATTGGCTCAGAGACAGCAACCTGGCTCAAGCTTAGCCAATCACAGTCTTTCGAAATCCTAGTTACTGTTGATTGATCTATTATATGACACAAGGTGAGTCAATTAAACCCTTTCTTAGAATTTTGAACTTGGAAGCACAGATTGTAAAAAGCAGAGTCAAAACTGACTTTTACTTTCTGTGCTTTCAAGTGTAAAATAGATACAGAACCAAGTTCAAAAGCTCAACATCTATCTCTACAGAGATAGAAGGTATGAGAAGTAAAATGAGAGCATCATGGGTAGCCACATTTCCAACTATATAAAAGAAAATAGTCTGTAGTGAGAGAAAATGAAACCAATGTCCAGGGAGAGGGTAAGATGAAAAATAGAAGACTAGATTCTGGCGATATTTTATTTCTGGATTTATTTTTTTCTGAGGCCCAGTTGTATTTCTAGCTTTCAGCAGGTATTAATGAAGAATGTTATACTTTATATTACAGAGAGTTATTGCTAACTAGTCTAAGGGGGAAAAATGGAATTTATTTTCTTACATGGTTTGGAAGGATATTGAAGAAACTAATATGATCAAAGAAATAGCTGCCTCTAATCCAGGCCTCTATTTATGTCTGGAACTGACACTTAGAACTGCTAAGTTACTCTTTTTATCCATCTCTCATCTCTGCTTATCTCACCTTTTGGGCTGATATCAGTTGAGCTTCATACAGTTAGATTTTTTTCTAGGGAGCTAAGGAAAAGGGTTGCAATCTGCTTTAGTCTTTCAACCTTTCTAAATGGTGACCTCAAAGACAAAAGCCCTAGGGGAAAAGTCTCTACCAGCTTTAATAGAAAAATCTTATAAAGTCCCCTGATTGGTATAGCTCAGGTCTGCTGACCACCTCACCAGCTTTAATAGAAAAGTCTTATAAATTCCCCTGATTGGTATAGCTCAGGTCTGCTGACCACCTCTGATCTAATCATTCTGGCCAAAAGCACGGGTACTTTGGTTGGGAAGACTCAGCTCGTATGCTACTTTTATGTCTGTGTGTAGGCCAGACATAGCTGTACTGAAAACATGAAAACTGTTATTGGAAAGAATATTAAAATACATCCTGAGAAGATAACACTATAACGATCATAGTCTACTATACCATTGTTGGTTTAATCCTTTATTAGGTTCCATGCAGCAAAAGATGCAGCAAGAAAAGGCATTTTTTTTTTTTTTGCCTAAGCCAGTCATTTCCTCATATTTGTAATCAAGAGTCCTAATGAATACTTCCTCATCTCCTTTTTTTCTTAGATGCCTGTTTTGCTGGATGACCCGGTTTACTGAATTACTCTAGTTGGTTATGTGGGACTCCTCAATTTCTTCTGA
The DNA here is from genome assembly GCA_003508835.1 of Eonycteris spelaea. Classification (NCBI taxonomy): domain Eukaryota; kingdom Metazoa; phylum Chordata; class Mammalia; order Chiroptera; family Pteropodidae; genus Eonycteris; species Eonycteris spelaea. Next base: position 7,999,059 of record PUFA01000080.1, on the reverse strand, counting down.
TCCCTCCCTCTCCATATCCCATCGGATAGGCTCTGTCATTTCTAACTCTAAAATATCTCTAAAACCAATCTCACTGTTCTAACCCTATGGCCACATTTATTGTTCATACCTTCATTGTCTTTTGCTCGATTTGCCCTGATAATTAGTTTTCTTACTAACAGTCTTATTTCTTTGCATTCTATCCTCTACTTTCCTGTGAAAGTAAAATGATTATGTCATTTCTATGAATAAAATTTTCTTTCACCCCCCTCCCTCCCCCCATTGCTAAGAAGTTAAAAACTTCTTGGTAACATGTATAGGACCCTTTGTGAACTTTTGCCAAGGATGTCTAATGTGTTCTTGGTGTTTAGGTCTCAGCATCAGTTCTGACCTATTTATCCTATTTGCTTTTGGCTACTGTTATCTTTGTCTATTCTTTTCAGGTACTGCTGTTCTGGCTTTAATCTCATAATTAGGTGCCTTTTATTTGCTCTTGGGACTCCTGAATATCCTGTCTCCTTAAGCTTTTGATATTTACCAGGTACCCAAACTTGGTATTATATTTATATCACTTTTGGAGCTTTTAAGAAACACATATTTCCTTGATCCAACCCAGACACAATGCACTGAAAATATTTTTTTAAATAACTCCTGGATATTTAGAGGCAGATGCTTTGTGGATGCAGTCATTTAGTAGAACACTATGCTTGAGTGTCTATGCTATTGCCTGTTATTGGAATTCTCTGATATCTCTTTTCTACACTGACTGGATTTCTTCCTCTACCTACTCCTAAGACTTTTGATTAGCTGACCTGCTTTTGAAGTCTCTTCAAGCTTGTAACTTAGTCAACTCTGCTTGGACCCTTGTGCCATCAACCAGGAATCACTATTTCAACCATTTCCCTCTTCTATAGTTATGTAGAAATAAACTTCTTTATTTCATATCCTTGGACTTATTATCTATTTTTGCTTTATCATCTATACTTCAATCTGTAGTTTAAGTCTAACTTATTTTTCCCAACTGCTTTGGCTATATCTCCAACCACAAATAATCCTTCTCATTCAGGAACCCCAAGATACCATTGCTGAATGTTCACTAGCACTTTAAAATGATCATGAAGGTGCCAGTCAGTCATATGCAACAGCTTAGGGCAGATTGTTTACATCTCTTTCAAATTGTATATTCAATAAAATCATGTTTTTTGAAATGAGTGATGGTGGGAATATTTGCACCACAGAAACCTCAAATACTCAGCAAGTACTATTTCCACCCCCCCATGCGGGACTGGTAAACATTTACTACCATACAACCATTTCCAGTGGGATACCAAGCTGTGGGAGCCCTGGTGCCAAACTAGAATATTTGATATAACCTCTATGTGTAAGAAGTTGTAGGAGTTCAGAATAATTCACCACAAGATGTGGCATGCAGATTATTTCAAGCTAAAGGCAACTGAGACCCTGTGGGATCAAGAGAAACTTCTGCTCCCACCTCTGCCACCCCCACTTAATTACTTAGAAGAATTTAAATTAGATAACTTGCCCAAAATAAGAGTTATCACTGGAAATAACTTTTTATGACATATATAGGTCAGGGCAAATAATAATTACTGAACATTTGCTCTTATCATCCTGTGAATGACCTTCTTCCCCTCTGAAGTCCCAAAACATCTTACCTCTTTAACTCTCTCATGTATGTTGTGTTCCCATATGTACATATGTGATTAAATTTGGTTATTTTCTCTTTTTAATCTGTCTCATGTAGATTTAATTATTACACCAGCCGAAAGAACCTTGAAGTAGAGGAAAGTTTCTTTGTCCCCCACAAAGTCGAAAGCAAAGGTGAACTGAACTTGGACAAGTAGGTGGTTAGTGGTCTCTAGACCATAAAAAGTAGAAAAATAAGCTCCTAACCATGCTCCAAATCTGTTCCACTCCCACACTGATCTATCTCAGTGAATGGCAGCAATATTCTCTGGCCCTTGCTCAAATTATTTAAAGTCTGTGCATCAAGTTACTCATCTATAAAATAAGAATGCTATTAACATCTATCTCACAGGGTTCTCATGAGTATTAAATTAGTCATGATTGGTGAAGTACTTGGAATAATGCCTAGCACAATATGATTTCCTGAAATAGTATGTAAGTGTTTAAATAATCTCTCAGATCAAAAATCTCATGGATTCAGCATTGACTCCATTTCTTTCTGTCATACTTCATGTCTGATCTGTCAGAAAATCTTTTTCCCCAATTTAAAATTTATATGTATATGTGAATCTGACCACATCTTACCACATCTACTGCAACTATCCTGGATCAAGCCTCCATCATCTCAGTCTGGATTATTTTGATGTCCCACAGAGGTCTTCCTGCTTCACTCTTTACTCCCACACAGTCTGTTTCTAGAAACAGACTGAAAATCCTCCAAAGGTTCTCCATCTCCCTAGGACTAAAATCCAGCGTCTTTGTGACGGTCTACAAGGGCTTAACCCTGTTATTAATTCTTCTCTGACACTTCCTTTCATTACACTCCCTCAATCCAGTTTAGCATTTCTAGCCATTCTGTAAGGGAGTGAGAGAGGCAAGTATCATAGGATCGTGAAAACAAGAATCAAGAAGGAAGGAAGAATGGACGTAATAAATGCAATGGGGTAGGTCTGAAGGGCAGGGTTTAAGCAGTACAGACCAAAGTATAAGAGTAAGGTAGAGTAGGAGCAGGTCAGGAATTTTGTCCAGAGCAAATCAAGTAAAAACAAGATTTGTACCCAGCCACTTGGAAATAAGCCTGGTATGAAGAAGGCAAGAAAACAGCCCCAACTAGTACTCTGCTACTCTGCAGAGAAACTGGCAACCTTGAATGCACCTGAGTCTTAGGTAGAAATGGGCCAAGTGTGGTCTGGCTTTGTTGTGGAGGTATTCAATGTTAGAAAGCCTGTGCGTGTCTTGACAAAAAAAAAAAAAATATTCCAAAACTGCTGGTATGTAGAACAAATTCCATTAATAATATTGACCTGCTTCTCTCCTAGAAAAATACTACTGGGAACTAAATGTTCCTTGGGAACAGCTGGGATAGGGCTGGGATGAGGGCAAGTGTTAATACAGCAAAGGACAGAACTGTGTCAATCAGGGCACTTGGGAGAATCAGTCTTGATCTACCTCATAGATAATCTTTTTTATTTTTTTTATTTTTCAGAGACAGAGAAGGCTTAGTCCAAGAGCAGATATACTGGGTGTCATCTTTAAAATGTCATCTTGATAGGGCCAGGATTGTAAACCAAATAAGTAGATAATCAAAAACAAAACAAATCCAAAAACAAACCTTTTGCTTGTCTAGTTTAAAACCATGGCACTGAATAAAAGATTCCACAACAGAATCAGAATGGGACCCTGATTGTTGTCTTATAGTCCAGCCTCATCAGCCTCTTCTCTGTTTCTGCTGCTGATCTTAGTCTATTCACCCTGTTCTAGTCTGTACATGTACCTTTTGGCTTTGTTTCTCACCCATGAGCTCATTGTTACCTGCTTGTTTCAACTATTCAATACCTTTATGATTACTTGGCTATGGGTTGTCTACTCATTACCTGCTTTGCTCAGGTCCCTATGCTTTAGGTACCTGTTGATACTAGCATTGTAATCTGTCCCTCACTTCCTTTTTTGTCACCTGCATCTATCCCATTCTGGCTTTTTCTAGACCACGTTGTTAAAGTTGGCCCAGATTACCGTCAGAGAAATACCCATCGAGATTAAACTCAGTGCAAACAGTTCACATCAAGATAGAAAATTCCATCATAGCACATATTGAGCTGCCAAATGAAAGATTTGGAGTGCTAACAAGGTCAAAGCTTGGTCTTACACTGTGAAAATTTGTTCCAGTGTGGAGTTCAGGACCTGGAGATGAATCATTTCTACTCATATGTAGTTGATGCTGTTGGTTCTCCACAGAGCTCCCCACATAGCCAATGTGTGCTTTCCCCAGCTTCTGAGTGTATAGACACTAAGGCCCAGGACTACAGCTTCCCCAGAGAATGGGCCTTGACTAATGGGAGCTGCCTCACCAGAGATGCTTGAGAATTTACTCATCCCTCTTTTACCTGGGTTAGATATCAAACGTTATTCTTTGTGTAGGTGGAGTTGAGAGGAAGGAAAATTTCCCCATATAACCACCAGACAGGGTTCTCTGAGAAAGGTTACGAGTCTGTGACTGCACTGAATGAATGGTGCCAATGAAAACAATCCTTTCTCCCATCTCTAAATAAAATCTACTTAGCGATTTGGAATTTTTAGTCAATCCAAGCATTAAAAACTTTCTCCAACTCTGATTAAGGACTTATTTCCAGATGAGAACTCTTATACCTATTCTTGGACAAGCCGTCAAATCCCCATTTTGTCAAACATGCCTTCCTCCAGTAATGACTTGTGTCTTTTTTGAGGTAATGGATCTTCAGACATAAAATATAGGTAGGAGGTAGTATGTTAGTCCCACTCATCAAATTGCAATTGATGTGAGGCTCTGAGAGAGGAGTATTGAATTCTGTTTCCATGGCAACTGCCTTGCTGCTCAAGGGGAAAACAGGATAGCAATTGAAGTCTGTGTTAATAGCAGCTCTAAAAATAATTTGTAATGTGTTGCATTCAAGTGAAAGACCCAGGAAATAGGTAAAAATTACAACCATGCAGGGTGGTATTGAACAATAAGGTGTGCAAATATTATTACAATCATAATGCACTTTAAGAATTACAGAATGGTTGGTGACAAATATATTTTTGAGGAAAATCAATTATCTTTTTATTTGTTCATTTATTCAGGTGACCGTTGAACACATTATATGTCAGCTGTGAAGTCGGACTGTAGATACAGATAAGTCAGTATTGATCAATCTTCTAGGCTCTCAAGGTTTTATGGGGGCAATAGGAAAAAACTCTGTTATGGTTATAATGGATGTTTTATTTGTCTGCCTGATACCATTCTAACTTTCCCACTGTGTAGCAGTCAGGAGATTAAGGATTTGTATGAGACTGATATCACATCCAGCCCCAGGGACAATTCAAAAATCATTTCTACAGTTACTGGTTCAGCAGTGAGCATGTAACCAAGGTGTAAACCTATATGACTTTCTTTATCTATAGCGATTGGTCTCTGCATGAAGCTCAGAAATCTTGTTTAGTGGTTGTGAGATGCTCATCTTTTTCTTTTTTTTTCTTTTTTCTTTTTTTTTTTTTTAACCTAGACGTAAAAGAGAGATCATGTAAAGTCTGTAGCTTCAGGAAGCCACATTGTGATCAGGAAGAAAGTCAGCCTGAGGATAAAGTCAGTCATAGGCCAAGGGCATAGTCAAAAGAACAACAGAGGTGTATGGCCTGACATGACCGAATTGCACTAAGTCCTACTCTACCTCTGGATGTTTGAGTGATATTAGCTAATCACATTTCCTTTTGTGGAGGCTTGAATTGGGTGTTCAGATTTTCAGCTGCCTGAAAACAAAATGAAAAGCAATAATTACGAAGGACAATACCACAGAATAAGTGAAATGTTGGAAATAAGCAGAGGTAATTATGGATGTACAGAGGAAAAAGAAACCAGAGAGAGAGAATAGGAGGTAACAATTAACTCTGTCTTGGAGAAAGGAATGAGAAAAAAATCAAGAAGTTTCTTATATTTTGAGGTAGAGAAATCTGCTTTGCTGTTAGCATAGCTCCTGACTGTCCAAGTCTCTAGGCTGCTAGCTGTTGGCAAAATGGGCAACTCCTGACCCGGGCTCTATGCAGAGATGGATGCATCGTGAACCTAAAGAAGCTTAAGCTCAAGTGCCCTTCACTTGCACTGCCCCTTTGGGTAGAGGGTGAAAGTAGCAGCCTTAATTGTACATTACCACTGGGCTGCTCAGCTGGAAGGTCACTCTCTAAAGCCTGGTGGTGTTTCAGGTGGGCAGAGTGAGGGTGGGCTATCAGCATGATTTTACATTTTCCTGACCTCCAGTTCACAACCGCAGGTGGACCAAGGGAGTACCTGGATCTTATCTTTGACCCAGTGTTAAAGATATGAACTTCTTCCTGCTTTCATCTCTGCCTTGAACACTAAGAATAAGCTGCATGATTATATAGTATCTCACATCCTCAGCCTGAAAGGGTGAAGAAAATAGGTGAAACCTATTAAGAGCTGGACTAACTGCTGTAGAAGCTGCGTGTGCATGTGTGAAATATTTCACACTGTACACATATATAAAATCATCGCACTGTACCTCAATACAGCTGGAAAAAAAGGCACTAAAAATAAATTATATAAATAAAAAAATAATAATTGCTAAAGATAAAGGTGAAGGTGAAAGAACAGGGATTTTCTGCCATTAAAAAAACAACTGTATGTGAAAAACACTCTGCAACTGAAATTCAGTAACCTGATAGTCTCTGCTCTGCCTCTAACCTTAAGCAATCTTGAGCAAATAATTGACCTAGCATTACTTTTTTTACGCTGTCATTTTGTTTGGTAATATGAAAGTCAGCAAGAAAGATTAAAATATAGTTTAAGAAAATCTATCTTTAAAATGATAGAATGATTCATATAATTTGATAATGCTACTAAAATATAAAATTAAATAAGAGAGAGAATATTATATCACAAGGAGTCTACGGCCATGCCACCCTGAACAAGCCCGATCTTGTCTGATCTCAGAAGCTAAGCTGGGTCGGGCCTGGTTAGTATTTGGATGGGAGACCACCTAGGAATACCAGGTGCTGTAGGCCTAAAAAAAGTAAAAAATTAAACAAACAAACAAACAAATAAATAAATAAGAACAAGAAGACCACTTAATTTGAATTCAAGAATTCTAGTTCTGGTTATGCCTTGTGTGACTTTCCTTAGATCATTCACTTGTATAGTTCTCAAGCTGCTTCCCCTGCAAAATCAGTGTGTCAGTTTATCTCTGAGACTTCTTCCAGTCCTAAGACTCAATAATAAAATACCTACAATTATCTAAACTTTTTATTGTTTCCTTAATATAAAATACTTGTTTTACTCCTCCCTGGGGTTTGTAGTACTTCTCTAATCTGAAAAATTCTTGACCACTTTTTTTCTTCAAATATTGCTTCTGTCACATTCTCCTTTCTTCCTGTACCTCAAATTACACTTGTTTTAAAACTTTTCACCATGTCTAATAAGTCTCTTATGCTCTTTTTTGCATTTTTTATCCTCTTAACTCTCTGAGCTTCAGTTTGGATGTTTTCCTCTGACTTACCTTTCAGTTTATATCTTCTCAGCTATATTGTTTTTGGTTTTTAGAAAGTTGATTATGAAGATGTTCATTGATAGTTTTCTTGGATATATCTTTTCTTCTCGAGTTCAATGAGATTTTGAATCTTCGAATTGATGTCTTTCACCAGTTTGACCTACTACATAGACAGCATGAATGTTTATACTTCTAACAGTTATGTGGATACTATAAAGACTATATTATACTTGGTGACATTTCTTACCTTCCTTCGTGATTTCTTTAATCATTATTTATAGTGAGCAAATAATTTTCTTACAAGTCTGAATCATGTAGGGACCAGTCATCTCCTTGTTAAAGCTCGAGAACCTCATCAGCAGGTCAACAATGTGATTGGCAGCCATCTTTTCCCTACCTTCTAATGTACAATCCAAATAAAATTTATGCAAGTCAGAGAAAGGGGCAAAGTTTTCAAGTCTCATTTTATAGTCCTGTGGGGATGTTGGCCAAATTTCTTCTGACATGAAAATTTCAGTTGCCTTTGTGGGAAATGACCACTGGCAACTCACCATATGGGCCATTTGGGTGCTGGAGAGCAGTGATTTGGGCAGGCGCACAGGAAGAAGATTGTGGTGAAGTAGTGGCCACCAGGGTGTGATAGCCACAGGAGCCACAAGCTCCAGTTCCGTAGCACCCAGAAATAAGGCATGTAGGTAAGGTGTACACGCAGGCTCAGGGAATGGCCAGGTAGCGTTGGTTGGGGCTTTTCCAGGTGGCTGGGGCTGGCAGTACCCCTGCCTCCTTGGTGGTCCTGTAGATGGTGCCTGCATCTCTTTATTTCTTGCCTTTTTTCTTTATATTGGTCATTTGATTTTATTGTTTTTAGCACATTTTTAGCATGTTTTATAATTTTCGGTCGGGTTTCTGATTATGGATAATAAATTGAAGAGTCTCTAAATGATATTCTTCCAAAGTGTTAAGATTTTTAATCATAAAAAGTTTCCGTAAACAATCTTGATCCCGTCAAGACTTGGTTTTAAGCTTTGTCACCCCTGACCTGTTTCGGTTTTGGCTTTACTCATGGGAATGACCATTAACACTAGGGAATGCCCCTTCCCATGTCTCAGGTCTGTGTTTAGCAAATTCCTCTGTCTTGAATAACCATCTTTAATGCCCCAGTGCTGCTGAAATCCAGCTCAAGCCCCTGTCCTCTGTTTACTGCATTTCTTCGGGTTTGCCTTGCACATTCACCGCTCAGAAGTTGACCAGCAGTTTGAGGAAAATTTGGGTGCAGATTTTAGGGCATTCTTGCTAAGGTTCCTTTTCGCTCCAACATTTTGCTCCTCAAATCCCATCTCCTTAGGCATCTCCGAATTCAACCTCTGTCTCCTTAGATCTGTAAGACTGTTGCCTTCTTTTCGGGCTCTTTTCCTCCTTGCTACGATTTGGAAAATGCCTTCAGGACAATTTTGAGGTGAACATGGAGTGCTCCTCTGTGCTTCTGTTTCTTTAGGATTCTGGCTGTTCAATGTTACTTGTGCTGGCCCTCCCATGCCTTCAAAGATCATTTATCTGTTTTTTTCCAACTTTAAGTTACTTTTGGTAGACGATTTAGTTCAATATAAGCTACACTGTTGAGTCCAGGGCCAAAAATTTTATTGTTGAATTTTAATTTCAACAGTTTATCATTTCTGAATGTTGCTTTTATTTCTACTTAATATGTACTCAATCATTTTTAATTCCTTCTGTATGCTCACTTCACCTTTCTTTAAACATTTTTTATGAATACTAAATTTATATGTGGATTCTGGTAATTCTAAAATTTATCTCTCTCGGTGTTTGTTTTCTTTTTTCTTTGTATGCTTAGTGATTTCTTATATTCATATCATAAAAACTGATATCAATTTATAGAAGTTTTAAATTTGAGAATCCTATCTTTTTAGAGAACTGTTTTTCCTTATGTATCCTGAGTCTAGCTTTAAAGTAATAAGGCCTTCGACAGTATTCACCTGACATACTGGTGAAGCAGAAGTTACACATTTTAATCTTCAATTATGCTCTGTGAAAAACTTAGAAAAGTAATGAGAATGTTTAGTGATAAACTTAGATTCACCAAGCTTCTTAGAAATTTAAAAGCTTTACCTGCAGAAATTCCAAACTCATCTTATTAAACTTTTTCTACTTATTTTAAGTATTTATATATTTTAGAGAAAAAGTTATCCATTAGTTGAAGTTGAACTAATTTCCTTTAATCCTTAGTTGTTTTTTCTTATTAAGGAAAAGGAAAATTTCTTTTATTTCTAGGATTCAATAATGAATAAGTGAAAATAAACTTTTGTATTAATTGGACACATATTGGTAGGTAAACTATTTATCAAATTAAATGAATAATCTAATATACTAATCAAACCAGTCTAGTACCATCGCTTATGAGGTGACAAATTTGGCCTGATTAGAATTGTCCTGTTTGAGGCTGTATGTAGGTATGATCTACTTAACTATGCTGAGATAAGACAAAATGGGAAGAAGAATTGAAATCTGAAATTAGAAACACCTGTTAGGTTTGGACAGATTCTAAGGATGGTAGATGGGGAAGAAAGTGGAGAATGGAATGTTTTAGAAGGGAGTCCAGTCCATATGCTCCTTGACAGTTAGACATTGAATATCTTTTTCACTGCTACATCCAAAATCACTTGATAGTACCTGTCGCTTAGTAGATGCTTAAAAAATACTTTAAATAAAAAATAAAAGAATAATATATACATCTAAAGCTATGGCAATAGACACCTCAGTCTTTGATAATCCACTATAAGTTTCTCTATAATAGGGAGATACCTGCCAGGAGAACTGGCTAGCTAAATTGATCCAATAATTGGTGGCCTCTCCCCTGATCAATGTGTAAATGGGCATGGTCAACTCTGAATCTCTCTTTGGCTATAAAAAGTGAATAGGTTGTTGTTGTATTTTTTTTTTTTTTAACATCTATAGCACCTGTCATCCTAGGTGGTCTCCCATCCAAGTACTAACCAGGCCCGACCCTGCTTAGCTTCTGACATCAGACAGGATCAGGCTTATTCAGGGTACCATGGCCCTAGACTAAATAGTTCTAAGAGTTGTTTTTCCCACCAGTGTCTTGTTAATGAAAAAGTTAACTTTTTTTTTTTTGTATGTTAAGGGTTCTTAGTAACTTGTCTAATACATTAACCCTATGAGATGCTATTATTAAGAATAGTAAAACTAACAATAAACTATTGCACTACTATTGTCATCAGTCACTATCATTTTGATAATATTGCCAGAAACCTGGGTGGAGTGTATCTTAGGAGCCTGAAAGTGTCAGATCACCTGAGGGGAAATTTTCATTGTGTGATTTACACTTAATGCCTCCTATGACAAATGCCCCCTGAGTTTGATTATAGTAGGTCCTCAGTTAATGTCATAGATAGCTTCTGGGACTTTAAGTGAAACCATGAATAATAAACCAGTTTTTCCATAGGCTAATTGATAAAAAGAAGAGTTAAGCTCCTATAGTTATAATGAAATGAGGTTAAATGAAACAATGTTATTCAAACACCTGCTGTACATTGCCAAGGACTCACCTTACTGTAGCCTCACAGTGGTTACTGTAAATTAATTCTAAATATCAAAGGCAAAATGACCAAAGATTTGAATCCAAAGTAGCAAGCAGAATATACTCCATATTCTCTTTTAAGTCCTTTGCTGAGTATGGGAGATAATGAGCAAATTCCGGATAACTTGTTGCATTTAGTAACTTAGTACAACTGACTACTATTTCTTAAACTTGAATTATGTGTTGACCACTGTTTTATCTGTCTGTGTTTTCTTATGGTCTCTTTAGAGAGTGCTTAGTCATTAGCATCATCCTAGCAAGAAAAAGAGAATAAGTGAACAATCCATTACTTCTTACTGTGTATCAAGTGCTGTGCTAAGTGCTTCCCATAGAACCTATTTAGAACAACTAGATATAATAATTCTTTTTTTGTTTGTTTTCAGATGAGGAAACTAAGCAAAATTAAATATTTTTGTGGCTTAGTTCAGGCTGCTATAACACATGACCATAGACTGAGTGGCTTAAACACCAAAAATTTATTTCTCACCATTCTGGAGGAGAGAAGGCTGAGATCAGAGTTGTTGGGTTCTGGTAAGAGCCGTTTCCCAGGTTTGCAGATGGCTGTTTCCCTGCTGTGTACTCATGTGGCACAGAGCAGGAGACGAAGCAAGCTGTCTTTTGTCTCTTCTTCCAAGGGCATCGATTCCCTTGTGAGGGCTCCAGGTCCATGACCCAAACATTCCCCCAAAGGCCCATCTCTAAATACCATCACATGGGCCCTTAGAGATTCAATATATGAATTTTGAGGGGGCATAAACGTTCAGTCCACAGCACTTGCCAAAAGCACCTAGCTGAGATGAAAATATTTTATTTACAAATTCTTCAACACAATGGAAGTAAATGCAGAGTTATTGTCATAAACTATATTGTCTGGATATCTCTATATTGTAAGCAATTACTGCAAAGCTAAAACCAGGAGTGTTGCCTCTGAGCTGGTGATGACCTCCGTGTTCATTCTCCAAAGAACTGCAAAATAATGCTCTTTCTTAACCACAGCATGGGTTATTTCCTGTGGAAAAATGAATTATATGTAGAGAAGCATGTTCATTCTGATCAAAATATTTAATTTACTTCCATGTTTATACTGCTTCGAACTGCTCATCTTTTAAATTTCAGAATGCATCTAGGCTTCTCAACAAAGCTTTTTGGCTTGTAATTTTTGTCTATGCAAAACATGTGGCCCTGGGAACCCTATGACTGTTTGGAAAACAGTGTGATTTTACTATAAAAGGTGTCTTTATAGGTATAGAACTGGGGATGGCCTGTAGATTTGATTTCTTCTCCACACCCAGCCATGAGTGTTACTGTTTTCATTCTATGGGTTGTGAATTGCAGTCTCTCTCGAATTTCTTCTTTTCCCAGTACTTACATGTTATGGCCTTGCTTTGAGAAAGGGACTAGAATCTATAGGGCTGGGTAGGTGAGGATGGCTGGCTGGGCAGAGTATGTGAGAGTAACATTTTGTCTTTTCTAACTAGATGAAGTGTTGAGGAGGAAACGGAACTCTAGTAAAGAGAAAAAGGCACAGAAAAGTCTCGGGTAAACTGCAAATGTTTTTTTTTTTTAAGTCTCTCCACAACTTTCACTTTATTCTATCCTTCCTCTTATGGCATTTTTCTTTCTTCCTGGACTGCCCCATTCTTTTTGGGATTCCTTTTCTAGGGCAATGGTTCTCAGGCTTTCTCATGCATCAGATTACCTGGAGGGCTTGTTATAATACATAGCCTTCCTCCAAGAGTTTTAATTTAGTAAGTCTGGGGTGGGATTAGAGGATTCACATTATAACAAATTCCTAGGTGAAGCTGATGCTGCTGGTCAAGGGCCACACTTTGAGGACTACTGGTCTAGACATTTTACTTTATCAGCTTAATATTTTCATTCATTCATTCATTCATTCATTCATTCATTCAATACTTACTGAGACATTACTGAGCCAAGCAGTGCCTCAGACACTGCATACCCCCACAGAACCCAGCTTCAGTGAATGACATTTTAGTGGGTCTTTAATAAATGCTAAGTAGCTGTGCAACCTACATTTTCCTGAGTCTTACCAGCCTATGGGTACCAAACACTCTTTAGTGGGAGTGATTCAGATTTTGCTGACTCTTACTCTCTCCTGCATAAAACAAGACCTCCAGCACCTCTCAAAAGCACTCAGTTATGTCACAGGGATGCCAGGGCTTGTCACTCATGTGCTATAACCCAGTCATTTCTGGTAGCCACACACTAGCCTCACTCATAGATGTTTTCCATCTGTGCAGAAATTTAAAGGTAATTCACTGCTGAGCCCACTGCTTCTGCTGCTCCTTCCATGAGGTCCACGCCAGGAGTGGTGGCCACCAGTGCTTCCAAAATTGCCAACACCTGGAATTGGAGGGGTGAATAAGATACTCCTTAACCCTGCATCATATTTCCTTGCCTGGAAAACAAAGTGTGCTGCTGGTGCCTCAGAATCTCACAGAGTAATACATGCAAATATTTCCGTTAGTGTTTGCATGTACTTCTTTCCCTGGGGCTCGAAACTATAGGGCTGGGGAAATGGTGATGGGAGGATGGGCAGGGTCTATGATGCTAACAGTCTGTCTTTTCTAGTCCAGGTTCTCTGCCAACATGCATGTGTAGTTTCCACATGCCAATTGATATGCCACACATGTCTGAATCACAGTGGGAGACACAACTGTTTCAAAACTACTAGATATGAATGAAAAAAGGAGCCCAAATTTCTCTCCATCTTCTTCTCCTGCACTTTTAAAGTGTTTATTTATAACCTCAATGCGTTTTTAATGTGCCAGATTTAGTCAAGTGTAACCAGGGGCCTTCCTTCCTTTAAATGTACTCTGCAGCTTACTTCATTTACACAAAGTATGCCTTAGGTGAAGAGAAAAGAGATAATTTGTAGCTCTGCACTAGTTCCGCAAGGAGCCGAAGAATCAAGGCAGCTTTATCCAATCTTTATTCAGTCTTTACAGAGGCCGAAAACCACCACTGCTTTGGTCGCTCTATCCCAAGCCAAGAATGACCTCGGCCCAGGTGTCTGTCCTGGCTTCTGTGTGTGTGGCTAGGGAGTAGGAGTGGGAAGCAGAGTTTTGAGCCTTCAGCACCCATGACTGAAATAAAGTTTAGTTGTCTGTAGGTTGTCCAGGGGCTTTTAGAAGGTTAGAAACCCGTTGCCTGATAGTTCAAATTACAATTCCGTCACCACCATCTCATTTAATCTTTGCAAGAGACTGATGGGGTAAGTGGTATTATTATTCTTAGAGATGGAAACTGAGGATTAGAGAGGTCAGGTTACTTGCCACAAGGGATCACAGCTAGAGAGTGGAGGAAAACTCCAAGCCAAGGCTTTCTCCCATTGGAGCCCCTTCTCTACACATCATACCCTTTGGCCTCCACTAATCCCTCTCGTGGCTTTTAAGGCGAGGCAAAGTATTAGTCTTATAATAAAGAGACATTCTTTTGGTGGGGAGGGAGCAATCAACCAAATTTACTAACTCACAGAACTCTTATCTACTTCCTAAGCATTTCTTTACTAAAAAAAGTTGTTTTAGAAACAGCCAGCAGAGGTCTCTGCTTTTTATAGCCTGGGTTCTGCCAAAGACTTAATTTTTAAAGTCTGGAGAGCTATTATTCTTACATGTAAAAATAATAAGGTAGTTATAATAAATCCCTCTGTCACAGTTTCCTTTCAAGAAGTTAACATTTACTATCTAGAAAATAAATAACACCGTGCATATGGAAGTGTGCTGTAAGAGTTCTGGAGCACAAAGAAAATTACTTTGAGGCTAGTATTCTCTCAGCATTTAGCCAAAATCTGCAGGTACTTCTAGGCCACAGCCAGCACTGGAATTGTTCCTTCTCTTTCCTTCTACAGCAGAACTGTTAAAGAGGAAGAGAGGTCTGAATTTAAGAGTGCTAAAATAGCAATTCTATTTTAATTTTTGGCATTTTATCACTTGGAAGTTTATTCTTTCCTTCTTTATATATTTCAATGTCTTAATCTTTTTTGCTTTGTAAAATGTGTTTTAAGGATTGTATACTTACTCTAATCTCTTATCCACCCCCCAGTATCACAAACTTTTTTTCCTGCGGGGAAAACAATCTTGTTCCCTTCCTGCCTTCTGATTCTATTTGCCATTGGAGCAAAAAGAATATGCCTAAGTGAGGCCCGGAGGTCATCAACCTCTGCCTTTGTGCCAGGACATGCAAACTACCTAAGCCAATGACTAACCGGTTTTTTTTAAAAAACCTCCAATCAGAGAGAATCAACGAATTCTTTCTGTGAACTGTAGCACTATGCAACTGCACACTATAAATGTCTTTCCCTGTCTATGTGTACCCTTATCTCACTGTTCTATTTTTTTTCCTCATTTGTGTTAACCCTTTCTCATATTTTTTTTGAACTTCTAGGTCTTCTCAGAAGTGGTAGGAGACAAACGTTCCTTTGTAAACGGCCAAGATAGTAAGGTGAGTCGTGGTCCCTGGGATCTCTGGTGCTCTTGTCCCCAGCTAAGTGGGACAGACAGTGGGGTGATAGCGTTCCTCATTTTAGAAGGTATTTGTTTGGCTGCTGCTACACAAACACTCTCAATCCTTTTTAACTCCATGAGACTGATGCTTCTGAGTCTATTTTCAAACAGGACACTAGAGGGCTCCCAGAGGTTAAAAATAAGTGCCAAATTACTTGAATGAAAACTGCCTCTGTGCGGCATTTGCTTTTTCTGAATTTAAAATTAAAGTTTATTTTTAAAACTAGTTTAAAAAAAAATCTCATCTGTCTCAAAATCAGGTTATAAGCAGCAAATTTACAAGTAACTGGGTTTTTTTTGTTTGTTTGTTTGTTTTGCTTTGCAATCTGTAGTTTTCAAGGGAGCTTTTAAAGCCAAACTGAACTATTTGAAATGTGGAATACTCTTGACCATGAAATATGTTCTACTTACATGCCTCAGCCTCTAAAAGTTCTTTGCATTAGAGTGAGGGATTACATTGTTCCTGGAGCCAAGCATGGGGCCAGCTGTGTAAGTAAGGTTGCTTACAGTTTCTTCTTTTTAATAATATGAAAAAAATAGAACTAGAGAGCCTTTTATTTTCTTTCAGCTGACTTTGGTGGGAAGGAATAAAAAGTAGTTGAATTCGTGTATTGTATTTCTCTCTGAGTGTGTGACAATAAACTTAAGTGCTTTCAAGATATATGGGCATACGGCTTTATATCATAACTATTAATGTAAGAAAATGGAATATGTTATGAAGAAAATATTGTACCATTAGATTGAGAAAATATTTTTGAATTTGAATGTTAATTAGTTCACTAATCAGTGCAGTAATTAAAAAAATAAATATGGGATAGCAGTAGAGTGGATAGCAGTAGAGTTTTTAAAAACTATTACTTGTTTTAAATTATTTCTGAATTTCAAAAAAGAAAAGCCCGGGTTTGTCAAATTTTAATGTTTTTCCTTCAGAATCAAATTAAATGACAAGTTATAAAATATTCTTGGATTTTTGTGTCTTGTTCTCACTAATTTAAACTGAATATCAAATCTACACATTTATCTTGTGTCTGTTTTTCAAACTTCATTAAAAAAAATAGTGGTGATACAATGGAAGGAAATGGTTACTTTTTTCTTTTACTCTTGTAGAGGAACTTAACTAGTTTGAGATTGTGACTCAGTTAACTTTGTTTCCATTCATTTCCAGAAACAAGCTGCACTTCTCCTTGGGGAAGTTGACAGAAGTTTAAAAAGTTTGTTGTCGCGAGGGTCACAAACGTTCCCAACTCCATCACCAACCCTTTACTTCCATCTCTACCCACTGGAGACCACTTAAGACTCCTAAGTGGAGGCGACAGCTGATTTCAGGAAACCATGCATCATGTCAGCAAGAGCCAACCGCAGACTTTAAACTCCAATCAACATGTGGATGCGGCAGAGAAATGACCCGTCCAGACAAGCCAGGGCAGCTCATAAACTGGTTGGTCTGCACCCTGTGCGTCCCGTGGGTGCGTAAACTTTGGAGCAGCCGGCGTTCAAGGACCCGGAGGAACCTCCTGTTGGGCACTGCCTGCGCCATCTACCTGGGCTTCCTGGTGAGCCAAGTGGGGCGCGCTTCCCTGCAGCACAGACGGGCAGCGGAAAAGGGGCCACACCAGAGTCGCGACACCGCCGAGGCACCCTTCCCTGAGATACCCTTGGATGGGACCCTGGCCCCTCCGGAGTCCCAGGGCAATGGCACCACCCTGCTGCCCAATGTGGTGTACATTACCCTACGCTCCAAGCGCAGCAAGCCCGCCAATATACGCGGCACAGTGAAACCAAAGCGCAGGAAGAAGTATGCGGTGGCATCCCCGGCCCCAGGACGGGGGGCTTTGGTCGGGCCATCCCTTCAGCCACAGGAAGGTGCAAGGGCAGCTGATGCCGCGCCCGCGTACATCCAGGGAGGAAACCTGGTGAAGGCCAGGGGACGACCCTGGAGATTGATACAAGGTCCTGGAGTGCGAGGTGGGGGCTCAGATTCCCAGCTGCCCAAGGCCAGGGAGAGCAACATCAGGATCTACAGCGAGAGTGCCCCCTCGTGGCTGAGCAAAGAAGACATCCGCAGAATGCGCCTGTTGGCGGATGGTGCAATGGTGGGCCTCCAGCCAGTGTCCCCAAAGAGCCGAGCGCGCTTGCTGGTGCTGGAGGGGAACACTGCTGGCTCTGTGCCTGGCTGTGGCCCTCGTCCCTGTGGGCTGGTCAAGCAGCCTTTGGACATGAGTGAGGTGTTTGCCTTCCACCTGGACAGGATCCTGGGGCTCAACAGGACCCTGCCTTCTGTGAGCAGGAAATCAGAGTTCATCCAAGGTAGCAAACAGCTTCATCACATGCTTTGTTATTTGCAGCTGTTGGGGATTGGGGTTGATTTTCTCTTTTCCCTCACTCTCTCTTTGTAAATGATTTTCTCCACCCACGTTTCACATTTGGACAGCAGCAGCAGTGTGTCCTTCCATATGCTTGGCATTCTTTATTTTCCCAGCTTTGGGAGGATGTGAGAGCTCCACGGAAACACTGTACTTGACTGCATGCAAGAGTAAGCCCACACTGCATAATCTTTGCTCTTCTTTTCCCTTACTGCACTTCCCAGCGCCTTATTAAATCTAATTAAAGCCATGGCGATTTGCATGATGAGGAGAGGAAGCCAGGGTAGAAGCAAAGATCTTGCTGACAGGTGTATTATTAGATAAGTTACTATGGAAGTAAGTAAAATTTCGTTAGTTTTTTTAAAATAAGAGAGAAATGGGTTATCTTTCATCAGCAGATGGAATCTTTTTAAAAGTCCCAGAGCCAAACTATGTTAGGGTCAACCCCTTGATTTTTCACAGCGGATTTAATCCCTTTATTTACCAAAGAAAAATGGGGCAAAAATGGGTGATTTGCTCAGTATATATGCTAACCAGCCATGTGGTTTTTTCAAGCCAGTGACTATTGTTTATTGAGTTTGATATCCAAAATTCTCTCAGGTGACAAAAGTTTTGGCAGATTCTAGGGAATGTGGCCAGTCACTTCTGTTGTAGGCAAAGGGGCTGGTCTGTGGCTATGCTCTTGCCATATAGAGGCTATTCTCTGAGTCTCAAGTCTCTTCCAAGGTTTGAATACACAGTAGGGTGAATCAATGGCCATGTTGAAAAGCAGAACAATCCCAAAAGGACTCCAAAGAGGTTATAAACTCAAGGAATATTCCCTTGTTTCCTGTCACTGTAAAATTTAGTATTTTAGTGAGAGTCCCATGGAGTCTAGACTGGAATGGATTAAAACTCTTGGGACTGGCTAATAACTAAGTGGATTCTCAATGGCTTTAGGATTATAATTTAATCTTGGAATGGTACTTCTTGAAATACCAGTGATTTGCTAAGGCAGATATGACATCCTTCGCTTATCCCGGTTCATATCTAAGTGCTTCAGGTTTACAGGTACTTTTCAGTGTCTTGACTTCTCAAAGTAGCCCACCATGATTATGCTGATATGGGATAGCCTCTTAAACCTTTAACCAAATATTGGCAAAAGCTCACTTTTACTGGGTGCTCACTGTGTGCTAAGCACTATACTAATTGGTTCATATAGTTCATATGTATACTGACTCCTATCATCCTCACAACAATGCTACGAAGGAGGCACTATTATTATTTCCATTTAGTAGATGAGAAATTGAGGTTTATTTTAGGCAAAGTAATTGGCCTCAACTCCCTTAGCTAATGTTAATGGCTAAACTGGGTTTAGAACCCAGGCCCAGCAAAATCAGAACGTAAGCTCTCAACCACTGGGCTTAGGTGACTGTATTACTTATTATTCAAACTGGAACACCCTGGAGTGAAAGAAGATGTTGGTGGGCATGAGACAACAGGCATATACTGAGGCTGTTCTGGGCATAGGGTCACCTTTGTTCTGGTATATTGCCCTTCATTTTCATCTCATAATGGCCCCTGAGAAGAGAAGGTGAACTTGAATAGATCCTGAGGCCCAGCACTCTGATTTGCCCTTCGATCTTCCCTGGGATGCTTCTGGATGGAAGTTAAGAGAATAGAGTGGTAGGTAGGAGGCTGGGCTTTGGAGCTGAACTGCTTGGGTTTGAGTCTACCAGCCATGTGACCTGGGAATGTTACAGTATCTCTGGATGCCTCAGTTTCCTCAGCTGTAAATGACAGTAATACCTACCTTATGAGATATTCGTTAGCTAATACGTGGAAAACACTTGGAACCAGTGCTTGTCACACAGTAAACCTTTGATAAATGTGGGCTACTTCTGCTACTACACTAAGCCTATAAGGTACCAAGTTAATTAAGTTGTTCACATAGCCTCCAAGCCTCACGTATTATTTCTTTATGTGACAGAACTAGTATGACAACCCACAGGTCTCTTGACTGCTTAAACTTTTTGATACCTGAATTCCTCTTACATATTTAATTCTGTGCTCTGAATATGTAGCATTTTAAAGAATGCTAAGAGGGTTGTTGCTTTCAGTTTGAAGGAAGGGTTTATAATCCCAGTATAACCTCATGTTTGTCTCTCCTTTCAGGAATAAATAGTAATGGAAAGAAACAAACAGGGTTGTACTGACATGAGTTTCAATGTGATGAATTAAATACTTAAGATTATATCTCACACAGTACCAGATCTTTCTTTGCTTTCTTTGATACCTTCTCTGATTTATTTATAAAATCAGGCCAATTTCCTCAAGAGTCTATGAAATAATCTAAATATAGTTATGAGCACTACACAGTATAATTCTACTTATATAGATTATTATACTGATGTAAGGTGCATAAATAGATCAGTTCTGGTCATGGTAGGAGATGGTCTTAGGTTCTTAGTATCTTTTTCCATCCACCAATTTCTAGTTTTTCTGATTTGTGTCTTTCTTCCCCTGATTTTCACAGAAGTGTATTTTTCTTTTAGAGTCCTCCTTTTTTTTTTTTTTTGGCCAAGCTTTGCTTTATTTTCACCTCCCTCCCTGTCTCCCTAAGGAGGTGATAGATCTTACCTAGTTACCCAGGACTTATTTATGGCTCATTCTGTGTCATTGCTTTGTATTATAATTGTTTGGTCAATAATCTGTTCCTTTTCAGTAGTCTCTAGGTTTGTGAAGGCAGAGATATTCTCTGTCTTTTTCATCATTTCATTTCTAGGTCTTTGTGAGAGTCTGGCACATAGTAGGTGCTCAGTAAATACTTTTGGATAATGCAGGAATGCATTCTTGGCCTGTTTCACTGACTGTAAAGGGTAGATTTATATTTGCCTCCAGCTTCCAGTACTCAAGACAAATGCTACTGATTTTAGTCCTAAGTCCAGGCCGAGGTTTCTCTTGGAGGATCTTATAAAGAGCACATTATAGAGGTAATGGAAAAGGTCCTTGGTAGCTTCTGCACAACATGAAAAAAAAAAAAAGGTTTATAGAGCTTTTTCTTGTGAGGTTCAACAATGCGATCTGCTGACCTTACTGTAATGTGTTTTGATAATGAGTTTTCTGTAGGAAGAACAATAGGGTTTGGTTTAAGTATATATTTATCTGATGATCTGTCTTGGTTAGGAGTAGATCTTTTAATATCTGGGAGAGTGGGTAGCCAGCAAATCCTATAAGTTACCTTCCTGAAATGATGTTTCTGTTCTCTGACTTTTGATTAATGTTTGTGAAAATAAATTCATGCTTAGCACCGAGAACATAACTAGTGTGTATTTTGAGTTTAATGTAGGTATTTGGCTTATCTTAGTTAATCTTTCCAAGAAATCTATGCAGTAGACTTTTTTTTTTTACCTCAATATTGAGATGAAGAAAAAGCAATAGGAGGACAGCTCAAGGTCATAAAAGAATTAGTTGTCTAGAAAAAATTCAAACCCTTGTCTTCTAACTTCTGAGTCTTTCCTCTTGTCATCAATTGTCTCTCAACAAATCTTTTAAGGTAGGTTTTCTTTCTCCATCACCATAACCTATTAGTATATATAGTCAGTTAATACAACTAGAAATAGATGACTTATGCACTGATGCACCGATACAGGCTATGGGAACCTCTTTTTTCTTAAGGAGACAACAACCTTAACTACAGCAAGAATAATATAGATGTTACTGGGCACTATTTTAGGTACTGTACATGTGTTATCTTATTAAATCCTTCTAAAAATTTTGTGAGGTGGTTACTCTATGAGAAACATTTTGTGAGTGTGGAAATAGAGACCCAGCATAATTAAGTACTTGCTCAAAGTCATATAAGATGCCTGGATATAAAAAAGGTACATGAGATGCAAAGAAAGATGTAAAAGAGAATCAAATACTATGATGTGAATGATCTGCCTGCCCCTCGCTTTCTGATGATTCAGTCCAAAGACAAAAGGTCCCAGTTATAAAGCTCATCCTCAAGTTTTTTTTTCTTTTTTTCTTTTTTTAAATTTGTAAAACTGACATGGGTGATCCAATAAGCACAGAGTCACAAGCTCAGGCTAGTCTGGGGCAGGTTACTGGTTATATAACTTAATTAATTCCAGGCGAATCTCTTTGAATACAAAAATCTGTATGTGAAATGAGTAGACTTACTGGCTCTGTACTTTATATGAGACCATTTTCTGATATGTGTTACCCCAAAGATAACCCAGCAAATGATAAGAATGTACTTGGAGAAGGCAAGGCTGTAATTAGACGAGTAGTGTCTGCAGTGCACCATACTACAAAATCTAGCAATCACCACTGGAGCAGAGTCTCACCCTGCATGCCTCTGTGCAGGAAACGCAAAAGCCAATTGAAATGTGGCATCGAAGGGCCTTTTTATAAAAAATCCATATTTGCATTAATGAAGTCTTCTTCAGTTGTGAATTTATAAAGAATCTAGTGTTCTTTATTACACAGTGTCTATACTGCATTTGATGTCTTTTGTCTATCACTTACTTCTACACAGAAGGTAGTATTGATACTTTACATATGGGAATCCTGAGGCTCAGTGAGGTTATGAAATTTGCCCAAGGATGCCTAGCTAGTGAGCAGTGGAACTGGAACTTATACCCAGTTCTGATACTAAAGCCTCCTCATGTTGATTTACTTCATACATACCACCTCTCAAATATAACTTGGTGTAGTTATGAGGCAGTGACAAAAATGTACAAACTTTAGCGTGGTGATTTCTGACTCACTGTCATATCAATATTTTTATTTAATCTTTTTTTTTCTATCTAACAATTTAACATTAATATTTTTACTCAAGGAGCATATTGACATGCCACTCAGTATTACTACGAGGTTTAGTTTTGGGTTTTTTATTTTTAATACAAGCCAATGCTTACCAAATTTTCTTGTCTTAACAAAAACAATCCTGTGCACGCTAATATAACTGAACGTATTAGTGAGTTTTCTGCCAAACTATCCTTGCAAAAGTCATGAATCATTACAAAGATCACCAGATAATATGTGGTGCTGATAACTTTTAGATAACTGTTTTAGCAAAATATTTAAAAATGTTTGTCTAAGACAAGACAAAGCAGACTGCATCCATGTAAAAGTAAAGGGCATAAGAAAAGACAGCACCCCTCTGTGATCTTCGACTTAGCAGCTTTGCCAAAGCTGTCCCCAGCAGTCTGCGCAGTAGTGTGGCTGAATCCCAGTAGACACCACTCTTCGTAGCATTTAAGCATTGTACTGTTTTTCATGCCCAGCATGGAAGGTGCATTTTGTATGTTTTATTTTTAGGATGCTGCTTTATTGTCACAAAGCTGTCATGCTGAATAAAGGTAGCCTACTTCCAGGAATTCTATGTGTCAAGGCTGCTTAGATGACAAACTGCAGGCACACTACCAGCTTCCCTTTAAACTCATTGTAGATCCCAAGTTGTTCACTGTTTTCCAACATGTATTGCCTCATTTCATTTATAAGGTAGGGGAAATGTATTGTGTGTTTTCCACTCTTTCTTTAAGTTTATGCAGGCAGCACTGTGAGTTGTGGGTGATGCCGCAGTTGCCAGTGCAGAGCTGTGCTTTTCTTGTTGATTTGGGCTCAGGTGAGGAGGATGGAGGTGTCTTGTAGGGAGCTATGAGAATAACCCAGGTTGACTTGAAAACACACTGACTTCAAAATCCTAGAAATCTTGGACGTATGTGCAAACTTTCTTAAAATAGGTATTTGGAAATGTAGGAATCACATTTTATTTTTAAAAATATGGATTGAAAGCCCCTTGTATTCTTCATCAGAAAAGCCCTAAGGGTATTTCTTTAGCAATCAAACTGAACTGATCAGCTTAATGCTTTCATTCATCAGTGAACAAAAGTTTACTGAGCATCTGCTCCTAGCAGTGCTCTGCACCAGGGTCCTCTTGTTTGTTCACGACATACCTTCTTGGACAAATTGGGGGAACAGGGTAACCATCTCTGCTGTGCCTCTGGAACTTGTCTCCTGGTCTCACACATGGCTGGGACAGAAGGAACAATGAATAGCTGAAACAGGGCTCTGAACATAAAATATGCACGGGCCTCAGCTCCATGTAATCTATTCCCTTCTATAGTATCACATTTACTTTTTTTTTCTTTTAAGAAATAATTATTCAGCACTCGTAATGTACCAACCACTCTTCTAGTCATTGAGGCTACTATCTCAGTGAACAAAATAATTAAGAACCCCTGCCCCTGTGGTGCTGACACCGTGGGCCGTGAGAGAGTTCAGTGGCTTGGAGGAAATCTCATTGCCACTGGTTTTAGGATTCACAGCACCAGCCTGAGCTCGCGGTCATGACCTTTTCATCAGAACTGACTCTGTTCCTGTCTCTGTCTCTAAGGACAGCAGAGGTGCGGAAGGACTAGACAGCTCAGTTCCGACCTCAGTTAATGGGTTAATATTGACATTTCAGTCAAATTCAGTTGTAATCGATAGCATTAACTTTCTGTGTGAGAGGCACTGCTCTAAATGTGGGGAAGAAGCTGTATAGTCTTTAATTCAAATAGCTCTGTATTAAGAGCATGGCCAGGTATATGAGTTTGCTGTCACAATACACCACAGACTATGTAGCTTAAACAAAGAAATTAATTTTCTCACAGCTCTTGTGGCTAGAAATCCAAGATCAAGGTGTCATTATGTCTGATTTCTTCTGAGACCTCTCTCTTTGGCTTACAGACCTCAAATGGCCTTTCCACTGTGTACACACATCATGGTATCTCTCTGTGTTCTTATCTCCTCTTCTTATAAGGACACCAGTCAGATAGGGTTTGGGCCTACCATACTGGCTTCATTTTAACTTAATTACCTCATTAAAGGCCCTACCTACAAATACAATCACATTCACAGGTACTGGGGTTACAGCTTCAACATGTGAATTTTGAGGAGACACAGTTCAGCCCATAACAACTGGCATCTAGACTCCTCGAGTCTGAATCCTGGATCTACGATTTGATAGCTGTGTACCTGGGACAATTAACTTAATCTCTCTATTCCTTATTTCTTCATTGGTATACTGATGATGATGACAGTACTTACCTAATAAAATTGTGAGAATTAAGTGAGTTGATATGTACAAAATACTTATAATGGTACCTAACACATAATAACACTCGGTAAATGCTACCTTTTATTTTCATCCAGTTTCTAAGCTGATTCAGAACGTGTTGTGTTTTTTTTTTTTTTTTTTTAGATTTTCTTAGTTTGTTTACCTAGATTGATGTTTACTCAAATTGAGTAAACAGGCACCTAGAACTGTCATTTAAAGACAATGCTTGGAGTAGACAGTGGATAATGCCAGTATCTCGTTTGTGGTGCACTGAGCACGTTACTTTCATTATCTCACTACAGTTTACAGTAGCCTCATGCATTCGATAGTTTTGGACACATTTTCTGTGGGGAAAATGAGGCTCAGAGAATAACATATGTCCTCTAAAGGCCCACAGGTCATGTGTAGTGGGGCTGGGATGAAGACATGGGTTGGAAAGACTCCATACCCTTGTTCCTCGTCACATTGTGGACTGTCTCCTATTTTCCCTTTTCACATTTCCTGTTGGCCTCCTAGTGGTTGTGGCCTGGGGCTTTCCCACTTAATCATACCCATCCAGATTGTAACTTGCTTTCCCCAACTGCCTTTCAGTCAAATTTCTGAATGTAGCCGTGATGCCTTAACTGTTTCCTTTCTCATGATGGTGATTTGGGGTCAGGAGGAGAGAGGCAACGGTATTTATACCACCCCCATTTTCATCATTCCATTTCATGGACTCACGGAGACATAGGCGTGGACTGTTGAGCAAGAGCTGAGTAGAAACCTCTGTACATCCCCACCTCTAATTCTTAAGTTTCTCTCTGGTCCTTCTCAATGTATTTAGAGTAAGGACAGTGGAATCACTCCTTACTAGATGTTACACCAGTCAAACTTTTACTCTGGGCCTGTTTCTCAGAACCTAAGGGCTATAGATGAAAATTGGGGAATTCTGAAAATTTATTCATTCATTCATTGATCTCTACTTTTGAATGTTTGCTTTTGTTTAGGCATTATATCAGGAATTAAAGTTCTGAAGGTGATTAATAAATAGTCCCTGATCTCACAGAGCTCTCAGCTCAGAGGGCAGGAGACAGCCAAGCAAACCTATCATGCCAAAAGGGATGATGAGGACCTCAGGGGGGATATTTTTAGGAGGCCCTGCAGGCACAGAGAGGGAGAATTTACCCCAGAACATGTGTGTAGAGGGATAGGTGGGGGGCTATAACAACTTCTAGAGGAGATAATGTTGGAACTGGTTCTGAGAAGTCACTGTGCGTGGAGTGAGAGATGGGGTGGGTGTAGAAAGGGTAGAAAAAAACAGATGTGCAAAAAACTTGTGAGGACACAGTACACTTAGGAAACTGCACCTATTTCTGAAAAAAGGAAATCAGTGTTGTGGGGGTTGTGGGTGGGGATGAAGTGAGATCAAGCTATGGAGAGTGGGTGGGTTTTATGTCATGTAAGATATGCAGACTTTATCTTGTGAATAATGGGGAATCACTGAAGGGCTGGAAGGAGAGGAGTGATGTCATGAGCTTTGCACTATCCAAGGTCACTCTGGTCGGGAATGCATGGCTCCATTATCTACATTAATTATCACTGGATTTCCCAGGATTGGGTCACCCTAAGGTAACCAAGACCTCATTAGTAAACTGTGATTGTGGAGCCTGGCAAAGTGACCTCATCACCACCTTCTGAAGTCACGTTTGATTGCTGTTTTTTGTTTTTGTTTTTTGTTTGTTGCTGTTTGTTTTTAATGGAATGTTGAGACAGGAAGAGTCCAGTCTGGAATTTGCCATTTACATAGCGGAAGTCTAGGGCAGACCTAGAAAGCAGAAGTTCCTGTCCATTAGTCAAAGGCTCAGAAAAAAGGGCACTGTTTTTAAATGGGAACTGATGATTTAGATTGTTTTAAGCAATTTGTGATGGAGGAAGTCACAAGTTTCTCTTTTCTTGCTTCCTCAGCTTCACACTTAGCTAACTCTTCAGGAACTATGGAGATTGTTTTAACTCAGCCCAACCTGGAGAAAACAAGTGATGAAGTGAAAAACAGATGAGTAAATATAGTTATTGTTTGTTTGAACAAACATATTATAAATCATCTGGAAATCTATTTCTAAAACAAGTCCCTATATCCAGAACTTGGCTGGATATATAGAATCTACATGTATAAAATCTAAGAAATGTTGCTTCTCTACCACCTCCCCCTTTTTAAAGTCATAAAATATGAACAAAGGTTTGGCTCTTTTTTTAATATTTGACAGTGCTGCATTTTCAGTATTTCACTGGATTGTTGCATGATCCTGCTGGACAGATTTCAGAGATACTCTCTGTACCATAGGGGACTCTGTGCCACTGTCAAGGTGGCTGAAGGAGTTGGCTCATGTCCTGTGGAGACCAGTGATGGCATCAGGAATAGAATTAAAATATGACTTCTTTTTCTGCTGCATACTGTTAGCTCCTTTTCAGCAAAGGTTCTCTTTATTATCTGTAGTGTTTTACCATACTCTGGTCTATACCATTTCTTCATTTCTTGGCTTCACACTGAGAATTCAGTCTTTTAGTCCTTCACTTGTTCCCTTTAGAACACTGATTAAATTGGCAAACCATTTATGTGATCATCACTACATATGTGCACTTAATCTGTTTCTTCTAAACCCTAAATTCTCTCAGGCCTGGGCCTTGCCTGGGGCTGGAATCTTGTAAAGCCTCCGTTTTTGCTTTGCCTCACTCTGAATTCTTTATATCTGAAACCCAGGAACCAATAGATTCCTTTGAAGACAATCAAAGGATAATTGTAAATACTTTTTTTAAAAAAAATAAATGAATTAACAATGTTTAAAACCTAGAACAGAAGTGAAATTTCACCCAATCCTTCAGATTTTCTCCTCCCTCAACACTGTTACAGAATCTTGCATTCCTATTTTGCCAACCCTCACACTGACTAACTTGTTCACATTCAGCAACTCTATGCCAGGAGACCTTTTCATCTTTTCCACTTCAGTCTAGTACTTTTAATTGCCCAAATTCTAATGTGATAGGCAGGGTAGAAAAATAGAACAGATGTACTTAAGGAATCATCAACGGTGAGATTTGCATCAAAATAATATTTGCCTTTAGCATCTAAAAACCCTGCAGCCTTAAGGTTTACCTTCAATGCATTGGGCAGTTACTATGGAACCGGAAAGAATTTGTTCCCTGTAACGAAGATGAACCTCATGTTTTGATTGGCTTTTGTTTCCTTTAGTGGGTTTGGTAGAGTTGTTTGTAACGAAGGGCTCTGAGCTGGACTGTCACTTTCTTTTTACCTTGTTCACAAGGAGTCTTGGAACTTGGCCCATGTGATAGAAAGGATTTTTTATACCAGTGCTCAGGACATTTGTACTTATTTTTGCTCAGTGACAAATGCAGACAGACATTCACAACTCCTCCCAACATGCTTAGTGTCCACCTACACTTCAACAAAACCAGTCAGCCAGCGTTCAAAGTGAAGGGCATTTCATAAATCCAGGCAGAGGGGATTGTGTATAGCATTCATTCTTAGTGAATTTTTGCATTTATCTTCTCAAATGAATGTCTTCATTGTGCTTTTGAATAAAGAACAACTTGGGAAAACATCAGAATTTAGGGAAAATATTCACATTTTGGAAAAAATAAGTTTTACTGGCAAGTCACAGTTTATAGACAGCTGTATCACCTTTAATTCACTTGAACACACACATATCTTTTAAACCCTGCTTTCTCACCACTCTGACAGTTTTATTTTATCTCTTCACCGTTCAGATTTCTCTAGAAAGTATATTACTTCATCATTTTGACAAACCTGAATGCAAAGAGATAAATGCGCCTCATCTCTGAAAAATTTCAGGGTAAGTTGCTTTAACCAGTTTCCGGTTTTCAGAGGCGATTTTTCTGTCATCCCTTCAGATCTATCAAGGTTCCCTTAATTCTTTTAACAGCTGTATCTTATAAAAGGTGGACTCCTCCTCATGTAGCACTCATAGCTCAGCCTGAGAATTGCTGCTCGCCCTGCATTCTTCTTGTTCTCTGGATATCTCCCTTTCTAGAGGTACTGATTTCCAGCAGTGCAAAATACTTTGCCGAGAGGCCATAGATGGGTATGGAGAAAAACACATAATATTAATTGAAAACCAGTTATTTCTCTCAACTGAAAGTTCTCTTTGGCAGTTGGAGAACATTTTTTAAATAATAGTATAGAAAATGTATCATTCAAAACATTTGATGATCTAAGGTAGAAAAATGGTAAATGAAATATAATATACTCATAGACTAGACTAGGGGTTGAAAACACTATACAGTCTGTGGGCCTGTTTTTATATGGCCTATAAGCTGCAAGTGGTTTTTATAATTTTATATGGTTGAAAAAAATCAAGAGAATAATAATATTACTATGACACTTGAAAATTATATGAAACAGGAATGTCAGTATCTATAATAAGGTTTTATTAAGACACTGTGAAGACCATTCGTTGGTATGTTGTCTTTGACTGTGTTCACGTTACAACAGAGTTGAGCACTTGCATAGTTGAACAATTGCGATGGAAACTGTATGGCTCTCAAAGCCTAAAATATTTACTATCTGCCCTTAAAGTTTGCTGACCACTGGGATATATCAGGGTTGAGGTGATTGTATTTTTAAAAATTTAATTATAAGAAAAATGTTCGTGATATAATATATAGTAAAATAATTATGATGAATTGATGTCATATATATAAGATGATCCCAAATAGTTTATTTTCTTTGCATAACTTTTGCTTCTTTCTCCTGGTGGAAATGTAAGTTCCATGAAAGGAAAAAAAAATCATTAATTAATTTCAGTCTAGAACAGTGCTTGGCACATAGTAGATGCTCAAAAAATAAATAAATGGCAGTTGAAGACTGATGAAGTTTGTGATTATCTAATGTATCTGTGTAATCATAGTCATAGCAAAACCTTTCTGGGACATGCATATATGTTAGGAACCAGGTTGAGAACTTTAAGTGTGTGATCCCATTTGTCCTAACAAAGTCCATTTGGAAGGTACATTATCACCCTCATTTTACAGAACATAAAAACAAGGAGAGGTTGCATAATTCATCTAACATTACAAAGCTAAGAAGTAATGTGACCAGAATTCAAAGGTTCTGTCTGTTGGATTCCAGAGTCTGAGCTCTAGCCATAAGCTATACTCCTTAAATTTCTAAAAACAATTTACATTTTCAGGTGAGGAAGAAAGAGATGGAAAAATATCACGGGTAAATATTCAAATAACAGAACCAGTTACTGGGATATGAGATTATAGATGATTTTTGTTTTCTTAGGTATCCATTTTAATTTTTTTCTATATTTCTTAAAATCAATTCTTTTACTTTTAAAACAAGAAACAAATGTTTCTAAAGGAAAGAAAAAACAGCCCAGAAGATTGTTAACCATTTTTATGTAGATTGTTTTCTTGTTTCTCTGAGGGTCTTGTGTGAATTGCTGGGGAAACTAAACTGGCCTGTCTCATGTATTGATTGTGTTGTTGAAGTTCAGTATTAGGTTTCAAGTCCCTTTGACTACTTCCTGGCTCTGAGAATGCAAAGTGCAATCTATCATCTAAAGACATTGACAAATAGAGCTTCCTGGTGTTAATCTTTAGAAGTCTGAAGGACCCACGTATTTGAAAGCAGTGTTGTGTCTTCTTGTATTTGATTCGCTGATCTGTAGGTATCTCCCACTGCTTTTACCTGGAATGTATTATTATTATTTTTAAATTGGCATAGTATTTGGAGTATACACCTTTAGGCCCCAGGAGCCCCAAATCATTTAATAAAGTAAAAGGAAATAAAAAGGAGAGAGGTAATATTAAAAATAAAGTTCTTTAGTTATGATTCTTGTTTTTTTTCCCCCCTCTGTTTTACTTTAAGTTTATGTCAATAACTTTGGCATGCTTTCCACAATCTAAAGGACTTTTCACATGCCCTACCCTAAACTGCAAGGCTAAAAGAAGAAAGATTTTTCTTTTGCAGAAAACTGGAATGCAGGTGATTAGAATGATTAAGTGAATGCTATTAAAATTATTGAGGTCACCATAACACAAAATTCAAGAATGATTAGAGAAGATAACTCTTTCTTGTATTAAAGACAAGAACTGTGTAAGAAGGCAAGGCAAGCGAGGTAATAAAAATAAGTCTTTAACAAAAAAGAAAACTGTTATATATTGAGAACCTCAGGTTATTTAAAAAGGCTTTTAAAAATTCCTGTGATGTGTCTAGACATTCCAGTCATAATTTCAAAGGCTTCTATTGTCTAGGCCTGTTAAGAATGAGTTAAGTGGGGTTTTTCAGATCTTTGTGACCTAGTGTTTTGTTTTGTTATGTTTTGTTTTGTTTTGTTTTGTTTTTCACAAGAGCATCATTCTGAAAAGCTACTCAACATTATCTCTCAGTGACTTTATTTGGCAGAAATGGGGAAATGGGGACTTGATGATGTTATTGGTTTTAGGTTGGAGGTGTCATTCAGTGTACCCCATGATGGTCTTCCTTGTTTATGATGCCCTCACCCAGTCTTGTCATTCTTCATGTATTCCAGCAATAAAATGTCTAAACTATCAAGAGTGAGACAAAAACAATTTGAGTGACAGATTTTTGAAAGAAATCATCTATACACATTCAGTTGAAGACATGTCATTTGCTTAAATACACTGTGAAGTTATACGTGAGCAAATAAATGATTTACTACCAAGAGGGCTGATGTTTCAATCAAAAAAGAAAAATCCTCCTGCTGCTTCTTTACTTTATTTGGAGATTATAGCAACTGGTGTGAAGCGTACAATTTTACTTTTAAATTTATGACTTCTAAAACTTCTTTTTCTTCCTGACATCATAATGTGGCTTCAGAAAATCAGACAGTTGTTATTACAAATAGAGAGCAGCTCCACTCAGACATTGAATAGACAATTATAAATGTCTGGATTCTTTCCTCTTTTTGTGGCGGCTGCTTTTAGATGTGGAATAAACCACATTAACCAGAGGACATTGTTATTAGTGGGTAGTGGCCAATTCCTGACAGTTCTATAAAGTATCTTGTTTTTAAAAAATTTGTTTTCTTTCATTGTCTAACAATAACTTAAGGTTTTATAAAACTTCTATCAGGAAGCATCCTTGAGATATAAAATATTAAAGCCTCAGAAGACAAAGGGACCATAAAATATCATTTATTCAAACTCTTGCATTTGACAGGTGAAAGAGTGAATCTGTGAAAGAAGGCATGACTGCTTAAGGGCACGCACTGAACATTTGCGTGCTAAAAGAGTATTTGTTTTTTGAATTCCATAGATGGCCGCCCATGTCCTGTCATCCTCTGGGATTCATCTTTATCTCCAAGGAGTAATGAGACCCACTCTTCTGTTAAGCTCACCTGGGGAACTTATCAGCAGTTGCTAAAACAGAAGTGCTGGCAGAATGGCCGAGTACCCAAGCCCAAGTGGGGTTGTACTGACATACATCACCACGAGTGGTCCAAGATGGCCCTCTTTGATTTTTTGCTACAGGTAAGTTTATCAAACCAAGTAAGTGGTTATCTAAGATTGACACTGAGTTGTATAAGTCTGACACTAAGGAATTTTCTGCACCTTGAATTTTATGAAGCTAGAGTTTTAAGTTCTATAATGCTATCTGTATTTGGCAAGTATGAAACCACATTACAAAAAATTATATCCTTTTGTAATGTATTCAGGACTGTCCCTCAGCCATTTTATTAATTTCTGAAGAAAATGATTCTTCAATACTTCAGTCCCATTAGAGGCACACTTACCATAGAAATAGTTTGTTGAGGGAACCCATCACTGATTCTTCAAAGCAGATAGTCTTATCCTTTTCGGGAAGTGATGAGGTTTGGCAGAGTTAAGTAACTCACCCAAGTTCTTACAACTGCTAGGAGCTGGAGCTGGGATTCCCAGGGAATCCGTTGATTGTAAAAATTTGTCTTCTTTTCATTTTTCCTCACTGTATTTCAATGGTCATTTGGCCATATAAGAGCTACCATTTCCCTTGTTTTCTTTCCAGTAATTTTCTGCAAATATTTTATTATGATTAGATATTAAAGAATAATAAATATCAACCATCTGTATAATTGAGTTACTTGACATTTTATAGGGTTTTTTTTTTAAACTCTTGTTTCTTTTTGATAAAGATCTCATGACTCTGTCCACCCTCTCATTCTGATTATTGCCTTTCTCATTCTCCATTTTAGAAAATCTGGCTTTCTGTGGTTGTATTGTTAATTAATATTTTGTGGAAATTTAGGACTGTTTTAAAACATTTGCAAAACATTCTCCTTTTCTATGTGTGACATTTCAGGGAGAAACTCGAGGGACAAAAATGTAGGAAGAAAACCATTTTAGTGCAGAGTCACAGTCTGGAGATTAGGAACTTTCAAGAAAGAGAGAATGATTTATGGTGTCAGTGCTGCAGAGCCACCAGTGAGAACTGAGCTGGAAAGCCTGAAATTTGATTTGTCAGAGAGGCAGACAGGAGTCACCAAATACTGTTGTGGAGTCTAGCTATGAGGCTCAGGTTGGTTTCAAGCACCCTTTCCATTTTACAGGTAAGGAGGCTTAGCCATAAGAGGTTATTATCAAGAACTATGAAAAGTTTGAGATCTTACCCTTCATGCAAGCTTCCAAGTTAGCTAGCCACACATTAATGGATGCTAGCAGAAGACAAAAGATTCCTAGGTCAGAGACAAATGACCTCATTACTCATGGTATAACAGGTGGCATGAACTTCATAGTCCTTTGCTTCTTAGGTTCCATTGAGGTGATATAGAGTGGCCTTGGTGAACACTGCATATAGTGGGTTTGTGTCACTGCTAACTCTAAGCTTAGGAAACACCCAATCTTATAAAAAGCTGTTAGCAAACCTGTCTAAAATCTGTTCCAGCAGGAGATAATATCTTTATTATCTTGGTCAGGAGACAAATCTCTCTTCCACTCCAGAGAGAGACACTCTCCTTATCTTCCAGGGCTGGTTGCTGTACTAACATCCTTGAAGAGAGAGTACAGAATAAAACTTGGTATAAGATATACAGAAATGCCATGGAGAATTGTCTCTCAACAGTTGCCTTATTTGTTTGGTGTTATATAGCTAGTAAGTTTCAGTAGAGGTTTCAGCAAGTTTGACTAACTCTAGGTTTCATATTTTTAACTGTTATTGAATAACAACTACCAGGTTATCCCTAGGTTAATGAAAGAAGTTGGTGTGATAAAAGTGTATGAGCAATAAAGTGAAGAATTAATGAAAATTTCTAGGGTTAAGTAGGTAATAGTACTTGCTATGAGGCCAGCCAGATGTTTGAGGAGTGGTCAGTGTACATATTGAAGTTCTGAGGATAATAATTAGGGGGAGAATGGAGAGGAAACCCATGAACCTGGAAATGAAATGTAATGAGAAAGGAATAACCTTGAGGTTTGAAGCTGATGAACAAAAGAGCTAACCTTTACTGAATAAAGGGCAAACCCTTTTAGAAGTTGTCTCTAGTTTAATTCTGGAATCTTCAACTAAATCTCAACTTCCCCTCTTTCTTCATCACTGAAGGAATCTACAACTATCATTCAACCAATGAATATGGATTATGCAACATCTACTGTGCATTATACTATAGAAAACAACCACAGGGGTAGCAAAGTAGTATTAGATTGTATCCCCACTGCCCCATCCCAAGTTCAATTAAAAAAAAATCCAGTTTGGAAAATATGGCATTTTTTTATGTAAGAATGGCTGGCGTAAATAATTTTTGTTTTTAAGACAGATTTATGTAAGAATGGCTGGCGTAAATAATATGTTTTTATTGTTATAAGGTCAAAAGATAAAAAGATAGTGAAGGAGGAAGAGTTTGAATAGAATTGTTGTCTGCAAGTGATAGGATAGGGAAAAACAAGAGGAAGAAAATGGAATTGGCAATATTCTGTGATATTTAGGGCATCCTAAATATAGCATTTGTCGGAAGCGGTTGTTTAGGGGAGGTGTGATACTTTCTGGCTGTAAGAGAAATGATAGAATGTGGAGCAAAGAGGGCTGTTTTCACAAGGTGTGTGTTCCCTTTGGACTCTCTCTGTTCATTACCCTGACTGAACAAGAACAAATTCCAGCTGAACCACATTCTCCTTGTGAGTGCATCAGCAGCTTTTATCATCAGTGTGTCCATTTTCTGTGGTCTTGAGGATGAAACTGGGCATGTGAAATCATTACTTTAAATTTTCAACAAGGATAAATATTTCAAATTATTGAACTAATACTATTAACAATCTAACAATCATATAACACTTGCTCTGTTCCTAGCACTCTTCTAAGCACTTGATAATAGGCACTGAGATATTAACTTATTTAATCCACATGTCGACCCTATGAAGTAGATACTATTATTATCCCCTTTTGTAGAAGAGAAATGAAATAATATGGCCAGGGTCACATAACTGGTATGCAATAGAACTGGAATCAAACTCAAGAGTTCTGACTTAAGATACAAACTTCCGAACAATGCTTCCTCTTATTCATTTTATGAGAGAATGGCACCATCATCATCCAATTTTCCAAGTCGAAACTTTAGGAGTCTCCTAGGTGCTTCATGATACATACCTTCATAAGCCATACCAGTTACCATATCACCCAAATCTACCTTTTAGGTATAGCTTGTGTTCCTATCTTTGTTCAAGCTCTGTCATTTCTCACCTGGATGACTCTCTCCAATTCGCTCAAACTCTATAAACCAATGTCACCTTTAGCTTGAAATATTGGGCATCAGGCTGCTGCTACCTCTGCAGAAACTGATTCTATTGGCAGGTGTGAGTTCTTTTTGTAGTCAACCCTCTTGCTCCTTTTGCCTGGGGGAAGTTGGAGCGGATAGTGCTTTGCTGGTTTTGATAATCCATGATGATGTGATCTCTGCAGGACTTTGCTGGAACCTGTCCAAGTTATGATATCAAGATTGGGCTTCTTAATTTTGGCTCTGGCTAAAGCACTGAATCTAAAAGGCAGAAATTAATCTAACTGTAAAGAATTATTTTGGTTAGTATTTACAAAAGTATATCATATTGGGTGTATAAGGATGGCATCTGTGAGAATGGACTTACATTTATTTATTTATCCAACATTTATTTACTTCCTACAGTGCAACAGACAAAAGGCTAATTTCCTTTAGATGTATTTTACAATTTCACGAGTAAGATATGAAAGTGCCTGTTTACCTCTCTCTTGCCAGCTTTGGGAAGTAGAAAACTTATTAATGTTTTTGCTGAATTTATGGAGGGTAATGGGGTCTTGTTTATATTTTTAGTTCTTCGTTGTGAGTGAGATTGAAGATATACATATTTTCAAATATTGATTATCTGTATTTTGTATGTGTGAATTGTGTATTCAAATCATTGCAGTTTTATATTGCATTACATAGCATTTTCTTATTGCAAAAACATTTTGTATATCATGAAAATTTGCCTTTATCAATTCTATATGTATCAAATAATGTTTCTTAATTCGTTGTTTTTCTTTTGACTTTGCTTATAGTCGTTTTACTCCAGAGAAATTTTATGTTTTAATAAGATCATCTTATTTGATCTTTTAGTTTCTATATTTAGTATGACACACTGCTTATAGAGATGTTTATTAAAAAATATTTACTGAACAAATAAATGAATAAATAAACTTAGGTCATTTTTCATAAGTATCATAATAAATAGTTCTCTTTTATATAATAATCCTTTTCATCAATTTCACTGACATTTTTATTTTAAAGTTGAATACATGCCTTATTCAAATGGTATTTGGGAATGTGTTGGAGTGTATTAAATGGATTTTGTGAACAATCTTAGAAAAGTTATGCCTGAAGCAAACTAAAATTACTGCTTTATGATGCTACAGCCAAGGCAAGAGAATACAGAACCCAGTTGTTAATTTTCTGTATACAACATTCTTTTTGTTTTATCCAATTAACAAATCTACATTCACAAAGGCTGTGCCATTTTATTGGGTCTGTAAAATGTGATAGAGACACAAATAACCTTTTATTCATGAAGCGTTGGAGTATGAACTTTGTAGACAAAAATTTACCTTCATCAGGATGACATAGAGTAATATTCTAGAAAGTATTTGAGTTTCCAAGATTTGGTCAAATTTCTTTCAAAAGATTATATAAAATAATGGGAAGATTTAGGATGTAGAAAACCTGTTTTTGACCTCAGAGATCGTCTGTATAGTGGTTAGGAACTGAGATTCTGGAGCCAACCTGCTAAATTTGAATCCTGACTGCCAATATTATTATTTTTTTTAACACTGAGAAACTATTTAACCTTGTTTTGTCTTGGTTTCCTCATCTGTAAAATTTAGGAATAGTAGTATTGTTTATGAGGAGGGCTATGGAGAGGATTCAATACTTTTATAAACATAAAGGATTCAGAAAAGCTGTGTTACATAGTAGGTGCTCAGTATTACATATTAATTAGGATGTTAATCATCTAGAAATAATAGTAAATATCAACATAAGAATTAAATAAAATATTTTATCATTACTTTTATTCATTAAACTGTAAGTCATTCTCAAATCATTTCATTTTTTTCTACTTTTATGTACTTTCTTACTTATAGATCTCAGCATACTATTTTAATTATTTTTGACTGGTATGTCTTCTTTAATAAGATGTAAATTTCTCTGTCTTATTCAATTTTGTAACCTTTCGATTGGGAGCAGAATGTATGAAATTGTCACAGTGACTCAGTATTGCTATTTTGATCAAAGAAAACTACATAGTTATATTAAAATATTAAATACAAAGTGTCAAATTAAAAATGTTAAAAATGAAATAAATAAAAGTGTACTTGCAATAAAGAAATGAAGTTGATTAAAGGAAGAGACATTTAGAAAATGAAAAATCAAATGGATAGAAAGTATTTAATATTTTATGGTTTAATAGAGTTGTTATTGCACTTATATTTTCTAAGAATAACTATTTATTTAATGAGAAATTAGAAGTTTTTATACAGAGGAGGATCAGTAGAGATGTATCTTGGGAGACGTTTGCTTCCACCGTCAACAAAACAAGTTACACATATTTCTTTTCACTTGTATTTGACAAATGTCTTTTGAGCTCTTCTTCATTCCAGAAGCTTAGCAGGTTTAGTGCTGGTGATTAAAAAGTGGATGAGACCATCCTCCTGCCCTCCCTGCCCTCAAGACCATCTCCCTCCCTGCATCTCCCTATTATGCAATCTGATAGAAGCGACAGATAATCATAGCAGAATATATCAAGTGTCATAATGGACTCAAGTTTAACATCCTGTAGAAACAAATAGGATACTATTTGTTCTTGTGAAATCGGAGGTAAGAGAATGTGGACTGAGAATGACATTTAGTTAGTCTAGAAACTGAAAAACTTTCAGAAGTAAGGTTAGTATAAGAGACAGGAAGAGAGTTTCAGAAAGAGGGATTCTAACAAAGGGCTGAAAAAAGTGTAAAAAAATTCAGAGTGGGAAAAATGATGCTTATAGAAACTTCCTGTTTCATGAAGGTAGTTTTCTCTCAGATGACTGTGAGTAATAAACTTATGTTCATAAATTCAAAAAGCAAATATGAATTGGTATGCCTTGCCCCCTTCTGTTGTCTTTTTTCAGTTAACTCTCCTAATTCTTACCTGGCTTCTAGTTATTTGATTACCGAATATAATAAGTTAGATTAATTAAGTGTTAATCTTTGACCTATTCTCTCTCATTTTTTTTATTCTGCATGTTATTTTTTCTACTTAATAATGTGATAAGATTAAAAGTAAAAATTTCAACTAACTATAATCTAGACAAGAGGAAATATCACTTCCCACTAAAAGAAGATTTGTTTCTACAGGGGTATTCTATATACCAGGCAAAGAAAGATTCCAACTATGGCCTCCATGGTAGATTATGAGAATCCTCCAAGCACCCCTTCTTTTACCCCTACTGCGCAGTGATCAAGGGCCCCACCTCTTACTTTCAGAGGTCAGTGAGGACAAACACTCACAGGCAGGTGTTCTGACAGGAAGAGGCATAACAATCCAGGGTACAGTCTCTGGGATTTCATACAGTTCAGGTCAGTTTCATTGTTTTGCAGAATTAGTACATTCTCAATCTAAATAGCTTCCAATCACGTATTATTGGTAAATCCAAGCAGGCAAATTATAGATTCTTGTTCATTTTCTAACAAACATTGAAGGATGATGTAGTCACATACTGTCTTGGCTTCAAGTAGCAAAGAAAGTCTGGGATTAGCTTCAGCAATAATGGTTGTCATACAGAATTGGCTGGGGTTTAGGGAACAAAGTTTGCCAAGGATCAGAAGGTTTAGAGAAACAAATTATACCCTGCTTATTCTTGCTTGCTGAAATATCTTGAGGTTTTTGTTTTGTTTTGTTTTGTTTTTATGATGAAAATCACAGTAGCTCACTTGATCACAGAGACGCAATTACTAAAGTAAAGGACATGGGAGTGTGTCACTCTAGGTGTTAAAAATGACAAACTCCAAACTTCTCAGGTGTGGACCTGCTATGCACTGAAATGTATTACAGTTACTATGGACTTTTAATTGTATAAAACTTAGTTTGTCCTTTCTTATAAATGAAATTCAAAAGTCTGACTTTGACATAGTTTCTTCTATACATATGTTCATACTTTGTCAATAGAAATTATTTAAAGAGATCTCAGAAAACTTTCCAAATTATCTTGCGGCACTAGTTTTTTTCTTCTGAGTACTGTTTGAAACACATGAGGAAACTGGCCAGAAAACTTGGTTTTTATTGGGTACCTACAATGTCTTTATTGTTTTATATGTTTATATGTGTAGAGAGAAAAGAAGTGTTGTAAAAGAAGCATATAGATTTTCTCTGAATTCAAAGAACATAAGAGCTTTTTGCAGAAGTATGGATATAAATGAAATGGCTAAACTATGCCAAGAAAATATTTTTATTAAAAAAAATTTGGGCTATTTTAATAGTTCCAAAAAGATTTGACTTATATTTTTTTTATTTAATTATTTCATTATAGAATTTTAACTTATGACTTTATTTTTAAAAAGTCATAGGGAGAGAGCGAAAATGACATAATTTGTGTGCATATGTAGCTACACAATAATTTAAATAGCAAGTTGTCACTTCAGCCTCTCAAACTTCATGTCTAGAAGCAGATTTTTGATCCTATTTCCTAATAATTTGCCCTCTTGACTTACCTATTTCTGTTCATGATGTTACTATTTTAAAAATCATCCCAGTTTAAAATTTTTGATTTGCCTTTTGAATATCCCTTCGCTTAGTGCCTAATCTTTGAGTAGCACTAAACTTTGACAGTTCCTCAAAATCACTCCAATCACATTTTCCTTTTCATTCCTAATAATGCTACCCTAATCAGACTCCTGTCAATACATGTCAGGATGTCATAAGAGATTCCTAACTGATCTCCTTGTCTCTACTCTTCCCAACTGCAATTTATTGTGCAGATTATTGCTGAAATTTATCTTTCCTACTTCCCTTTTAATCATATTGCTTTTTGCAAAAAAAAAAAAATCTTTGAAGATTCAGTCAATTGGAAAATAAAATTTAAATGCCTAGTGCATTAAAACTTTATTATGGAAAAATTTAAACATATACAAAAGAAGATAGAATATTTATAATGAACCCTCGTGTGCCTGTCATTCAAATACAATTAACTCATGACAGTCCTGTTTCACCTCTAGTCCTATATACTTACTATGCCCACATTATTTGAAGCAAATCCCAGACAATATTTTCTTTCATCTGTAAATATTTCAGTACATTGAATCACTAGAAGATAAAACACACAAGCACATTACCATTATCATACTTGAAAGAAAAATTATCAATAATTCCAATTAAATATCCAGTGTTCAAAATTTTAATTATCTCATAAATTATCTATATATATCTATGTATCTATCATTTCTATCTATCTATCTATCATCTATCTATCTAATCATTTGTCTATATATCTCACAGTTTGTTTATTTGAATCAGGATTCAAATAAAGCCTATACTTTATGATCCATTGGTATACCTTTTATTCTGTAGACTCCATCTCCATCTCTTCATTTTTTTTTTCCTATTGTATTATTTATTGAAGAAACCAGATCACTTATTTTATAAAGTTCTAGACTCTGGATTTGGCTAGTTGCACTTCTATAGTGATTTCATTTGTCCTTCTGACATCTGTAATGCCATATACATTGGTGTCAGGTCTAGATACTTGATCAGATTTAGATTTCTCTCCTCAAGACTTCTTTATAAATAGTGATGTATTTTTCTACCAGGAGGTACATAATGTCTTTAGTCCTTTTCTTAATGCAGTTCTTGATGTTCAGTGTTGATCCATTAATTCACTAGGTATTGAAAAAAATGCTTATATTCTAATTTAGTCATTACTTCTTAATTTTAATTGGAATACTTCTTTAAAGAGTAATTTCCCTTCATTTCTTATCTAGTTATCTATCGGTAAAGTTTATATATACTTGTGGTTAATCTAGTGGTATACTTTATAGAGAAAAAAAATCAGCATTATTTTAAAAAAGCACCATGACCTGACCTTCTGACTTCCTTTTTATTCTAATCTGTCATGACTAACTTGTACAATATTTGTATATCCTCAGCCTACAGTACAAAAATAAGGAGATATGTGTTTGTTAACTACAGGTTGTGTGTGTGTGTGTGTGTGAGTGGTATTTTGGTCTGTTTGCTGCCAATTGAACAGACTCTACTCACCACTGGAACACCACTTCTGTTCCTCCCTATCTAATGTATAGCCTGTGTGTTTCTCAGTTCAGCTCTAATCCCCTCTCTGCAAAGCCTTTTGGGAGTAACTTAACCAGATTAATCTTTATTTTTTTTCTCTGAACATCTGATATCATTTGAAAAAATTCTTCAGGTTTTTAGTACATCAAATTCATAGAGAAATGTCATAGAATACTGTTTATATAAAACATACTTGGGTTAAAATCCCCGCTTCAATAGTCAGCTCTGTAATCTTGGGCAAGATCATAACCTCTCTAATACTTTCTTTATTATTTAAATAGAAGTGATTTTACTTCCTTCAGAGATTTGTTCTGAGAATAACATGAAATAATGCACATGAAGTGCTTATCATGGTCCCTGGTCGCTATGGTCTAAATATCTGTTCTTCCAAAATTCATATGTTGAATCTGGATATATGAAGGTGATGATATTAGGAGATGGGGCCTTTGGGAGGTGATTAGGTTCATGAGCACAGAGCCCTCATGAGTGGCATTTATGCCATTATGAAAGAAGCCCAACAGAGCTCCCTGGTCTACTCTACCATGTGAAGACACAGTGAGAAGTCTGTAGCCCAGAAGCGGGAATTCACCAAAACCAAACTATGCTGGCACCCTAATCTTAGACTTCCAGCTTCCAGAACTGTGAGAAATGTGTTTGTTGTTTATAAGCCATTCAGTCTGTGGTACTTTGGTATAACAGCCAATTGGACTAAGACACCGACAGATAGCAAGTACTCAGTAGATCAACACAGTTATCATTTAGAAATCCCCATTTATATGAACCTGAATTTATTGTATTTATATGTGTACCTATGACTTCCTGAATCACTAGGTACTATAGGCTTTAGTGATAGGGATAATGTAGGTCTTCCTTGAATTTTCTACGGTGTAGAGCTGCTCATTATAACATTTGGTGCTGTAGGAAAACATGTGATCATGTAAGACAATTTCCATGGATATACCATTTAGGTCAGGCTGAGACAGGGGCTGCCATTTTTGCGTAGATGGATGGGGAAAACTGAAGAGGATACCTCCTCATGTGTTCACTAACTGCATGGTTCTCAGCCTACAGAATTTGGAAAGCTCATTGGGCTTTTATTCTCAATTCTGTTCCTCATACCCTTTGCTGAGGCATTAAAAATAAAATCCCAAAGAATAAAGATATAACAAATATCATATTTCTGTTTTCTAGAATTATCCTGTCAATATTTCTTTTGCATATCTGCTTTCAGCATTTACTTTAGAGATATAAATATATTAAAAATGAGTTAAAGTCCTTTGACCATGTGCTCATGTTCATTTTCTCCCCAGAGGATGTCACTCTCATGAGATTAGTGTACATCTTTTCAGCCAATTTAAAAATCATTTTACGTGCATTATACGTGGATGTCTGTGTTTTATAAAACTTACATACTGTAAATGCAGTTGACCACATACATTTTTATACAATTTGCTGCTCTTGTTTTTAACAGTTACTCATATTTTAACAATTAGAGAGGGGTAGCGTCTAGCCAGGCTGCGGTTTTATGATTTCAGTAATAGGGGTGTGGTGAAAGGTGGATATTATGAAGGATCTCTTCCTGAGAACATAGGTCTGCAAGATAGAAGCCAAG
Source organism: Eonycteris spelaea (assembly GCA_003508835.1). NCBI lineage: Eukaryota > Metazoa > Chordata > Mammalia > Chiroptera > Pteropodidae > Eonycteris > Eonycteris spelaea. Next base: position 7,955,877 of record PUFA01000080.1, on the reverse strand, counting down.
AAATTTTTCTTAGATTGGAACTAGAATCTTAATGTGACAAATACCACAGAGAGTTTATTTATTGCTTTTGGCCACTTTAGCATCATATGAAAGGGTTTGCATGGTTTCATAGGTGTTTTATTTAAATCATTTGCTTTTTAACCATTCTTCTATTTTTTCCTGTTAGCATAGCTTAGTACTTTTTATTTTACTTTAAAAATAAAACTAGGAATTATTTATAGCATAGACACATAGAAAATATTGTTTTGGGGATTTAACTAAATTTAATAAGCTTGAATTGAGGGATTTCTATGTTCTATTGAGTCAATTTCCCATCAATCCGTGGGCCTCAGTCATCATTTGAGATTTTGTGATTTAGCTCTTGAATCACACACAAAGTTGTTTCCATGCCTGGGAATGATTGCCTTCGGAATCAACACTTTCAAAGAGAGTCTAATCTAAGATGTCTGTGAAATCTCCTTCAGCAAAAATTGGCCTGCCAGATTGTACCTTCTTCCAGAGAAGCCAGGCGTTCTCAAAATTTCAGGGAGATTAGGAAACCACCAGTAGAATTATATTGGCATATACTTAAAAAGGCAAATAGTTTCACTTTTTATGGCCCTTAAATGTAATGCATTTCTGCTGCTAAAAATTCTCTACAAGAATTTGACAGCATAGAGGAAGTAAATAAATAGAAAGGCATTGGCCTCTGAGTCTCTCTTTTGAACTTTGACATTATTTCTCTAGTGGAGACCTGACTTTTAGAGACCACATTTTCTCACTTCATAGGCTTTAGCTATTCGTTTTTTAATGGAGGCATCTTTGAAGAGAAAGAGTTATCTAGCCACACTGACTCTCATTTGTCACAGAGGCATCGCTTATTGGCTACCTGGCCTCTACAACAAGACCGTGTTTCTCTGAATCCTGGCCCAATTCAATAGTTCTTTGTGTCTCAAAACATATTCTTCCTGTTAAGGAGCATACGTATTCCTCAGATGTCTGCTTCCAAATTAAAAGGCTTTAGAATTTTATATATTCTTTTCACCTACTATCTAGCATTTATTCTCAGAGATTTCTGGCATTGATTATGTTAAAGACTCATTTGCATAGAATGTGGTCTAGAAAATTGTTGACAAAAGGTCTTTGTTCCAATATCAGTCTAAATCAAAAGAGAAAATGGTCAAGTAACTTGTATTCATAACCTCATATTGCTAAATGACAACCAACTGAACATTTTTAGGTCAGTTACTAATTTAATTAATAATCAAAAGTGCAGCATATGTTATTTATTTCTGTCATTCTCATTTTTGCTTATTTCAGCTCTTGCCCTGGACTTTTTAGCCTGTGCTGAATTTGATCATAGTTTGCTTTAATCCTAAGCCTTGTTGTGTACATAGCTGGGCTGGAGAGATCAGGGATTTGAGGAAGCCTGTGTGATTTCAAAAATAACCTTTTGATATTCAAAATTGTTTAATGTATTGCTTGAGCTAGCTTTTGGGATTGATTTCCCCACTAATTCTATGTCGTTGAACCACAGACGATTTGAAACTGACCTTGGCAGAGGTTGTCTGAGGTTCAAACAGGACATCTAACCAATGGGCCTTTGAATAAATCTGCCAGGAAGCAAATTTAAAAAATCAAGTTAACATGATAATATTTCCAAAGGAAGACCTGAGAGGGCAGGCAAATATTTATCTGGTCTGGCTTGGTGTGTATATATATATATATATATATATATATATATATATATATATATATATATATATTTGTAAGTATATTAAAAAGATGTATGGTTTATTTTGCCTAATGAAGTAGACCCCGAGAGGGTTAAGTGAGAGCTGGTTTATAAGGATTCTAGTAGTTCTTGGCTCTTCTCAACAATATTCAAGTTGTTTATGGATGCAGATGACTAAGTGATATTGGGATTTCAAAAAAATTATTATTGTTTATGGTTAAATTGAATGGGGCTCTTTGGGGGCAATGACTTTTCTGTGTTCCTTTCAGGGGGTTCATGAGGTCAGAACTATTTCTGTAATAAGGTTGAGACAGGCTTTATTTTATATCTATTTGCCAACCCTAGGAGCATAGCAACAAATTCATTTAAAATAGGAAATTCTATATGTACATGGAAAAATAGTCTTTGGAAAGTTTAATTTAGTAAAGCAGAATTAATTTATCTTCTCTTTTTTTCCAGCTTTATTGAAGTACAATTTACAAATATGATTGTATATATTTAAAGTATACAACATGATGATTTGATATACATATACCTTGTAAAATATTTAACACATTCAAGCTAATTAACACATCTGTTACCTTGTATAGTTAATTACCTTTGTGTGTGTGTGTGGTGAGAATGTCTAAGATCTACTTAGTTAGCAAAATTCAAATATACAATGCAGTATTATTCACTGTAGTCTGATCCTCAGAACTTACATCTGTAAGTTTGTACTCTTTGACCAACATCTCCCCATTTCCTTCATCCCTCAGCCCCCGGCAACCACTATTCTAGGCTGAAGCAGTAATTATTTTTAAATAACCAGGAAATAATCAGCCTGTCAAAATTAATTAAATTTTTATAAAGAAAACTGATTTCTACAAAGAAGTATGAGTTTAAATAGCATTTGAATATGTTCCATTAGGTTGTGTTAATCTCTGTTAAAGAAAATAAAAAAAGGAATGACACGTAAAAAATGGTGAGGCAGACTTCATTCAGGACCATCTTCATAGGTATAGGGACCACTGCACTGGGATTTTACAGTGGGGGAGAGAGATTGTGCTCGACCCTGAATACAGCATGTGCAAGTGGGATTTATAGCAGAGTAGGGGGTCACTGAGTGGAAAATAACTAAGAGAAAACATCAGGGTCAAGGGAGTTCTGGGTAAACTGGACTAACCAGATTCCTGCTGAAGATAGTCCAGGGTTGCCTGGGGCCTGGCGGAAGATGAGGGGGATTCTGGGTAAGCTGACTTAGCAGGGTTCTGGCTACAACTAGACTTTATAAGAAAGTGCATAGACGGGCGTAAGAGAAGATTCAGGAAACTGACCGAAGTTTGGTCAAGCAAAGAATCTTTGTCACCTTATTTAAAAATGTGTTTTAGTATAATCATTTGGTTTATATTTACTTATTTTTATCAATTTTCTTGTAATAAAATACTGTTGGGGAAGATAAAATAGATAGAAATTCTATAAAATACTAAAAATTAATGTACATCAATTTAAGCAAAGATTTTAATAACGTTATTCCTCAGATGTAAATGTATACAATTTTAGGCTTATTTACAACCCTATTTGATATTAAATCATTACAAATGATGTTTCATTTTATTGAAAGAAAGGATTTAAACAATTTACTTATATTAAAGATATTTTATTCCTGTTTTAAATTGATTTGCTTAATATAAATCTATACTATAAGTCAGAGTTTCATAAAATATAAAAATTGTTTTTCTTTAGTCTGAGTGCTCTTTATAATTTTTATAAGAAGATGGCTGTGCCTTTGACAGAGGCTATTTTCATGCAGCTCTGCTTGTGCAGATTATAGAATGTGAGTTTCTTTCTCTAAAAATAGATTGTCACTTGCCTAGTGACTCTCTCAAGAATCTCTCTATGCTAGAATGATGTTCAACTTCTGATACTTATTCAGAGGTGCAGTATATGGATTCTAAGCATCGCATCTAGTGCTTGCTTCTGCAGCACATATACTAAAACATTGCATCTATAGAAATAGATCCAAATATATTATAGCCTTAAAATGTTTTTACTTATGATTCAGTGATGTGAAAAAAACTGGAGATTCTTCATTGAACTGGTACACATTGATAGTTATTTTTAAAACTGGAATTCTAGTGTATTGGTGGTATAGGGCAAAGACTGTTACTTACAGAGGCAGAGGCACAAGGGAGCCTATGCCCACTGCAGATGTATATATTGCAAACTATTTTTACTTTTCTCACTGTTCATGAACAGCTCTGCTAGTCACATTTGCATGCATGCTAATTAACAGGTACCTGTTGCCATGGCAGCACAGAACAAAAATGAAATCTATTATCTTATGAGGTGAGAGTTCCCAAGTGATACAGGTGCAGGCTGGTGAGGTGTTTCTACTTTGTATAGCTCCCAACATAAGAAGCTGGGTCTGTATTAACAAGTTCCATAAGCGCCGTGGGATTTGTCTTAAGTTGTTCTTCTTTGTAATCTTGTCTACATTAACTAGACTACACGGATTCAACTCTACTTCCACTGATAACATGGCAACCATATAGTGGTTTATATAGAGAAAAATCTATGTAGAAGAATTTTCCAATATTATTAGCTGATAAATCCATGTGTTTTTGTGTTTCTCTGTCCCTAGAGAGTGACTGATAATAATAACAATTCTCACTGCCTTTTTGACTTTTGAAATAAAGTAATTGCTGAAAATGTGACTTTTTTCCTCTATGCATTTTCTAAAAACAAGATGTCCTATGAGACAACTGGTATTCAAAGAAAACTTCCAGAAACACTGCTAAGTATAGAAAAAATGTCCTACTATTATTTCTGTCACATCTGCTTATTATGTATTTATCAAATATTTATTACATGCAAAGTGTTATTCTCTGTGGGATATAAAAGTTCATGGTCTATGGTTAGTGAAACTGAACCCACATAAAGAAACCAATCAAGAGCAAAGGACTAGCTGTTCCATTGTTTGCTCCCTTCCTATTTTTTTCCCCCCAATTCCATTTACTAGATGCTACTTTAAAAAACAAACAAACAAACAAAACCCATGTCTTAGTATGCCACCATTATTTTGTTTATTTGACCCTTCCCAATATAAAACAGTGTTTTGGAGGGGCTTTGTAAATAGCCAAATATAAAGTGAACACCAACTTTCAGCAGAGTTCTTTCAATAATAACCAATTATTAGGTACCTACTACTGTGTGTCAGGCCCTGGATGAGTTACTATGGCGAATTGTTAAAATCTCACCATTTCATGTTTTACTGCATAGTTTAAACCTTCTCTGTAAAAATGTAATTTATTTGGTAAAGGTGCAGTTTTTAAATAGAAAAATAAATATCTTGAAAAGAGATGGTGAGAATCTTTAGATACTGATTTACCAAACTGGAAACACACACACACACACACACACACGCATGCATGCACACACGCATGCACACACACTTAGATCCTCAAAGAGGTGTAGAAAAACAGAAGTAGAAAAATATACAGGGTTATATAATTTAACTGAAGGAATTGAATAAGAAAAATGTTTGGATAAGGGCGACTCCCAGTCTGTGGTAAAAAGAATATCTTCTTTTTATCTTCAGCTTCCAACTACATTCGGCCTCGGTTCCCTTCGATTTTCTTTCTTTTAGCATTTTCAACTGATGCCCTGCTCCCTTGCCTTTTACCTTTTTTCCAACTCCACATAAGGAACTGAGAGTGAAACTTGAGGACATATCAGATTTTAAACATTTTTCTTATAGGCACCGTGCTCTTATTCACCTTTTGCTCCACCTGCTTTCATAGTCCCCTGACTATCAATGTCAGAGTCTTGTTCTATGCTATTCAAAGTGTAATTCAAGGACCCAGACCAATTCATAACAGTCCACAATAAGTACAAAAATTACAAGTAGGCATTAAAAACTTTGATGACTATTTGGTAGAGTAATTTTATCTATTGAATCTAATAAAATATTGGTATTCTGTATTTTCAAAACTTTTATTTCTGTAGTAATAAATTGTTTATATTCATGCATTATTTATTTATTTATTTATTTATTTATTTATTTATTATTTATATTTTATTTTATTTTAACAAAGCAACAATCCACATGGATTGTGGAGCAAGGCAGGAGAAAAGACAAAAACACCTGGTCTTTCACTATCGTTTGAGAAGCACCGATCTAATATTGTTTCAGTTTCTCTAAAGATGTCTTTTGATTTCCTGCCTTCATGCCTTAGCTAGCACTGCCTGTCTCTTAAACCCCCACTGTGATATCCTCTCCTTCATAAGTTTTTCTTTTACACTTACACTGACTCTTACACTAAAGTTCTTTGTAATTCTGCCGAAACCTTAAAACTAGTATTTATTAAATGTCATGTCGTTTAACATTCTACATAGCTGCACTTGCTTGCTTGCAGTACCTCCCTGGAGGCGGCACTTGAGGGACAATCAGGATGGATAAGAGCATGGACCTGGAAGACATAGACGTTGGGGTTAAAATCCTAGTTCTGTCGTTTATGAGCTGAGGGACCTGGGGTCGGTCAGCTAGCATTTTTGTGCCTCAGGTTCCTCATTTGTAAATGGAATTATTGGTAGCACCTACCTCTTAAGGTTGCTATGAGGATTAAATGAAACAGTACATATGAAGCCTTAAGTGTACAGTTTCTAGCTATAGTAAATATTCAGTAAATGACTGCTCTTATTTTTTTTATTATTAATATTAGCAGCACTTTTAGATGAATTTTTATTGCCTTTTTCAGGCATTGCCTTATGTTAGTCATTTAATCACATTGTTTTGAGGAAAAAGAAGATATGAAGAAACTTCCACAATTGCTCCAATATACCCGTTTTTTGAAGACAGCTAGAATGGGTGGTGTTCAAAGGGTGGAAAGTCATTGGGTATCTATAGATTCCTCATGAGCTTTGGAGCGCTAGTCAGTGCAGCAGAGGCTTCCATGTTTAGGCACTGTGAGCATGACACAAGTCACTCATCCGATACTTTTTCCTACAGGCAAAACTAACACTACCAAAAGGAAAATGGAATTTAAAAAAGAAACTTCAGAAGAAGGCAATATATCTAAAAATATCCCCACTAACAAAAAAATTTGGCTGGGACACCTGAATTTTTCCAAGTATAATTTTAGTTAGGTAAACATTGAAAAGATGTATTTTCCTAAAAGAGCTAAGAGTAATTTTATGGAAAATGGTGGTTTGCAGTAATCTTCAGATTCAGAAGATCAATTTTGCTAAAGATTTTTCTTGTTTTAGAGAATGAGATGTACATTTGAACAAACTGCAGTAATGACTATCAACACTCATAGTTACTTAATTGACAACATTTACCCTCAAATAGCCTTCTTTGTAGGATAATTACCTAAGAGCATGGACACATAGATGTGAACTACAGTGCTAATCATGCAATAGTTAAATGAAATGAGTATTTTAATATGTGCACTAAACAAGTGTATAAACCATGTTATAGATTCCTACCTATTTAAAGTATGCTTTTTAGGCTTTAAAAATAGGTAAACTCTAGTAAAAGTAAGCAGAATTGTATTCAGTGTGTAACTAAAATAAATACCAAGCAAAATAGCACTAAATTTAAGGAAGTGGATTATGGTTTTGTGGTCAAATTATTTTGAGTATATTGAATGTGAATTCAAAAGGAAGACTACAAAATTCTGAGAAGAGCTAGGCAGCAAGATTTAAAATCCATTTAAGCCCTTGTTAGACAAGGGCAATAATATAAAGATGTAATTTACCATGGTTTGATGATGAGAAAAACAAAGTAAAACCTGGATTTGAGGCTTTACAAACTCCTATCAGTAGGTGTACACATGCTCACTCAATACATGTGAACATACACATCAAGTACGTGTGTAGATTTGAATAAAAGAAGTGGCAAACATTTTCTGGAAGAGAGGTTGAGTTGAATACACACACACATTTTCAATAATAGGGTCTGTTAGACTTGCATGGCACAAGTCTGTCGGGGAAGTGGTGAAATCATCACAAGACTGTTGAATGATTCAAAATTAGATCAGATGAAGCACTTTAAAAATACCCTGTAGGAAACAATCTAATGTTGGAAAGGCAATAAAAAGATGACCTAAATTGGTCTTTTCCACCTCTAATTTTTTAATGCTTTTCATGTAGTTTAAAAATAGAAAAGTATAGTATTTATGGAAGTACTGCAGTTAGGGCCTAAACTCTAAAGTGCTTATTATTTAACATGAATATATATAAAATGTCTCGTATGGCTATGTTTTAGAAACAACAGAAGTGTAGTTATATATCTTGGTTTTTTCCCAACAATGAAAATGGAGCTTAGGATTCAGAGCAGTATTTAAGAAGTGGAATGCAGATTTGTCCATAAGGCTTAAGTTCTAAACACAGATATCCAACATAACAGACTGTGATTTTGTAGTCAGAATTAAATAGGATTTAATGTTTTCCCCATATATAATGTCATTATAACTGATATAAACATCGATAATGATGACAAAATGGCATATTCTTTAAGAAGTATTAACTAATACTTTAAATAGAGAGATTGAGAAGCTGCTGAGAAGCAGCTTCCAGAAGAGTTATTTTTCATAATCTCCCTTTACCCTGATCTTAAGTGAAATAACTGGCAATCAGATGCAATGGCTTTATATCATTTGATTTCTCTTATATTCAAAGGCAGTCAAGGTAGTATGTAAAATGAATGAAATCAAGTAGAAAAGCCTCAATAAATTTTTCTCATAGTTTCTAATTTAAACTTTTTTCATTTAACCTATAGTGATTTGCTTGGGGCACTCTTGTTCACCGTTGGGGAACAAGAAGTGCAAGCAAATGCACTTCAACTGCAGTGGGGACTTCCTCTTCCCTGCAGTTGGCCTGTGTGACCTTTTGGTAAATCATTGATTAAACTTATGAGCCCATGGATCAGCTGCCTGGAACCAATCCTGACAGAGGCCTCCCTTATCTGTAAATTGTTTTTAGACCAGCAGTGTACCCTCTGAGCTGTCCAAATGCTTTAGTGGCTCACTGACCACCCCTGCCCCATGTGACTGGTTTTATATAATCTTCATAGGAAATTTGTTTTGCTAACTTCTCTTATGATCTCTGCTTCTCTAAGTATTCTATTTGATACAAAGTCTACTTTCATGCAGAAAACAGAAAAGTTCATTTGCCCAGTTCTTAAAGTTTGCTGTGATTGTGAGGCACAATTAAATGACTACTTTATTTTCCTCTGGAAATGGTGGTGGGGGAGGTGCTGGCCATGGGCAAATTTTTCCTTGGTGCCTAGCCCACTGGTAGGTGGTAAAAGGTATTTACTAAACTTTCGTTGGATGAATGAATGAACATCTTCAAAGGTGGCTAAGTTTTGGTACTACTCTTTCTTCACGACTAGCCTCCTAGAGTGGCCAGCCCCACAAGATCTGCAAAAATACAGGAGGAAGCGAAAGGATGGGAATTTAGAATTTAGTGCCACAAGAATAAAAATGACATTCTGTATGTAGCCACCTTTTGAATCATGAACATATGTACAATTTTCCACTAGCCTTAAACTATTGAACATGACGTATTGGGAAAATACATGGAATTTGGAGACAGACACATCTATGTCTAAATCTTGACTTTCCTATTAACTAATATTTTATCCAAAGTATATTATTTAACCCCTTTGAGGCTCAATTTTCCTTCATTAAAATGAAGAAATTGCCTTTTGCCTCCAAAGCTTGTTTTGAGCTAAATCACTTTATATTGTGTATATGTGTGTGTGTCTCAACAATAGTAATAAGACTTTTCATTTCTTGAGTATCTTCTAGATGCCTAGGTAAGGGCTAGAGGGTGTACAAACATTTTCACTAATCTTCCCACTAACTGCAAGGTGAGTAGTTTAAAGCAAACTATATAAGGTCACAGGAGCTAACAAGTGTGAGAGCAGAGATTTGACTTTAAATTTATGTAATTCATGAGCCTGGGCTTTAATTTACCCTGATTAATAAATATTATTTCCTTCCTTGCTCCAAAGAAATGGAAATTACACAATTTTCCCTTTTCTAATTAATCTTCGTTTACCTTCTTTTATAAGGTAGTAGCTCTATTTCCCATAATAAACCCCAGTAGACCCAATAGTTTTGCTCGTTTGAGCCACTGAGATAACTCAGGTTTTCATTGACCCAACCCAAGGGAGAAAACAAATTATAGCCTTCTGGATATGTAAAAGTACAGCAGTTTCTACCTTCTGTCATGAATAGGGTCAGAGATTCTTCTGGCTGTACATCTACATGTGATGTCAGTGGGAACTTTGAATATTAAGGGTGGAGGCGCCTAACTTGGATGATCTATCTTTGGAACTGTTAGCAGAAGCTGAAAATGCTTATAACCGTAGCTGAGTCAGAAGAATATGAATCTTGGACTTATTCTCACAGTTGCCTTTAATTAAATGAGCCTGGCCCTATTAGATTTTGGTAAGTCAGCTATTCAGAAAGCACCAGTTTTCTGGAAATCTAACTTTCCCAAGTTTTGTTTCTACTCAGTTTCTTGGATTTTGTTTTTGTCTTCCATCGTCAGATTTATAATCGCTTAGATACAAATTGCTGTGGATTCAGACCTCGAAAGGAAGATGCCTGTGTACAGAATGGACTGAGGCCAAAATGTGATGACCAAGATTCTGTAGCTCTAGCACACATTATCCAGAGAAAGAATGACCCAAGGCATTTGGTCTTCATCAACAACAAAGGTTTCTTTGACAGAAGTGAAGATAACTTAAACTTCAAGTTATTAAAAGGCATCAAAGAGTAAGTTTTAGGATGGAGTAACATATGTGATATATCAGATTTAAATAAGTAGTAAGGTTTTGAAAAAACTAACATCCTATATTTGATTGATTTAACCCTTAAAATGAATTGTAGATGCAGAATGTGGGAGTGGAGGGCCAGAAAATGGAACCAAACTCAAGTGGAACAGGACAAGAATGCTATAAGATGCCACTCTTATCAACCCATACAACTTACTAAGGTGCCACTATTACCAACCCATACAACTTACAAAGCTCCTGGCTACATTTTACCTCCATCATGTCATTTGGCCCTCACTATGAAAATCCATGTGGATTACGTTGGAAGCATGCAAGAATCTCTAGAATAGGAACTGGCAAAACAGGGGTAAACAGGCAGCAGAGGCTCCATTATTAGAGCATGGGACAGGGGAGCTAACAGACATGTAGATATTTGCATGGCAGGATGTCTAAAGGCATAATAAGCTCAAGTGACTTTAATAAATGTGGTGAAAAAATTAGTCAGCTGAGTAGAACACCGGATCCCAGGATAGCAGCTGTTTAATTCAGGTAGGAGGGTTTTTGAACATATGGAAATACTTACTGGGAGAAAGTATCTTGAACTTACATTTAATTGGAAAAAAAGGAAACTAAGACAGTTGATAGTGGCAGAAACCCTACTGTAGAGTCTGAACTATTCAACCTGCTCTAGATATTGAGGCTAGATCTAAGGCCTCACCTACAGCCACTCTTCACAGTCTTCCTACCTTAGTCAAAAATCAGAGTGACTAAGAAATGAGACTTGAAAATAGAGGAGTGCATTAGTAAATTTGTTAACCAGCTGTGTGAAGATATGTGACAGCTGGAAAGCACATGAGCAGCTCTAAAAGAGAGTAGAACCCAGGTCTCCCAAATCCAAGTCCAATAATTTTCTGCAGTACATGTGGGGTGCATGCTGTTGCGATTACTTCTGTTAATGATACTCTGAAGAGTACAATAGTTCTGAGAATTAGTACTGAGAATTAGGTAATGTGAATTTATATACTTTTAACCCTAAAGACATTGAGAGTTTCATGAGCCCCAATTTCATGAGTTTTTGCCATGTTTTGCCCTGTTAATACCTGCTTCTTGCATCTCTTTATAGATTGAAGGTAGACTATGTGGCAGGTTCTCTCTTCTAGGTGTCTAAACTAAGGAAATTTTATGTATAGGAAAATATGCACACCTAAGGCATCATTTTGGAGTTGATATTATGGCGTCTTCTTAAATCCCTAAATTTTCTCTTAGAATTAAGAGTACCTGTGCATTTATATTTATAAATATAAATACTGTTTTATTAATGCTTTCAAAGAAGATTTAACTTTAAATGCATTATGAAGAGTAATGAGTTTAGTTAACTCATCTTTTAATATGTAATTTACACATTGATATGTAAATATGTAATTTATATGTAATAAATATGTAATTTACTCATCTTTGAATATGTAATTTACAAAAAACTATGACTTTGCTAACTCAGATTTATGTGTAGAATAACCCTATTAATCAAATCAGTATAATGCAAAGACAAATAATTTTTTGATTTTCCTTTATGAAAATAACTCACCACTAAAAAGAGATCGTTGGTCTTAAGAGTTTTATCTCATACATTATGCCACAGCTAAACTAGTTGAAGAACCATAGGATTTATAAATCATGAGTTGTTAATACTTCATAGAGCAAAAATGGTTACTTAATTAATACTTTGGCCACTATATTATATACTGAATGTCTTCAGGGAGCTCAGAACACCTTATCAGCATTATTTAATTCCAGTTACTCAGACTCATTAGGTATGGCTAGCTCTGTGGCCTTTGGGCTTTCTGTAGCCTCAGAAGTGCAGGGGCACCTGGATTCCTTGCATTCATGCCCCCTGAGTGCCATCCCCAAATTGCTCCATTGAAATTTGGAAAAGGTACTTAGAAGGCTTGAAACTTCTGGCAAATTTCACTCCAGACACCAGTATATATTCTTGATTTAATTTTTATAATATTTTCACAATATTTTCACCAGCATTTTAATGAAAGCTGAGAGAGGCTAAATTAGTCATTCAGCAAAATATTACTAATGATTTGGATCCAGAAATTTTATTAAAACCTCTAGATAATGTATGTGCTAGACCCCTGGCCTTAGTCTTTCTGAATGAAGAGCAGAAAGCCCAATATACTCTCTTAAGGTAATTCAGCAAGGATCCTTCTAAATTAGCCTTATGTTTTCCAGAGAGACAGTTCGTTGTAGAATGCCCTGGCTCTAAAATCTGCCTTTTGCTAAGTTTATTTAAAAACAATTTAGTTTCCAGTTTGATAAAATGCTCCCAGATCCTCAGAATTCCTGAAATATAAATCTGAATCAAGGACAATTCTGTACTTAATTTGGCATTTTGGTAGGATTCTTTTTTTTTTTTTCCTACATATATTTTGCATTATTTCACATTAAATTGTCACGAAACTTCTGCTCAGGAAGGGAAATTGATGGACATTGTTAGCATTTTGCTTCTCATATTTTCTTTCATGAAACCTTACATTGATACTTATGGGAATACTATTCTCCTTAACAGATTAAAGTGGTTTCCATGGGTGTAAAGAGTGAGGAAAGTATTTTTCCTGGGATAACAGAATCCTTTTTCATTCTGTGCCTCTCTTTGCCTACATATAATGACCTTAAGTAATACGTTAGGATATCATGTTCTCAATGGTATAGAAAATTCAGCTCCCTTGAAACATATTATTCTAGTATATTTATTAAGAGAAGTATCTGCTTGACAGTGACAAAATGTTTGACTCAAGGTACTGTTTTGATTGTTGTGATATTTGGCATATTTCCAAATAATTACTAAAAATAAAATATCATTTTATCTTTTCAGGTTTCCTGATTCTGCAGTTTCTGTTTTGAAGAGCCAGCACTTACGGCAGAAGCTTCTTCAGTCTCTGTTTCTTGATAAAGTTTATTGGGAAAGTCAAGGAGGTAGACAAGGAATTGAAAAGCTTATCGATGTAATAGAACAAAGAGCCAAAATTCTCCTCACCTACATCAATGCACATGGGGCCAAAGTATTACCTATGAATGAATAATAAAAGGATCTCCTGACTAGAGTACTAGATACATTTGTGTGTTTTTGTTTTTAAATCAAGTACACAAACCTCAAGTCCTTTTAGGATGAGGCAATGTAGATTAATACATAAAATAAATTAATTTAACCAAGTGTTGTGATGAGCCTGAACACTATAAGCCTACTTATAAAGAAAAACATACTCCTCAAAAGGTTTGTTCATATTTTTTTACTAACATCATGTCATGTGAGTCTCAACATCTGATTACAGAATAGATGCAATTATTATTCCAGCTAGCTTTGTAAAACATTTGTCATGTTTTCTAACAGAACAGTATAAACTGACTCCTTTAATAAATTATATTTAGTGCTATTTTTACTCATCTGACCAAATACTGATGGGAATGATTCTTGACTTTTTTTTGTTGTTGTTGCTGATTATTAAAACAAAGTAGTCCCAGCACTTATCTAACTCTACAAAAGGAAACTGAGGCACATGATCTGCAAATACATTAGTGCATACAATGATTCTAAATAGAAATGGGCAGTTATTTGCAAAACAATCAGTGTATATTTTATTGTATCTATAAATGATCAGATATTTCTGTAATTCTGAACAGTGGGAATCACATATTCCATTTCTTTATAGAAATTTATTTTGTTGTCGGTGTAGAAATCACCCAAATCTGACAATTTATATATTAGGTAGTTTACTCTCTCAATTTTGGTCCAATTTATGTCTAGTGGCTTAGAAATTAAATAATTTTAAGGTATGAAGTTACCTATTTGAAGCTGTACTTACAGAGTATCTTTTTAAAAATAGATGCTCTTTTTAAACATTTTGTTATTTTTTAAAAGGATGAACTATAAATTTTGTACATTTCATTAACAATAGTGATTTCTTCAAATTTGTTATGTGTAATTATGTTTAAACTAATTTAATTGATATTGCCTAGATAATGACAATAGGACCAGATATTGAGTGTGTTTAAATGTATCATTTGGCTTATTCCGATATGAGAAATATGAACAAAATAAATTAAAACCTGGCTCTGATAAATTCTCTTCAAGGAAAGCACATGACTAGAACTAAAATGGCAAATTTAGATACTATTAAACCTTAAATAATTCTCCCCAAACTCCCTCTACTAAACTTTTAATTAGGTGGAAGGATTTGGAGCTACAGCATTCGTGTGTTGGGTCTTTATATCCTTGGAAGATACCCACATCATCATGTAAGACAGATGTTCATATAGTGGTTTCAAATCTTGAACAAATCACTACCCTCCCACCCCCACGCACCTGATACCTTATTTAAACGCTGATATGCTGACTTCTCCTTTTCCTGAAAGTTTAAAAGTACAATTTAAGAATGTTTTTAATAAGAGGAAGAACATATATATAGATTCTAATTTATACAAAAGTATAGGGGCAAAATGTCAAAATAACATGTTAACTACAAAAGAAGATAGACTAAGGAGATTGGGATCATTTGATCATCTAATTATAACTTTCCCAGACTCTTTTTCAAGTATTACATTTTAGCCCCCTTATGTGCTGGGCTGACCTTTGGAGGTTTGGTCTTCAGACCATTCTCTTGTTTGATTTTCTCTCTGAAGAACTGAGTGCCTCCCTCTGATCCCACAGCTTCAGAGTACTCTTTGGCTGTTCTGAGTCTCCACTTTTAAATACAAATACCCATTGTACCTGGGCTTTTTAAGGTTGCTTTTTTTCTCCATCATTATATTGATGAAAAATTAGCCTAACAAAACTTTGGGGTCCCAGGTTCTACTTTGAGCCACTGACATGAAATAACTATGTCAAATTGCCTTACCCTTTGTCTTATCAAAATGGTATATTTGCATTTTAATATGCTTTTATGGAATATATCATTTTCATCCAAATTTGTGACATTGGCGGTAGGAATTCCAGGCTTCTTAGAAGTCAGCTTTAATTTTGTGTCTCAAACTACCTGCTTTTGGACAGCTTGGTCCTCGCATATGTGGGTCTGGCTTTGTTTATTGCATTCCGAAATGCTTAACATTAAATAAAAGGTTTGGGAATGCATGTTAGTTTTAGTCACCTTTGCTTTTCAACAATGTGTTTTCTTTTATAATCAGTGAATAATTCATACTGTATTTTTTAAAAATAATAGATAGCTGAAGTCCAGGCTTTTGAGTCTAATAAGTGATGCTCTTCTTTTCTCTTTCTGAAACAATGAGAATACTCTGTGCCTTTCACGTGTACTCAGATTATGCTGTGATTTGGTCCACATAAGTGCATTATGTGATTTGTTTATAACTTGATAAATTTAAAATACAATTACCTTGGCAGACATACGAAGGTTATTTTTGTGTGATTTATTTTCTTTAAGCTGATGATATGCAAATAAATACATCTTAAAAATCTGTAATAAAAATATTAGAAATTAAAGATGCATGCTTTCTATTTCCAGATGGTTTATTTTCTTTTGTAGATTGGATTACTTTTCAGAAGTTAAGTATAGAAGAATGTTTGCTACCTTTCTTATAAAAGAAACAATGGAATAGTCAAAATTTTTATTGGATGTATTTGATATTGATATGCTTTCTTTTGGTGTACACATAACATTGTGTTAGATGGTATGCAAATTAGTTAATGGATATCATAAAGTATAAGAGAATATTTAATTTTGGGTTTTCTTTGCTTCGGGTAAGTCTTACAATTATGTTTAAAATTTTCTTTATAGAGTTCATATTAAGTTTATTAGGTACCTGGAAACTTTTTTTAAAAAGTTTTTCCCCCAGCTTTATTGAAATATAAGACAATTAGGCACTCATATTTACATTGTACAATTCAGAGTTTTTTTTTTTTTCAATTATAGTTGGCATACAATAATATATTAGTTTCCATTGTACAGCATAGTGATTAGATCTTGTGACAGTCCCACTAAATCTTGTACCCCTTTTCCCCCTTACATATATTTTACAACATTGTTGACTATTTTCCTTATACTACACTTTATATTTCCATGACTATTTTGTAACTATTTGTATTTCTTAATTCCTTTGATCTTTTTCACCATCTCCACAACACTTCTCCTCTATCTATGAGTTTGTTTCCATTTTTGTTGTTTATTTTGTTCTTTAGATCCCACAAGTACATGAAATCATGTTGTATTTATCTTTTTATATCTGACTTACTTCATTTAAGCACAATACTCTCTAGGTCCATCAAGGCACTATCTTTTTGTCCATCCCTTCCTTTTAGTCTTTAATCTGAAGTGAGTCTCTTGTAGGCAGCATAATGTAGGGGTCTTGGTTCCTTATCTATTCAGCCACCCTATCCTTTAGTTGGAGTGCTTTTTTTTCCATTTGAGATAGTCGTTGGTAGATATGTAGTTATTACCATTTTTTGTCCATGATTTTGGTACATGGTTTTTTTTTTAAAGAAGTCTTTCCAACATTTTCTGTAGTGGCTTATTGATGATTTTAAGATTCTCTCTTGGTATTTAACCTTTGGCATTTTAATTATGATGTGTTTTGGTGTGAGCCTCTTTGCATACCTCTTTTTTGGGACTCTCTGAGCTTCCTGGGGTTGTACATCTATTTCCTTCACCGGGTTAGGGAAATTTATCATCATTATATCTTCAAATAGCTTTTCTACTTCTTGTTCTCTCTCTCCTCCTTCAGGTACCCATATTATATGGATGTTTTTACAACTTAGTTTTGTCCCAAAGTCTCCCTAAATTATTATTATATTCTCGGCTTCTTTTTTCTTGCTGTTCTGGTTAGGTGAGCTTGGTCTCTCCATCGTCTATACTGGTTGTTTGATCCTCTTTATCTACTCTGCTAATTCCCTCTAATATACTCTTCATCTCAGATAATGTTTCTTCATTTCTGACTGGTTCCCTTTTATAATTTCCACTTTCATTTTTATGTTTTTTATCTCTTTGCTAAAGTTCTCACTGAGTTCATCTACTCTTCTCCTAAGTTCACTGAGTATCTTTATAACCAGGGTTTTGAACTCTGTATCTGTTAGATTGCCTGACTCCATTATTCCCAGATCCCTGTTCTTTTCTCTCATATGGTTTCTGCTTCTTTGTCTTCCCATATTGGCTGCCTTTCTGAGTCTTTTTCTATGTTCCCAGCAAAGCTCCTAAGTCTCCCAGTCTTATTAGCATGGCTTTCTGTAGTAGGTGTCCAGAGGCACAGTCCTGAGAGGGGTTCAGCAGCAGGCCAGTTTTAACCCCAGCCTGTGTTCCTCCCGGACCACCTGTTAAGATTCAGCAAGCAATTTACAAATGTGGCACTTATAGTTGCCTCAAGAAACCACACCATAAACCAAGGCCAGCTGCCACCAGTATGTGTCTTGGAGATGGATCAGCAAGTTGTGCAAGACTTGCCAAGACACAACTGAATGTGGCTGCGATAGGGCAGTGAATTGGGGGAGGTGGAGTTTCAGAGAAATTCTGGGTGGTGGGACCTCTGTTATTCAGTTTGATGACATTTCAGCTATGATGGCATTGAGTCCACACACCTGGAGCGGGAGGGCTCAACAGAGGAACAAGGGATACTGCCAGCACTTCTGTCTGGGAGAAAGCCTTGCCTCCGTCCCTTACTCTGACAACTCAGCATCTCCCCTGTAAGTCACTGGTGCTGCCTCACCCTCCCCACCACAGCAAACTGAACGCAGGTGCTCAGAGCCAGCGAGTCTGTCACTGCAAAAGTCCGCTCGTGAACATGGCCCCTTTAAGAGGCATCTGCAGCTGGGGCCGTTGTAGCTTCTGTCCCACTCAGCTGCTTGGGACCAGGAAGCCACGTGTCCTCGATCCGTCCTACCTCCTCCCATTGCAAGGTGATTTCTTATTTCTCTCCCTAGTTATAGGGCTTGTTCACCTAGACCCCAGGCAGCTCTCCTTGCTGTTTGTTCCATGTTTCTATCACAACTTTGATGTGGACTTAAGAACAGAGAACAAAGCCTCTATCATCTATGCCATTTTTCACCTGGGGAACTTCTTGAAATATAAAATGTCCTAGAATTATGATCAAAATATTTATAATCTCTGAACTTGTGTAACAGCTTGTTTTTCCATTGTACCTTTAAAAATACTTTACATTATATCTAATGAATAACATAACCTAGATGTAAAGTCATCAAAACACTCTTAAAAATTCTAATGCTTATCTCAGCACAGACATAATAAGGCATGTTTAGGGCACTAGTTTGAAAATATGATATGGAAATTGTACATGGGTCAAACAAAGATAATAAAGACCTTTCTCTAAAAACTAAATGGTATCATCAAGAATTAAGAGTTTTCATTCATGAAAGTTACTGTGACTTGTCAGAAAAGTTATCGGACACCTGGAAATAGCCAGAGGAGATTTTTGAGTGTTCTTTCACTGCATTGCTGGGTTTGATTTTGTATTGAATGGGCTATTTAACAATGCTGTAGGACAGAGGTTAACTTGTGGATTTTTATACCATAGGGATGCAAATAATTTCTGTCTGGTGGAAAAGAAAACCCTCATGGTTTTACAGCTTATTAACCTATTGAACATTAACCAACTTTACATCTAGTCCATCATTCTTGTCCTAATGTTGTCTATAAATATTTAGCTTTTGAAATACTCTGAAATGACTTTACCACCTTACTGGTTCCCTTGTAATTAATTATTTGAGTAAAATCTTTGACATATACTCATTTTACATTTATATAGGCATCACAATTTTGTCTTTTTGAAAATTTTGCATGAATACACTTTGACTGCTGGGTCGTATAATTTTATTTGCTTGGAGTCATGATTTTTAAATCTTTGAAAATTTTTATTTAACAGATTTTCAAAACATACTTATGTAATTTAAGATCTGAATGGTACCTGGTAATCAGCATCTAGAAACTCAGGCTTAAAGAGGCAAAGTTATTTGCTTGAATTTACTCAAAAGATTGATTTAAAATCTTCAGTGTTGGAACTGATTTAAAGTGAGAGTCAAAAACCTTCTCAGATATTTCATTATCTACAATAATAAAACAAGAAATACTAAATTAATAAACCCTGAAGTTCTTACATAAGCATACTCATTTGTATTAATAATTTTAGAACATATTTTTTGCGAACTAGCAGGGAGTGGTATAAACAAGGAAGCTTCTCATACTATGAAACTTTTGCTAATCACATAGTACAGTTGATTGAGAATCTACTATGCGTCATGTTGTGTGCTAGGTAGTGTGGATGTACACATTAATAAGTAACTTTTAATGTGTTAATCATCAATTGGAACCTATAATTAGACTTTGTGTTATAGCTTTAGTGGAAAAAGTTGAGGAAAGCAATTCTTTGAGGAATGTCTAGAAATAAACTGACCCTAGAAAGAGAATTTTTTACTTATGGTGAGTTTTACTCTAATCTATTGTTGACTACTATTATTGCTTATTGCTTAAAATGGCAATTTGGAGTCATTTTTTGTGGATGGACATAGGGACCTATTTGTTTTAATATGTCCTGAGGACATCATTGTGTTCCAGTATGGTGGTACAATAGTAGATGTTCATAATGAATATCCTGATTATTCAAAAGCATGCTACCTTATGTAATTTTAGGATTGCTTCAAGAAGCTGAATAAGAGGATAGCCTGGCTATATTATTCTGCATATAAGTTCAAAGGGCTTTAGGACCCCACAGGAAGCTTTTCATGGAACTCTTTCCTCTCAGGTGTGACCTCCCAGGTTAAGAACTCTTACTTGACAGTGTGTTTAGGAAGGTGGAAAATAATATACACTTTAGAAAAATCTTTACCTAATGTGTTTTAAATGTTTTATTTTTATACAAAGGTGAAAACTTAGGTTTTGGAAAAAAAAATTATTTAAATATTTTTTAAAGATATTTAAACTTAAAATCATTTAAATTTGATTTAAACAGTATTTAATGAGGTACCAATAAAAGTTGAGGAACCATTTACTTTAGCAATACTTTATAAAATTTACTACCATTCACTTAATCAAATAGAGAATGAAATTCTTTGAGTTTATTTTCATTTAATCCTCTAATTTATTAAAGATTATCAGTTACCTGATCTTTTTTTTTTTTTTTTTTTTTTTGCTCTATACAATAGATCCCAGATAGTCACTTATTTTATAGTGTCTTAGAGTATGAGGAAAGTTAAGTTAATGTATACCAATTAAATGAAGCTATTTGATTTACTGTTGATGGTTTTCTGGGCTTGAGCATAATATTCCTGCTTTTTTACAAAACAATTTTCTGAAAAAAATGAACTTTTCCCAATGGAATTATTTTCTTGACATTTATTCAAAGAACGGTAACCCTTTCTTACTGTTCCTTTGGCCGGTCAGAGGAATTCAGTATCTCTTTCTCCTTCAGGCACAGCCATCTTAAGTGGAAATATGGCATCTTCCCTAATTTATAAGCTCTTTAGTCTCTTGGGATAGAACTCTGCTGTTAGAAAGATCTTACTCTGAAGGGTTGCTGGCAGAATCTGTGTTGCAACCTAAAAATGCATATAGCAAGTGAATGAAGTCACAGAAATCCTTTCTTTTAATAGCATTGTATACAATTAAATTAGTTTATTTTTTCATTGTAGAAAGGTACTTTTTTACTCTCATGATTCCAGAGAACATTTAGTTTATTGATTAAAAAAATATACACAATTATGTGCATATTAAGAAAACTCTATGCATCTTCTTTCTAAAAATGTAATCCCTATTTCTTAGCAGCACTTGTCAAGATTTCTAAAGCTTTTGAGACAAAGAACTAAAATATAAAGAAAACCTCCCTTTTCAGTGGCTTTAATCACATGCTGCAGAATAGCTAGCTGTGCTATATATTTCAAAATGCAAACTGGGCTGTAGAGATGGGACTAGTCACTAAATGAGACTGAAACAGCTGTGATTTTGTGAGATGCGCCAACATTTTCTTAGCTCCAGGACACCAGACGTTATTTGTCTCATAAAATACCCTACATTATTGGCACAACTTCTGTTTAGAACAAGAGATCTTGTTCTGTATCCTCATTTTAGGCCCTCGGGAATATTAAAAATTGAGGTCAACATTTTTTTACTTCATAGTACTTTTTTTAAAGAAATAAACTGTAATCCAGATATCTTCTCTAAGTTTATGAGAGAATACATTACAGTTAAGCTTGCAAGATTTGGGTCTTAAAAAAATGATGAAATAATTTACATCATCTCCTAGAAGAGAGTCAATCTTCCTCTTTTTTAATCAGATAACAAGTGACAATTAAAATAAGGACTTTCCTTAGAGTTTTGGTGACTATCGAGGCAATGCTATTTGCCACTATTATTGTCATTTCGTTTGTCTTACTCTTATTGTTGGTTGCAAGTGGAGGAAATATGTAGTATTTTAAGAGGAGTAACATGGCAGCATCCAGAGTAGCAAAATCCTAATGAAAGACACAGCTTCCTAATTAAATCTTGACTTTAGCCCAGACTACCTACTAGATGCCAGTAGTAACCCACTTTTAAGTTGTGACAACCAAAAACATCTCCAGATATTGCAAAATATCTCTTAGGAGGCAAAATCATCCCCTGGTTGAAAATCGCTTTTGTTTATTGATAGAAAGTCCTCCATAAAAGGTAAACCTTAAATTTTTTTGTCTTCTCAAACTCAGTCCATAAAGATTTCCTCTGTCAAATTCCGAGTATTAGAATTTATTGCCATGCTGTATGACATCAACCAGAACCCTAAAAAGGTCCCTTTTGGGAGAAAGAGCTTATTGAAAGAAACCACATGAGAGTCATGAGGAAGAGACTGGTTGGGATTCAAAATAACAAATTTAGGTGAAAAATTTAGAAGCTTCTGACAAATTAAATACCAGAACAGTTTTGGAATTGTTGATGGTTGTGGGTAAAAGTGCTTGAAAATCGACACTTTACCTTCCTCTGTCCCAGGGCCCAGTATTTGTATTTTTTGAGAGGACACCTGGACTATAAAGAAGCCATACTCTTGCCAGGGTTCCAATAGCCCAGTGGGAACTTCCTCTGGCAGCTGGTCAAAAGATAGTAGTTTCCTTTCAAAAAGGAGGGGAAAGAGTATCAAAGTGCATTAGAGTGAAATTGTTCAGCCATGATATGGTTAGCAGTCAATCAGCAACACTGAATCACAGTAGAAAATAGAGAACAGGATGGAGTATCAAAAAGGTAGGCTAAGTAATGCTGCAGTGACAAAGTGTCATCAGATTTCAGTGGCTTAAAACAACAAAGTTAAATTTCTCACAGCCTATGTCCATCACAGCCTGACAGGAGGGCTTTGCTTTTCATAGATACCTAGAAGCACAAGCTGATAAAGCAAGCACTCTAGATGTTTCCATTTCTGTGTCTGAGTGAAAGAAAGTTCTGAAGGGCTTGTATTTCCAGTCACAACTCAATGGACAGCAGTCTGGAAAGCAGAGAAACTTGAACCATCTGGTGAATAACATTGGAAACTACAGCAGATGGTGAGCTACAGGTGGTGACTCTAATTATATTTGGGGCAAATATAATCTAAATCTTTTATTATCTATCCAATAATCCTTTTTTTCATGGGGACCACCCACCCCACCTAACTTTGCCTCTGTCTGGGCTTCCAGGCCACGATCCATAGGTTTAATGATGCACATGTGACTTGAGCTGCGCAAATCACAGTCTTTTTATTCAGCTCTGTTTCCAGTCATAATTGATTGGTTCTAAATTAAACACCTGACCTAAGTGGGTCAATTGGAAAACTTGCCTCAAAATTTTAGAACTGAAAAAAAAAAAAAAAGAAAAAAGAAACCAGGATCCAGGACAAAGTAATAATTGGTGATATCTGGAGACCTCAGTCAGACTTTCCTCTGTGTGAGCTGGAGAAAGTTAATTGCAGAGAAAGAGAGGAAAAGAGGAAGTGAAACCTGCTGGTGCTAGTAGGTGAGAGGCATGTGTTGATGCCTTTGATTCCTTTGTGTTAGTTGCTCTAGAGATTTCTTCGAATTCTTGGTTCCCTTGAAATGACTCAGTATCTATTTTTCAACTCACATATTTGCTTCAATTTAATCTAGGTTTATTGTTCTGATACTTGCAACAAATGGAAAATCTATAATTGGTTTCTAAGGCAATTAGGTCTTTTTCTGATTTATTAATTTTAGAAAGTATATCATAATTTCCTTCTATGAAAGATAAAGATGGTCATGCTCTTAAATGATCTTTTCTTCACAAACCAACTTCTAAAATATTTGTCATTATGCTTATGTTGTTAATCATCTCATTATTTACCTTCTGGTTTCCACTTTGTCAAAGGTGCATTAGTTCCATATTTGAATGGATTTCCTGCCCACCAACAATTAGTTTACTTATTCCTGAGGTTTTGTTTATTTTTCCTTATTCATCATTTTCCTTTCTGATTTCATCATCAGATAATTTTTGCCGACTTACTCAGTGTTTGTTAGAATGGATTGGAGGGTACGTTGGGGGACAGGATGGGAAAGACATGGAGAAATAGTTTAGGAAGCTCTAGAAATGAATTAGGCATAGGATCATCAAGGAATGAGGTAGGATGGGTCTAATTTTGAAATATTTTTCATGCATAATTGCGGACCATTATGTATGTTAATATTCAAAGGGAATTAACCACTCTGACAAAAATCATTGCTATGGAAGACAAATTGAAAAGATTGCCTAGAAACACTATGTAAAACAGCCTGTTTGGACTTTAGATAAATTTTCTTTCACTATAGCCATCACACCAGGAATCTTCTCTAAGGAGGCCTATCTAAACCAGAGAAGGTCATCTGAGTTTACATCCCTGAAAAAGATTCAGAAGGATGAACACACACATGTGTACAGACACACACACACACACACACACACACACACACACACACAGAACAAGAAATTCAGATAGGGAATTATGTTTTCTTTTTTAATGAACCGATTTCTTTTTGTAGTTGATTATAAATCAAATTACTTACCCTTATCAGAATTTAGGCTCTGAACTCAGGTTGGGGTGCTCCAAACTGTGAGATTAAATTCATATTTTAGGATTTTCTGGCCCAATTTGCTCTCAGCTGATAATGATTAAAGAATTTATTTGCTAATTTAATTGCTTCAGGGCTTTATTTATTCATTCATGTAACAAATATTTGTTGACAACAAACTATGTGCCGGGTACCACTGTAGGTCTTGGGATACAGCAGAGAAAAAGGGGAAAATAAGTACGTTTGTCTTTAGCAGCTTATTTTTTTCAAATCTTTGGCCATTAAACAGTACAAGTTAGTATCTGTGTATATGTGACATAAGTGATATCAGAGGCCTTAGCCAAAAATTTTCATCCTTAAGAAAAACTAATTTTATATAGAGTTCCCTTAACCTTCACTTCTGTTCTTCAAATATTCCTATTAAAGAAAACATTACTTTTTGGATATCTTTCTGTATATGATCAGGATCTCTTGGGTAATATCTAAAATATTCTTCATAATAGCTCCAGCCAATGCATTTTATTATTGGGAATTGTGTGCTTTGTGTAGTTTACATTCTAGTCTTCTTCCATTTTATCTTTGGTAGAAAAAATTACCCATATAAATCATAATAAAGCCTATAGGAAGAAATAGTTTGGATTTTTGCCAATGTTGGTAGTATACTTTCAAATCAAGAAAATGTTCTAAAATCAATATTTAAATAGCACATTTGGCAAAATGTTCTGCCCTGAAAGAAATGGATGACATTTTTTGAAGAGGAAAAGTAATGGCAACCAGACAGTGAAGTTCAAGAAGCCATCCTGCTTCCCTTTGTTGCAGTACAATCCCTTTCAAAGGCCTTCAACATCCCAGATCTCATTCTCCATTATTAGCAGTCTTCTTTTCTTCTCTTTACATTTTGCTTGTAAGTGCATTGAAGAATTGCTCCTTCTATTTAATTTTTTTTTAGAACCCTCCTCGATGTAATTTTTGACTATTGGAGTAAATTTTCTATAATATATAGCCATTTCATCTTTCTAAAATCTCTAGTGGTTCTTTCCATTTTTCTCTAATACTGGTTTCTCTCCTCTTTGGGACACAGAGATACAGCCTTTGATACTCTATGCTGTTCTCATGCTCTCCTCACATCTCCTAAGGCTCCTTTCAGTCCCCCCCCCCCATATCACTGCTCTTAAGAAATTCATAACTCTGTTTCTACTGCCTTGGCAAATGACAGCTAAATTAGCCTGGCTATTTGTGAATACCTATACAAATCTCTTGCTTGTCTTTTCTTTAACCTCTTGAAAAGTTTCTCATATAAGAATCGCTGAAAGACCATGAGATAAAGCAAGAGGCAAATAATAGATAGAATGATACATTTGGAGATCTAGTCGTTAGGCTCATTTTGAATGAATGTTTTCATTTCAACTTTGAAAATGATTACATATGAGTTTTGGAGAGTTGTGACATGAAACAATATGGCAAATCTAATCTAATAATAATACCACATCAGGTTCTTACTAGAAGGCTGGCATGGTGCTGTGCACTTCAAAAATGTTATCTCCTTTAGTCCTGATGGCTATCTGACAGATGAGAACATGAAAGAATGGAGAAGTTAATAACTTGTCCAGGACCAAACAACCAGGAAGTGACCATACTGAGTTTTATATCCAAATCTACGTGACTTCACAACTTATGCTTATTACAATTAGGCCACAGAACCTTCCCACTTCATCCAGTACTCTCTCTACTCTGTCACGATGACTTACTTCTCTGAGAAAATTTGTATTTTTTATACACACTGAGATAAATTGTAGAAATCATGGCTAGGCGTTGAAGTGGAAAAACTGACTAATAGCCATCTG
The DNA here is from genome assembly GCA_003508835.1 of Eonycteris spelaea. Taxonomy (NCBI): domain Eukaryota; kingdom Metazoa; phylum Chordata; class Mammalia; order Chiroptera; family Pteropodidae; genus Eonycteris; species Eonycteris spelaea. The sequence continues at coordinate 7,929,538 of PUFA01000080.1, read as the reverse complement.
CTAGAGGTAAGCATAAGCCACTCAAATTTATAGTATTTCTCCCATGTCTGGTTCTACTCGTGTATGTGAGATACTAATCTTCAGATTCCCAGTATCAGTTTCTAATATTTAAAAGTGTTATCATGTTGAACTTCGTGATTCATAGGAGACAAAGAGAATTTCAACTCTCAATTGCAATCTCCATCCATTTGTCATAATGCTGAATTACACAGAACTAGGGCACATGTAAAATAAATACTTCTTTCTGTTCCAAACCTCGCTGAGCATTTTTCTTCATGTGTTTGGATTCCTCGGGTAAGAAAATCACAATGTAAAGCCATTCTTTACATTCAGTGTCGTGAGTTCGAACAAAGGGCCGTGAGACTGCTGTGGTGTGAAAGCTGGTCGAGTTCACAGAACAAAGGAGGGCAAAGCCCCCTTAAAATCACAGCTTTCCACTTCATTTTACTTTGTGTTGTTATGTCAAAAACTGAATTTGCTAGTTTGCAAGTAGATATAATAGCCAGTGGAGCTTTAGTCAACTGATTAGTTAGAGTGTTTTAAAGCAAGAGATTGAAAAAACAAAGAAGAGATTTAAACTCTTAAAATCAGCTCTGTGCTGGGAAAGAATTCTTACTTTCACTTGGAGTAACATAAAAGAGCTTATTTTCATGACCAAACAATGATTATTTATAAAACTGTATATTATTGATTTGATTGAAACTTTTTTTATTTTTGAGTTCTTATTGCCAGTTATATGAGTGACAATATCCTTGAAATTTTTACTAAATACCCATATATGCTTAACAATCCAGTATCTATTTAGTTGGCATATATAAAGTTTTGGAACTTTTATATTGAGGATTGTGAAAAATCAAGAGATAAAAATACACACATCATTTATATATATGCATTCACGGTTTTTTTTTTTTTTTAAAGAACACTTAAACTTTCCATGCAAGCATCTCATCATGAGCATGAAACAGAATCATTTTATAGCCAATGGGATATTTGACAGCATGACACACAAAGTAATATGCAATTTATGGCTTAAGTTCAGTTTTTTTTTTGAGAGGGATGAGATGCTTTTTTAGAATACAGTGTTCTTTCGTATAAAGCCAAGATAGTCTATCAAATCTATTCCACTACCATAATGTAGAAATCAGAGAGAGAAGCCGTTCCCAAAGAATCGGTTAATATGAAAACCATTTCATAGGAGGCTATTGTTGGAAAACAAAGCTCCATAAATTCTATCTATGAAAGCATACATTCATAGAGCAATTGATTTATTAATGTATTTCCCTATGATCATTCCAAAAAGTACTTGAAGCACCTAGTTTCAGGTAAGTATAGCAAAATACTTAAAGCAATAAGAATATAAATTATGAACACTTAAAATCAGAATTGTGAAAATTAGAAAAGTAATAAATAAAGTAATCATTCTGAAGAAGTTTGGCATTAAATATAGGACCTCATGAAATAGAAAAACAATTAACAAGTCACTCAGGACCAGAATAGTCAAAACGTGAGGGGGTTTGATGAATATGTGGGAGAGAACTGTTTCTGATGTCCCAGCTACATAAAAACTTCACCAATCCCAACATTATTTTCATGATTAGACCAAATTATGACATATATATATATAATATATTTATATTATGTAGTATATATAAATGAAAATGTAATGCACTATGTTGGGTATATTATTATGCACTTATGTACATATTATGTATACATATATGGTATACATATATATGTATTTATTACATATATAACCATTTGTATAGAATATGTACATATATATGCATAAATATATATAACATATACCCATATGTGTTTATAATATGTATATAGTATGCATATATGTATCTATATCATAAAACTCTCTGAAAATGTCTTTCATAAAGTCTGGACCATAGGAAGCTAAAGCTTCAGTGAAAGGTGGACTTTCAATGTCTGCCCTCTGACCCAACATTTGACAAGAAAGTTCATATTTGTCTAACTGCCTGGGGAAAAGGCTACTTACTCTCAGCTGACCCTATGTCCCATTTTGGTTTGGAGTCTAACTCTGCAGTTCCTGAGAAGGCCAGAATCACCCTGCTGAGATATTAATACAAAAGTTGGTCTATGTGATACCTGTGGGATGCATGGAAGAAGTGAAGCAAAGCTTCCTGGAAGGTCAATCAGTTGGCATAGGACACCTAGCAAAAATCAAGCCCCTTTGAAAGAAGTAGAAAATTAAAAACTAAAATATAAAGAACTCTTTTACCATAACACCAGGTTTATAAACACAAAAAATAGAATTATTGCTCTAGTCATTTGAAATAATAGGTAATTTAAAGCAGACTATAAATTGATAATGGGCAATTAAATGTTTTAATTATTTAGTAATTTGCCAAAAGACTACAAAGTAGTAGATAAGAATCCAATATTGGGACTAGACGCAGCCTGATACTAAATCTCAGTGGGCTCACTGTCTTGCCCTGTGTTCCTGGACAAGTTGCCAAACTATGGAACCCCAGGAGCTTCATCTGTAAAGCGGAAATGAAAATAATAGTACCTGCTTGATTGAATTATTGAGAAGATTAAATGAGATAATGCATTCAACATGCCTATTAATACAGTGCCTGCCATGTTGGCACTAGTATACATTTTGTGTTTTAAAAATTTAAACCATTTAATAGGAAGAATGGATGCTATTTTGCAAAAGCAGTGGAGACCTTGGAAGTGAAAAGAAAATATTCTTATATTCAAATACTTGAAGACATTTCATGCAGAAGGGGGAAAATAATTATTCAGGGCCTTCCTCAAAAGTGAAAACAGCACTGTGGTGGGAAGTTATAGAGAGTTCAATTTCATTACAAATTAAAGAAACTTTCTCACAATCAGAGCTATTCATAAATTCCCTCCTTCTGAGGAAGTCTGAGGAGAGATTAGTGAATCCCTTATTGGGTGGGGTGTATCTGACTCTAGATTTTTAGATGCATGCCCTGTCAGACCCTCACTGGGAAGGAAAAATTTAGACAAAAGCAAAATTGGGGAGAGGGAAATAAAAAAAATTAGAGAGATCAGGGCCACTGTAGGGTACTATTTCTCAGCCTTTCATGACTAAACAGTGTGTTGTGTTTATATATTAATAATTTATTAATAAAAAATCCTTACTGAGTGCCTAATTTATAAATACCAATTTACAAATCCCTACCCTTCCAGAGCTTCCATTTTAGTGGGGGAAGGCAGATGATAACCAAAACAAAATATTACATGGAATATTTAAAGTTTGTAAGTAGGATGGAGAAAAATATTGCCAAGTTAAAGGCAATCAGGAATGTCAAGGTGCAGGCTGTAATTTTAAATTGAGTGATTTAGGAAGACATCAATGAGAAGGTGGCATTTAGGAAATGCTTGAAAGCAGTGAGCATGCACATATTTGGGAGGAGAGCATTTCAATCTGAGGGAACATCTATTGCAAAGGTCCTGAGGTGATAGCTGCCTCATGTGTTCTTAGAAGGAAAAGAAGGCCAGCATGACTGGAGCAAAGGGAGCTATGGGAGGAGTTGCAAGGGATAGTATCAGAAAAGTAACAAAGGGCTGGTCTGCAAAGGGATTTGTATGTTATTGGAAGTACTTTGGCTTTTATCAGATTTGAAGGATTTAAGGGGTGAGACCATCTAAATTTCCTTTTAATAGGTTCACTGGTTGATGTGTGGAGAATACACTGCAGGGGCAAGAGCAAAAGCAGATAAGCCCATTAGAGGCTGCTGCAGTGATCCAGGTGAGATGTGATGATGGTTTGGACCAAAGTGGAAGCAGTGGCCGAGGCTTGATACATTTGGAAGGTGGAACTACCAGATTGCATGTGGGTATGAAAGCAATAGAAGAATCAATGATGGCCCACATGCAGGAGACGATAAGGTTGGACAGGCATTGGGATGAAGGGAGAGGTTCAATTTAGATATTTTAAGATTGATGTGTTTATTAGGCATGATGAATCTTGGTAGGAAGTGGCTAAAAATAAAAATAGAAAACCAAGCCATTTTAGTGCCATGGAATCCAAGAAAAAGAGAAAAAAAACAGTAAAGAGGAGGACTGAGAACTGACTACTTATTTATTTATAGTGACCTTAAAAAAGTTTAATTGCTATAGCGGGGTTGAAAGTCTAAATGGAGTGGTTTTAAAAGAATGTGAGGAAAGATATTGGAAATGGCAAATATATACTGAAATATAGTCTAAGATAAGAAATTAATTTTAAAAAGTCACATTACCTGGAAAATCTAATTTCTTTACATCATTCTTTGGATCTTTCAATACTCCATGACCTTTCCCTCTATCTCTCCCTTCTCCAGCCCTAAGGGAATATCTATATATGACAAGGGAGAATAATTAATACACTGAAGGCTTGTTTACACAGTATATGACTAAACCAGCAGGAAAGTCAGCACGTTGAACTGGTCTTCTATCATATTTTATGGTATGTTCCATTAGTTAAGTTACACATGTACAGGTATAACAGCTATTCCCATGGTACACACATTTAATATTATAAACATATACTTCATGACTCAAATATAAACAATATCGATTTGTATTTTTTCTGAGATTCCTAACCTGCTGTTTAGTCCTGGACATATTTTTTTTGCATGATATAGGCATATTTAAATACACTTTTTGAATTCATATGTATGGCATGGGAAGAAATATCACATTAAAGCAAATTAAAAGCTTCAATAATAAACATTTATGTATTTCACTGTATTTTCCAAATAGTGCAGAAATTTAAAAAAAATACCCTGTCACTGTTTATTATCATATATTCCATGAAATTTAGTATTATTTTAAGATACTTTGGAGTATATTGCAATAGTAGCTCTGGATAAAATACCAGTGTATATTCAGACAAATTAGATTTAACAATGCTCAATCAATCACATTGACAGAAAAAATAGCTTGTTCAGTTACAAGTTGTTAGCAAATTAGTGACTATTAATTTTATCATAGCTTTCGAATAGCCTGGTATGTTGATCTTCCGGTTTATTTGATAAAAGAATATTCTTATCTGGCAAAGAGAAGAGTCAAACTTGAAAAACAAATGTCTTTTTCATGTCTGGCCTTAAAACTGTAACTCCTAGGACTTCAATGAGAAAGCTTCTCTAACATTGGTGGGATATTTTAGTGAAGATACCGACAGAAAGCCTCAGGTAGTTCTCTACTCATGAGTGTCTGTAAATATCACAAATGATGGTAGTTTACTGACTCCCAGAACATAGAGACCAAATTTTACAGTAAATTTTAGGTTATTGTATTTTATATCAGGAATTCTTGTTCTCTATATAGGACATCCCTAAGGCACCACTTTGGTTTATGTTCTATACACTTTTTTCTTCCTGTCATAACTTTCTTGACTTTCTAATTTCCCTGATCACGTTAATCAAGCAAATAGCAAATATTTATTGATGACCTTCCATGTCTGCATCTTCATTGTTACCTGCCTAATCACCAAACAGCAGTAGGATTGACAAACAAACAAACAAACAAAACAGAACAGAACAAAACAAAACAAAACAAAAACAAAAACAAAAATCAGGACTGGAGAAAATGAATGGAGGTGGGGCGAAAAACAAAATAAGTAAATCCTGGGCGTGGAGCCTAGGGAATGAACTATGTATACTTGATGAATATAGGATCTGATTTCCACATCACACGAAGCAAGGAAGTATCAGTGAGATACGGTGCTGAGATCTGAAACCAGTAACAAGCATTTGTTTATGGCATTACTGAAATGCTGCAGAGAGTACAAAGATGAATAAAATAAAGTTTCTGCTTTTTGAGGTCTAGGATCTAGTACTAAGAAGTATCTCTGAAAAACAGAATTATTTTATATATAATGGCTCCCTAATAAAAGTAATTAGAGACCAGGTATTACGTGAACCTAAATAATTCATGCAGGCCAAAATATTAGTTTAATTCGTGTCAAAAATTTTGCTTTATGAAATGCCTCCCTGTTGAAGATTTAGTTGTCTTTAATTTTTAAGGAATCTCCAATTATTTCTCAGCCAATTTGGAGAAAATGAGCTTCCTCTTTAGTGTGGGTAAATATGAAGAAGTGAAGCAATAACCACCTCCACTCCCAGGGCCTGTTCTCATAACACCCTCCAGGTAAAAAGACAAGGCCAGCTGTGTAAACTAGAACTTCTTCTTGCCTGGGGGACTGATGGTAACCCACCTCCTAGAACTCTTAAATCTGGGTCAGGATATTTACCCCCTGAACTTACTAGCAGGAAATAAAAATTGTGCTTTGCTCCTGGCTATTAGACATGTCTACCTGATCCCCATCTCCAAACACAGAGACCGGGTCTGAAACCTGGAAGTTAACCTGAATATTTATAACCAAGCTGACATAAGCAATATCCAATATACATTAGAAAGCACTAGTGAGTGCTGAATTTACTGTTAAATCACATGCAACAGTTGGTCAGGAAACATTTATTTACCATTTTTACAGACCATTAGTTTTCTAAATATTTCTGCAGAGTTACTTTTAATTAGAACGAATTAATCACTTTTAGATTTTACCTTTGCTCCTTCATAACCTTGACGTTATGTTCATTTTTTCTTTTGCTAAGGGTTAACCCATTCCCTAAATCCAGGTACATAGAAGAACTATATAAATAGACTTGTAAAAGAGCAGGTTTTGTGTGGCATTTCCTTACATATGTGTTTTGTCCAGATGAAACAGACTTCACTATTCCTTTCAGCAATATCTTTCATGACAGTGAATGCACCCCATTCAACTCTAGCAAATTGATAGTTGATACATTTCTGTTGTTGCTTGTTGCTCAGGATAAATAGTCTGTTTTGCAGACTGGAATTGGGATCTAATCATATTTTTAAAAATTATTTTATCTCAATGAATAAATAGTAGGAAAAAATTTTGCAACACTTCACAAAGCTGTAATTAAGCGTGCTGACTTTAACCTTATGACAAGGCTGTTTGTTAAAATTTTACAATTCCAGGTGAGGCACTGGTAATAAAAATGAATCATAATTAAAGCTGTCAGGCTGCCTGCTTTTCTCCTCCCCAGAATGAGCACTACTGAATTCAGTGTAAATCAGTAGAACCACTGGTTCCTGCCGTTCTTGTTTATCCCTCATCTCCTGTAATTTTCATCTATCATTTACTGAACTTTTTCAAATAGCTCTGACCTTGGAGTGTGTGTGTGTGTGTGTGTGTGTGTGTGTGTGTGTGTGTGTGTGTGTGTGTTTTAATCTTTCTGGATAACAGTGTGGACGAAGCATTTGCTTTTGCAGTTGCTAATGCCAACATTATTTGCCAAGAACACAACACAGGTTTCTCAACATTTTGCAAATAACTCTTGTAAAAAAGGGATCTATCTACAGGAATGAGAATATTTTACAGTTAAAAAATAATGGAAAACATGTCCACCATTTTTGGAAATGAAAGATGATGTTCATAAATTGTACATTTGTTTCTTGAATTGGTGCAACATCTCTGACTGTTTCACCTTCCTTACTAGAAGTGTCTACGTTTGATCAAGAGTCCAATGTTCTCCCATAATGGCTATTGCAGCTGACTTGTCTGAAGTTGACTTGTAAAAATTTCAAAATGATGGCCTAAACAATAATATTTCAATAGTGCCTTTTCATTTAGGTTGGTATCGCAAATCTCTGTCAGGAGTTAATAACACATTATTATTCATACTTCTTCATGCTTGTTAATGCACCTCTCAAGTACACATGTCTCCAGAGTTACTCATACTTTGCATTGATGTAGTAAATTAAGATTGCAGTGTTTCAGGGAGATTGATAAGGAGGTGGCCTCTGTCTGCAGGTGAAAAAAATGACATTGTGTGCAGCCTATGCTGAAAACTCACTTATCACCTTCAAGAGTTATCTAAGTCACCCCCCCTTTTTTTCAAAGATTGTGAAAGATCAAAGGAGCTTGGAGTGAGGGACAAGAAGTCCCAGCAGTGGTTTTTTTCCCCTTTATGACTTATTTGTCACTTCATGACATCTTTAATGCATATTTTTACAAGATTTTATCTTTAGGAAATGTTAGGAGTCACACTCGTGTGTTCACTAGTATTGCTGTATCGTCACTGTTTACACACCTCCAGAGAAGGCTATGCAAACAATATATTGCTGATATTTTGTTTTTAAATCCCAAGGGAACATATGAGTCATTTTCTCAGAAATGCTACCAGAAAAAAAAAAAAAAAAGGAAATAATCCAGATTAAATTTCACTGGTCATGGCCAATCTCTCATCTTCTGTAAACTTATGAGAAAATTTTATGAAAAGCCTCTTACCTATCTTTATGCATAACTTCTCCCCTTAATCACTGTGTTATATTTTCATAAGATTTTAAGATATTGAAGTTGACATGAATAATCTTGATGTTGAAAAAACTATCTCACCCAAAAAAATGAACGTCTATTTTTCCCAACTCCCTAGTGTAATAGTTAATCAAGGCCAGTTAATTTTAGTGAAATTACATTTGGATAACATATTACAAGGAAAGTTTAATGCAAACCAGCATTTTGTTATAAATAAATGCCAACTCATAATCTTATAACCAAATGAATCAGCTCTAACTTTCTTGACTTCTACAGAAGAGGAGTTTCTAATTCTGGGATGTTTTAAGACAGAACTTTAAATTGTAAAGGGCTAGTTGAATCAATGCCATAACAATGAGTTTTCTGCATGTTGTACTGTGGGGTTTAAACTTTGATAAACCTTCATTGTGGAGTAAGAAGTGTGTGTGTTGGGGGAAAGATGCTGGTTTCTAGAGATTGGAGTTTCCACAGAAGAAGACAACATTAAATAATAACCTTCTTAAAGTTTTTTCCATTGTAAAAACTATGCCCCTGACTTTCATAAAAGTGTATTCTATTTTAAATAAATTGTATTTAATTATTTAAAAAAAATACAATTGTATTTAAAAATTTTTTGGAAGAGTGTGGAAAAAATCATAGTTTGTAACTACTTCTGTTGTTAACCACTGTTAATATTTTGTTGCATTTTCTTTCCATTCGTTTTTCCATATTTTATGTTCCAGATGCCTTATTTAACATAGCACTTCAATGTAGGTAATAATAGATAACCTATGGAGAACTTACTACAAGTGCTTTTACACATTATCCCATTATCTGCACAAACATACCTCGGAAGCAGGTACTACTTATTACTTCTTTTTTACAGACAAGAGAATGAGGAAGGTTTATAAAGGTTAATTCATTTCTCCAAGGTCATTTGGCTAGTAAATTTTAAACTCAGGCCTTAAATCCAGGAAGCCTAGCTTCAGAACTCTTGATTCGTGATTCAAAATATTGTGCTATATTATGTCTCTGCAATGTTATTTTCAGTGGTATTTGTGTAGATTGAAAAATAAATTATCTGGCTATTTCCAGGAAAAATAATTTTGTCATGTTTCTCCATTAAAGGTATGAGTTATGGGCTCTAAGCTACTTTATGTAGACTGATTATATTATTCAATTTTTTTGGTATCATTCTTCTTATCAAAATTACAGTTAGCAATATCCTTAAGGAACATTTGGCTTAGTATCTGAGCTAAAATTGTTTAACTGTATTGCTTTACCTTTAATTTTGACTAAATTTTCCCTTCTTATGCATAGTTTTTCAATTCCTCCCTTTGACTATGGATAATTAGCTTAATAAATGAACATATTTAGTGCTGCAAAGATACTTGCATACTTTGAAATATTTCTTCTGATTTTAAAAAAGAGATTGAGGCAAAATTAATTATGCCTCCTTTTAAAATTTATTTTTGCATGTATAAAGGCACAATAGTCCTTGAAATTTCTGATGGTACAGAAAATGAAATTTGGAGAAAGGATAAGTGAATTGAGGTGAAGGAAGCGTAACTTACAAAAAAGTCAATCTGAATTTTTATTGCCAAGTTTCAAGGGCATATATCATCATATTTGATTAAGAATGTGATTGTTTTATGTGTAACTATCTTTTTAATATTCTGAGCTAGACATCAGTGGCTGCCCAAGCAAACCCTTCAGTGTTTTTTGAGCAAATTAAAATGTTGAGACTTAGGAGAGTTGTGTGAAGAAAGCTGATTTTGAGATGGTTAAGTGACTGCATAGAACCTGAGGATTTTGGCTTTTTCTACAGGTTTACTTTTAGATAAAAAATAATAACAAACATTTGCCATATTGGCATATTCATTCTAGGTCCTCAGAATAAAATGCAGATGGGAGAATTCCTCTCCTGGACACAAAATTGGGAGCCCTCTCCTCTATATTGGCTGTGATCAGGAAAGGAGAGCAAAAGAGATCAAAAATTGAAATGATACTACCCCATATATTTTTGCGTTACATAGGCATCATAGTATAGTATCATAGTGAACTGAAAATAAAAATGGGTTAGGTGTGATTGGTACCTGGGGAAATCTGTCTCTGTCATTAACTACAGGGTTAACTTAAGAAACAACCAACCTCTCTGAGTCTTTGTTCCCTTCTTTGAGCACAATGAGAAGATTGGATAGGTCGATCTCTTCTAACATCACACTTATTGCATTTTCAGCAGCCTCACAGTTCCTAGTGTGGTATTGAGCACGTAGGAGGCTATTAAATAGTGCTGATTAACTGACTGTTGAGTTAGGTGTAGGGAAACCTGGGGGTAACCAGGTAATACAAGGGATAAAGGAATATAGGCTTTACATGGTTGATGAATAACCCATAAGTGGTATTGAGGAAGGAAGGATTACACATTTCACGTTTTAATGACCAATGTTTAAACTGAATATTTTACTTTATTTGTATTAGTTCTTGATGCCCAAGATGATTGTCTTCAGAGCAAAACCAAATCACTGAATTCTACAAAGTATCTAAATATTCAGATCTCAATGGAATCTTAGCTTAAGTAATTCTTAACATAACTTTTAAATTATTCAACAAGCAGGGTCATGTTATGGGTGAAATTGTGTTTACCCAAAAGATATATTGAAATCCTAATCCCTATTTACCTGTGAATTAAAAATAGAGTTTTTGTAGATTTAATCAAGTTAAATAAGAACATTAGGGTGGATCTTAATCCAATATGACTAGTCCTTATGAGAAGAGGAGAATTTGGACACAGAGGCAGACACTCAGCAAAACGCCATGTAAAGATGGAAGCAAAGATTGGAGTAATACTTCTATAAGGCAAGTAGCACTAAGGATTGATGGCTGTCGCCAGAAGCTATGAGAGGGGCATTGAATAGATTTTTCCTTTGAGCCCTCAGAAAGAACTAACCCTATCAATACTTTGATTTCAGACTTCTCACCTCCAGAATTATGAGAGAATAAATTTCTGTTGTTTTAATCTATATAGTTTGTGATAATTTGTTATGACAGCCCTAGGAAACTAATATAGGTAAGAAATTTCTTCCAGGTTGTTTTGTCTTGGTTGATAAACCTAAAATACATCCAAGTAAAAGAAATGAGCTCAGGTAGTCAACTGAATATTTTCTTCCTAACTGAGAGAAACAGAGTTGTGAGAAACCTGAGGATCGTGGCCTTGAGCTAAAAAGTCTCACTAAACACTAAGGAGGGAATCCCTTTCCCCACTATGTTTAGAAGCTGTCCACAGCTGCCCACAATATCCAATATCAACAATCTGTGCAATTTGCAAGACCCTCTGTCTTCTACTATTTTGGTGAAAACAATTTCAAAGTTTAAGTTTTTCATGATTAAAAGATAGGAAACATGCCTATGCCTAGTATTCCGGATTCAGATATACATATGTGTGTTTGTGAAAGGAGACAACAACATATCTCAGTGAGCTATGATGAGGCTTCCCCGTGTGGCCGACTAACTTTTGTAGCAATTGTATACATTATTTTTCTATTATATCATTAAGTAAGGTAGTTAAATGTTATGTTCCCTTCCACCTCTTCCATGTTCACCATCTCAGGGGATTACTGTTGAGGTTTTGAATCTGTTGGAATGGCTTAATAATTAAAGATATGAAGGGAATAAATATTAATTGATCAAACATTATATGCTTAAGTTCTAGCATTGTGCAGGAGTAAACAAAATAATAAGGCATAATAATCTCTGTCTCCCAGGAATTTAAAATACAGTGAAAACAGGGACCAGGAATGCAAACCTTGGAGTCGGATTATCCTGGCTTTGATCCAAACTCCACTCAAACTGTTTCTAAAACATTGGGCACATTAACCTCTTTTTGTTTCATTTCTTCATTCATAAAATGAGGATAATGATAGTAGCTACTTTATATACCAAAGAGTTATTCATGTTAAATTAAGTGTTTGGCTTATAGTAAGTGCTTAAAAAATATTGACTATTGTTATATTACTGGTATTACTCATGAAATTGGTTTGGAAATGATATTAACCAACAATAAAAATAATTAGAGAAGACTCCAGAATAAATGCTAAGAAGCATGATTCAACCTTAAAATATATAGAACTCTTTGTTGCATGTTAGACTTCATTATTTTAATACTGATAACTGAGAAAGAACAGTATCATGGGCCATAACAGGAGGGCTTACCAATAGGTTGTGTAGAGATGGCAATCTGTTCTATTAATTTTTTCATCAATTAGGTGAAAAAGAAAAACTGGCAAATTTCTTAAAACTTCATATTTGGCTAAATGTTTTTAAAAAGATTTCTGTGAATGTCATTCTCATTGCTTAAAAATGAGAAGGATGGTAAATTCTAAGTCAAATCTTAACTGCAATAAGCAGAAAAATAATGACCCTTAAGACATCCATATCCTTAAAGCCTGTGGATATTTCACTTTATATGGCAAAGTGGACTTCAGAGATATGGTTAAAAAAAGAATTTTGAGCTGGTGGATAGTATACTGGATACAATCTAATTACATTGGTCCTTAAAATCAGAGAATGTTTCCTTGCTGTGGTCAGAGGGAGATGTGACTATAAAAGAGTAGTCAGATAGATGAAAAGTTGCTGGCTTTAAAGAGAATGAGGCAGTCAAGAGCTGAGGAATTTGGGTGGTCTCAGACAAGAAAAAGGCAAGAAAATGGATTCTCTCCTAAAGGCTCCGGAAGGAAATGCAGCCTTACTGACATCTTGATTTTAGCTCACTGAGATCTATGTCTGACATTTAACCTATATAACTATACATAATATATTTGTGTTGTGTTAAGCCATCAAGTTTGTTGTAATTTATAACAACAACCGTAGAAATCTAATCTATCAGCTACCGCACATCAAAACAAGCAAGGAAAAGGACAGCTTTTAGCCTTTCCCTGCTCTCTTTAACTGTCTTTTGCTTTTTTCCTTGTCCCTTTAGTTTTTTTTTTTTAAAGTGGAGAACTTTTTTTTCTGCACAGACGTAGCATCAGAGACTGAAAATATCTTCTTGCTTGATAAAACCAAAAAAGGAAAAAGAAACACAAAATACAAACAAAAACAAAGCAGAGTGTATAAAAACTGTTTTTAAGATGCCGAGCACCAGGCATTGAAGCACAGTGATCCCTGAAAGAAACAAACAAAACAAGTGCTACTGTTTCTTCAGTGTAGTGCTCCCAGGTTGCAGCACAGGATAAGGGAACCCAGGAGCAGCCCTGTGGATCCTTAAGCTGAGGAGTTGGATCTGAAGATCAGTCTGGGGAGATTGAGTAGGCTGGAGTTCTCAGGACAGAGTACTGGAGAGAAAGAGCTGTATAGACTTAGATCCCTAGAGATCTAAAGATGCCCGCCCTCCCCCGTCCCCTCCCCGCCCCCGGATATTCATTCAATGAAGCACAGTTCAGGAAAGGCTGAGGAAACAACCAACCAACAGAATTAGAGGGAATAGTGACTGCCACTCACTTAGGACTGGGAATAGTTACTGTTTCCACCAGCCAGACTGGAAAAACTCATAATTCAAGAAAGGTCCTGCCCAAATAGTAGGAAATTATTAGCCTTAGACAGCATCTTTCAAGATCTGCCTTAAAAAATCACAAAGGCAAGATTCCAAAAGCTTAAATTATACCTGAGTGCCTTAACTGCATCCGAGAATAAAGCACCAAACAAGGCAAAATTCACCATGTTTATTATTAAATTGAAGATTACCAGGCATACAGAGAAGTAGGAAAATATAAAGCATAATGAAAAGAATAATCAGAAAATTGAAATTGCCCTAGACTGCCAGAAATGTTAGAATTAGCAAAAAAAATGGTGTTGAAACAGTTATAACTGTATTCCATACATTCAATGTGTTCAGTAGGGACCTAGAAAAAGACCTAAGTGAAAATTTTACAGGTGAAAGCTATAATGTATGACATGAAAAATATATTGGACTAAATTAACAACAGATTAGACACTGCAGAAGAAAAAAAATTAGTAAACTTGAAGACTTAGTAACAAACTAAATAAAATGGAAAGCGGAGAAAAAAGTTTTAAAAATGAAAAGCATCAGTGAGTTGTAGGAAAATTTCGAGCAGTCTAATGTACTCGTAATTAGAGTTCCTCATGAAGAGAAGTGAAGGGAAAGAAAAAAATACTTGAAGAAATAATGGTCAAATTTTTTCCAAACTTGATGAAAACTTTTATCCAACAGATAGAGATCAGTTCATCAAAAGCACATACAAATTCTAAATGTTTGACAGAGCTTAAAAATCCATGAAGCTAAACAAATACAACTGTAAGGAAAAAGCAAAATATCTTCAATGATAGCAATTTCCATATTTCCTTCTCAATAAATTATAGAACAGGTAGAAAAATCAAGAATATAACTTAATATAATTAAACAATGTTTAATATTTTAATATAATATATTTGACATGTAGAGAATACCCAACAACTGAATAATATAGTCTTTTCAATAGTACATAGAATATTTACCAAGATAAATCATATTCTCAGTCATAAAATGAGTCCCAGTCAAAATCTGGCAGGTTTTTGTGATAATTAACATAGTGCTTCTAAAATTCACACATGGAAGTACAAAGGATTTAGAATAGCTAAACCAACTTTTAAAAAGAACAGGTTTAAAGGGCTAATACAACTGGTTTCAAGAGCTTTAATAAAACTGCAACGCTCAAGTAATGTGAAATCACCATTAAGGTAGACCAATGAAAAGAATACAGGATCCAAAAATAGATCCACATGGATAATGGATTCTTGACAAAGATGTAAGAGTAATTTCAGGGAAAAAGGATAGTGTTTCCACTGGAAAATTTTAATATCTTTATGCAAAAACAAGACAAAACTTTGATTCATGATATATCACCATATGCAAAATTAACTGAAAATATATTACAGACATAAATATCAGATCTAGCATGGTGCTAATACTAGATGTAAACATTGGGTAGGGGGTAATTTTTGTGACCTTGTGTTAAACAAGATACCTGAGGTACATTACCAAAAACATAATAAACAAAGAAGTAAATTTAATAAATTGGACTTCATCAAAATTTTAAATATTTGCTCTTCAAACGATACTCTTAGGAGAATGAAAAGACAGGTCCTTTATTGGAGAAAATTCAAAGACTTGTATCCAGAATATGTAAAGAAATCTCAAAATTCAATAATTAAAAAAATTGTAAAAATAAACAAATGGTTTGAAGAGACACTTCACAAAAGATTTACAGATGGCAGATATGTATACAAAAGGATGCTCACTCATTATTAGGCAAATGAAAATTCAAACCACAATGGGATGTCACTACAGACTGCACAAAAATGACTAAAATTTAAAAGACTGACCATAACAAATGTGGGACTTGGAGGAATTGACACACCATAAACAGGTGGTAGGAATGTAAAATAATACAACCACTTTGGAAAACAGTTTGGCAATACCATCTTTACAAGTTAAATATTCAGCCATAACATGATTCAGCCATTCCATTCCTAGGCATTTACCCCAAAGAATTACCCAGACTTGTACACCAATGTTTATAGCAGCTTGATTTGTAATAACCAGAAACTAGAAATAATCCACATGCGTATCAACACGTGAATGGATAAGCAAGTAGTGCTATATTCATACAAGGGAACACTACTAAGCAATTAAAATAGCAAACTATTATTCATGCATTACAATGGATGAATTTTATTTTATTTTTTTTTAAGTTTATTGGGGTAATACTGATTAATTCAATTATAAAATTTTCAGGTTTATGTTATCATTTGACATCTACATATTCTATTGTGTGTTTACCACCCAAAGTCCCAGTTTTCCTTCCAGCTACCATATATTTGATCCCCTTTAACCCCATCTACCTCCCACTACCTCCCCCACAGCTCTTTACCTTCTGGTAACACTAGTCCAATTAACCATGGGCCTGAGTTTCTGTTTGTCCTGTTCATTTGTTGCTTTTAGGTTTGTATTCCCACATATAAGCTTTTCATGTGATTTTTTCCTACTTTTTCAGTCTGGCTTATTTCGCTTAGCATGATTATCTCAAGGTCCATCCATGTTGTTGCAACTGGCGGTATTTCCATTTCTTCTTATGGCTGAGTAATATTAAAATGGATGAATTTTAAAATAACTATGCTGAGGGAAATTGGACAGGAAAGAAGCACATATTCTATAATTCCATTTATGTAGAATGCTAATCATATCTATATAACTGATACTAATCTATAGAAATCTTACCTGTGTCATCTATAGTAACATAAAACAGATCAATGTTTTAACCTGAGTAGGGGGAAGGGAGAAAATAAGAAACCCAACACTTAATAAATATAAGTAATAATAGAACTGAACTCACTGTCCTTTTAATTAATAAAAATAATTAGAGATAAAGACAATCCTGATTATATTTAGCATTATAGAATAACGACGAGGGAAAAGGTAAACTTTCATAATTCTTGGGTTTTATTTACTCAGGGGTAATGAAAGAAAGAGTGAAATAAATTATTAGATCATATCTGCTCATAGATAGTATAACTGGAATATCTATAAGGTAATCTAAAAATGCACTTTAGTTCTCAATTTATGCAGGGGTATTAGAGGTGAAAGAGAGTAAAGGGAGTTGCACATGTGTCAGCCCAAAAAATCCATTCTTATGTTCTGTGTTTTCTTTCCAGTATAGAAAGGGGATATAGGTTAGAGATTCCAAAGATGAAGCAAAATAAAAAATTGTATCAATCCTCCCATCTGGAAAGAGCTATGTTGGTGGCACAAAGTAGCACTGCTATTTTCTTTCACTAAATTAAAGAAGAGGGAAGTCTAAAGAGGAGTAGTGATAATTTAATATGGGTCAAGAGTAAGTAGAATCAAATAGCATTTCATCAGTTTCCTGTTATGATACCTTTTATTCCTTGTGTGTGTAGCCAAACATGTAAATAAAAATGCCTTTGTATAAATTTAGTTTCATAAACTATTTTGTAGGGAGTGTGTACTGAGTCCATAAATACCATAGTGATAGCTTATGTTGGTTTTATTCAACCACAGCAGGTCATATTAAATATATTAAAGGAAAGGAACCGAATCAACAATTTTATAAAAATAGTCTACACTTTAAGAAATATGAAAGTGTTATTTTGAATAGATACTTGTGAAGGTTTCAGTATTTGTGGTCTAGTGCTTTAGAATACTGTGATTTATCATTTCTTTTTTGTTAATAAAATTACTTTTCTGTGGAATTGCTTACAGCCATTATATCTTGAGTGTAACCATTATTCTAGACAGTTTTGGCCATTATGCGAGTTAAGAACCTCTAAAAATTGTTTCCGTTTTGGATCTTCTGTGTCACCATGGAAACTATCCATGAGTTAAGTGTTTGTGAATGATTTGTAGTCTTTGATGCAGCAAAGTTTTGATGAAGTAAATCCCTTCATGACCCATTTTTTGAGTGTGTGCAAAAATTTCAGATTTTTTTCCCCTTAGGATTCAGTGCCCAATTTATTCACATCAGTTTTAGTTTCTTTAGTTTAGTTACCAGTATAATTTTAATTTTTGTTTTGTCTATTGCACTTGCTTGCAATTGCTCTGCTTCCTCTTTTGGTTATGTGGTGGTAGTGATTGGCCATCCTGGCCTGTCTTGGAAGAGACCATTCTCCATCTGACATTTTATTCAGTGCAGAGTTACAAATAGACAAATATACTTCCCACATGACATCTGCTAAGATGCTTCCCTTTTTATTAAATAATTCTTTGGAATGAAATTAATTTTATTTCTATTTTTTATAGCAAACTTTTAATTAAGATGAGTTAGCAGACATTCTTATTTGTCTGCTTATTTCAATTACATATTTAAATATATTAACTTCTCTAATTCATGCTACTTATTTTTATTAAAATACTTTTAACATATACCATTACTAGTGTATACAAATTTAGAATTTGATCCAGAAATATGAGGGTATTTTAATATCTTTGGTAATAATATTCTAATTGCAATGCTTGTACACTAATATTAGATAATCGGTATGCTAATAATTTAACATTTAAATTAAAATTAAAAAAAATTTGTTCCTATAGAGATCCAGCAATACAGAGCTGTATTACATGAAAACGTAAGCCAAATTTGGCTTAGTTAATAATAATTCTGAGAAAAAATGCAGTTAAATTAATAGTGTACACTCTTAGAAAATGTTTGTTATTTGAGGATGAATTATTTTTAGGTTTTCAACAGGATAGTTTTTATTCAATAAGTGTGTTGATTATAAATGCATCTTTTACATTTTAAAGTGACCCCAATGGGTCTTTTCTAATGAATATATGTACTAGGAAATAAATTATAATTTTTGAACATTCTTAATACAATTTAGATATTTTAAAAATAGGTTAATGATATAATTCACATGCTATAAATTCACCTGTTTAAACTGTACAATTCAATAGCTTTTAGTTTCCTCACAGAATTGTATAACACTTGCTACAATCATTTCTATAACTTTTCATCACTCCAAAATGAAACTATATACTCATTAGCAATCACTTGCCATTTTCCCCACCCCCAGCTCCAGATGTAGACAATCACTAATCTACTTTCTATCTGGAACTTTCATATAAATAAAATCTACAATATATAATCTTTTGACACTAACTTCTTTCATTCAGCATAGTGTTTTCAAAGTTGTCCATATGGCAGCATGTATAGATACTTCACTCATTTTTATTGCTGAATAATATTCCAATATATGGCTAAACCACATTTTACCTATCCATTTTTAATTGATAGACATTGTGTTATTACCAATTTTTGGCCATTTACATACTACTACTATGAAGATTTCTGTAGAAGTGGACATATGTTTTCATTTCTTGCGCATCTATGCCTAGGATTTGAATTGCTGGTCATATGATGACTCAGTGTTTAACCTGAGGAACTAGTAGACTTTTCCAGAGCAGCTGTACCATTTTACATTCTCACCAAAGGTGTCTGAGAGTTCCAGTATACTTCTCCACATCCTTGTCAATCCTTGTTATAATCCCTTTTGTAGTATAGTCATCCTAATGGGGGAAGGAGAGTGGTATCTCCCAGTTTTGACTTGTATTTACCTGATGGCTAAAGTGTTGTGTATCTTTTCAAGTGTTTATTGACCACTTGTATATCTTCTTTGTAGAAATGCCTATTTAGATTATTTGCTAGTTTTTAATTGGGTTATTTGTTATTTCATGATTTGGTTATATATTAAAAAATTTAATGAGGGTGGTTGCCCTAAAGCTATTTTTTATTGGTGTGTTTTAACTGATTTTTTTAAAAAATGAGTTTCCCCCATAATGTAGAGTCTGTTCTACTTAAGCCTAATATATAACATTGATTTTTTATATAAAAGTATTAACATACATTTATATTATATTTAAAAATCAATTATAGCAAAATGATTTCATTAAGCAATACTTTTTAAATAATGCTAATTTCTATTTCAAAGATAACATTTCTTGGGAAGAAACAATATTTTAGAAAGCAAGAAGGGCTTATTAGTTAACAAACGGAAGGGCTTGATATCTTGAAAAACTTTTACATTTCCAAGAAGACCTTGGCATTTAGACAATAACAATATTTGAGTAGACGTCATTTTTGAATGATGCTAACTTTTTCCTACCCTGTGTTGTTAATTTTCCCCTGAATGCTGGTGTAGGAAAATTAACAATGTTGTCAACACCGGCTATATGTCTGAGTCTTAGAAACTTAGAGTTGGTAGGAAATAAAAACCTTTTCTGCAAAACAGCAATATTCTAACATATTGATCCTGATGACTCCTGGAATTATATGGTTGATTTTAACATGGAAGATCTTTGTAGGAAGACTAGCAAGGTAAATTATAATATATGCACATGAAATACTAAAGAAAAGGTTTAGAAGAAAGCACCATTATTAATATATTTTTCAAAACCATTCTCAAAGGGTTTCTAAGAATATTATCATTTGTAAAAATTTTTAAAAATTATATTATTGGGATTTTCATAATCTATACTTCATCATTTATCATTTCATCATTTATATTTCATCATTTATCTTCTCTCGTTCACAATAAAACACGCATTAAAAAGTTTCAAGCACCACAGATTAATGCTTTTTTATTTTTTAAAAAAATCATACTTAAAGGGTAAAATTTTTCTTAAATTTTTACCTGTAAATTTTTTTGAGAGCAGAGACCTGTATTGTGGACCACAGAACCAGGCATGTAATAAGAACTTAATACATGTTTATTGAATGAGTAAATTAAAACTATTTTTAATTGGTGAGTTTTAAATGACTTAAAAAAATGATTTCCACTCTTAATGTAGGCCTGTCCAACTAAAGCCCAATATATAACATTAATTTTATTTAAAAGTATCAATATAATTTTATTTATAGTTTATAAAATATAGCCCTCACCCTAACTACCTCGAAACTGGGATGTCTGGGAGAGGAGTGGCTCATTCTGCTTCAACCCAAGAGAAATCAGATGATTAAAAGCCCTTTGGGAAGGCTGGAACTGTCAGGGAGGGAGGCGGTCAGTCCAGGTGGAGCGAGTACTATTTGACTACTGGGAGGAAGAGATTACCCTTCCCCTCCTGGGATTCTCCCAGCCTCTCACGTCTAACAAGAAGGGCAGCCGGCAACCCCACTCCCTATCTCCCACCCCTCATGGGCAGGTCTGGGACTGCCAGATGCTCCAGGCAGGGGTCTGGAGAGGGACTCACAAAGTTTTGTCCTCCAGGGAGATGACAGCACTGCATCCAGCTTCTTTGCTGGGGTGCAGCGGTTCTTGACCCCCTTATAACGGTTTGCTTGTAATTCGTGTTTGATCCCCATCAGCTTCTTCTTGATGGTGTCCTTGGAGCTGCTTACAAGGGGTGCAGATTCACGGACCCAGAAGAAAATCACCAGGTCCTCCTTTTTCTCCTTATTAAAATTTTACATATTAAAAAAATTTTAAGGTAGGCTCTTATTATGATACAGAGAGTGAGAGGTACTGATGTAAAGAGGAATCAAACCCTTATTTATAGATTTTCCAGGCGAGGTTGCAGCGATTGGAGTAGTGGTCTCTGAGCCTTTGCCACCTAACCTCTGAAACCCTGTTTATTCCAAGTAGACCCAGTGTCTGTCAAAGGTCACAGGCAAGTTTGTGAGGGGACATGATTACTATTATTAGTAGAATGATCACATTGTAAGGTATAAACATATTGAATCACTATATTGTACATCTGAAATTAGTATAACCAATGTAATATTTTATACGAACTATACTCCAATTAAAAAAAAATTTTTAATGCCACAGGCCTTCTCACCTCGGAAAGAAAAGGAAGAGGAAATATATTTACCTTTCAAATTTTTTAGCCAATGCTTTACAAAACAAATAAACATTGATCACCATTGGGAAGATTGTGGCTAACTATAAAGCATTTATTCTGTACATCATTCCTTCATGATACTGAATATTTTTAGCAAATGCCAAACTAGCACTGTGGCAAAGCTGTGTAACAATGACTGTATAAGCCAGTACTGAGAAATAATAAAAACTGAAAGCATTCGACTGGCAACAAATCAATTATTTCAAAAATTTTCTTTTCTTGTAAGAATGCAAGTAGTCTTAAGCATGAGTTAGTATTTTTAGAGTTCTAGCTATAATAATAAGCTTTTTCAATTCTAAGATCAATTAAGAAATTGAAATTATATAGAAAGGAATAAGCATGACAACAAAACTTACTTCACTTCAATCATGAACACAAATGCATTGCTTTTCTTCCCTAGTGATATGTGATAATTGAATTTCTTCTGCATTAAAAAGAAAATGTGAAAGAGTTTTTTTGGAGAAGGGAATTCAGAGATGTGATCTAGTGATTACTCAATTGTTCTTATCTACAGATGAGGAAATTTAAGCCCAGCATGTTCCCTCCCCCCCCCCCCCCGCCCCAAGAAAGTACATGAAAGACTAGGCAATAAATCTGATAATAGTAACAATTAACTATCTGCAACACTTTTACCAAAGAGAAAATATGCAAAAAATAACCTCTTGCTAAATGAATGCCATGAACCCATGGTCAAAGATAAAGAACTTCACTCAAACACTACCAATTTTTCCTGCTACAGTATTACTGGCAAATTATCAGGGTTCTAAATTCATCAGTGACGAGAAATAGATATTAGGACTAGGGGAAGGTCTTCCAGTTTAGCAGCAAGAAGTGATAGATGTTCTGTCAGAAAAAAAAAAAAAAAGACTTTTTAAATTTAATTGACCAATTTTTTTTAACATCTTGCAGTGTTGACTTTATTATATTCTCTCTGCCTACCTCTCTCTATCTGTCACATACATATACACACAGTATTATAATTGTTTATCTGAACTTTTTGACAGTAAGCTGCATATCCATTAATATTATAGTATTTCCTAAGAACAAGGGTATTCTCTTACATTAACAGGACAGTTAGCAAATTCAGGAAAGTTGATATTTTCATCTAATCTACATTTTTCCTCTTATACATACCCAATTACATTAGTTTCTGATTTATTATTTCCTTGTTTTTGCAAAAAATAAGCATATGTTTTCTTATTTTTATGAATAAAATTGTTTTGTATAATAAGTCCATTAAACATAAAATACAGTGCCAATTGAGTAGCAAAAATATTTTAGTAGATTTTGACATATTTTTATTCTTTCCTGTCTTCTGTCCTTCCTTCTTTTCCCATTGTTTGAAAGCCTAATTTCCCAAAGGTGCTATAAGCAGTGAGGAATCAATAAAAACATCAAAACAGAGAACTAATATCATCAAACTGAAGATTTAGGAAGCCAATAGTCACTGTTGTGTGAAAGAGGTAATGAAGTAGGGAGATAGGTTGGGAGACTAAGGTAGGAGGCTATTGTGATTTCCCAGGTAAGAGATGTCAGAATTCTGAATTAGGGTTAGGGCCGGGAGAGTGGTGAAAGGTGGCCATCGTCTGAATTTGGATAACGAACAAGAGGAAGAAGGCAAAGATGCTGCTGAATTTTACAGCCTTGGAGGATGTAAGAACTAGGAATCAGAGAAAGCATAGATTTGGGGTGAAAAGAAAGATGAATGGTTTGGCCATGAGCCTTATGAGTTTGAGGTTTTGGTGTTATATTCATGTGGAGAGGCTGGGGCATGATGCGATAACATAAAACCCTGGAGAGAAAACACAGGATGCTGTGTAGACTGGGTTTTGTGATAATGGTTTGATGTATGGCTTCATTTTATCGTTTTGCTGCAGGACCATCTTCTCTTCTTAGGGCCTCCAAAGGTTGGCCTGCAGTGGGCAAGTGCTATGCTAATAAGCTTCAAGGTTAAACTAGTAAGTGAGGCTGAAGCACTATAGTCTTGGTTTCAGATTCCACAGAGTTGCATAGAACTACTTAAGCGTCTAGTCTTTAAAAAAGCAATGGTCTATGCCAAAAGGGTCTATCATTCTGTAATAATGCATCATGGTATCTGTAAAAAACTTTAACTATTGAATTAAAAAAATTTTTTGTAAGACTTGAATAACATCACAGTTCAGTTTCCACCTTCCATCCCTATTCATATGGAACCCGCTCCCTCCCCCCTACACGCACACATTTTTCTGGACATAAATCAAACTTCTATTGTTGCTAAAATTCTTTCCACGAAGAACAGATTTTTTTTTTCTCTGCATATAGTTTTCTGTTGTCCATGGAGAGAAAATGCTTTCTCTTGATTCTAGCAAACAAACATGCATGGACAATGGAAAACCTTCTTTGAAAGAGAAATGTGAATTATTTTTTATTCACTGGGCGAGAAGACAGCTTTTATAAGATTTCTCAATGTGCCGACTCTGCTCTCCTTTCCCTTTCCTGAAGCCACTTTTATGTGAAGTGTGGTATTTGTTCCTAGTCAATACAGAGTGGCTGTTAGGAAATAAGAAAACCCACAACTCTGATTTTTTCAAAGGGAAGAGGATACCGAGTTAGGAATACTGATACTAATCTCCCTTTTTAGATTTAGTAATGAAGATAAGCACATTCCTGGGAGAGCCCACCTCACTTCCCTTTGGCCAGCTCTAGGAACTGGCCTCCCATTAAAAGGATTTCAACTTTGAAATAGTCTGGAGCTGCTAAGACCTGGAGGCCCCAGAAGCCCTGTGTCCATACAGGAATTCTGAGCTCTCATCTTCACCACCACTTTGCCACTTTAAACTCTCATCTTATAGCTTGACTTGGGTTCTACTGATGACATAGCTGTGCACCAGCATAGTTTATTATGATTATAGTATTCGCTTTAATTCTTATATCTTTGCATTAGCATGGTGCCTGTCCATTTTCCTTTTTGTTCTTGTGTAAGTAAGTAGGGTTTGTTATTTTCTGGACTCTCATAAGAGTAACAGAAGCTTTGTAAGTGGTAAGGCACAGCATTTTTACTGTGACATGGGAACCTCAATTATATTCATTCATGTGCATTTTGGCATTATGTGTGTATGTGTGTATTTGTACATTTTTACTATATTATTTAATTAGATCTGCCCGTTTCCTGTTCTTGAACATGCTCTGAGCATTCCTGCCTCCCAGTCTCCTTCCACATCTTCATCCCACCTCCTTTCCACACTTCACCGTGGCAAATGCCCCAGCTCTTTCCATCTATCTGTATGCTTCTTAACTTTCAAGATTTAAACAGATACATTTACCATAATCCCTCCCAACAAGCACTCCTTTTTCTTAATCACTGTCATCTTTTCTTACTCAGAAACTGTATGCTTCCTGTCTGGGCTATTTATTTGACAACTTTACTGCCTTGTACTATTAGTTTTTCTTTTTCTATGTGTAGGTCTTGACTTTCTAATTAAATGCCATCAGTGGAATAAGAACCAAACACTTGGGCTTTGGAGTTCGAAAGACTTGGGCTTGGATCCTTGCTCTTCTGCTTCACAGTGGTAAAAACTTAAGTTAATCAATCTTGTTTAAGCTTCAATTTCTTCATTTGTAAAATTAGCACAATCATAGGAACCATGAAGTTGTCATGAGGATTAAATGAGATAATACATGTAAAAAATTTAGGATGATGATTAAGAATTGGATCAAATACTTGCTCAAAGCTATTTTTCAACTCATCTTTTCAAGAAGTTGCTAAATTCATAAATTAATTCATCAAATGGGTCCACACACTAAGGCGATAACCTGGTTGAAAATCACCAGAATATATGCTAGATAAGACGATTCCAAAGCAGAAATCCTTTCAATGGAAGACTAATAATGGCATCAATAAGCACCTTTTTAACACTGTTCTAGCTCCTTCCTAATTGTTAGGAATACATCCCCAAACAATGGAAAACCGTATTGCTTTTTTTTCAGGCCTAAACAAGTCAGGCTGGGTGGGATGTATAGACCAGTGTTATTGCCCTTTGCCCAAGGGGCAGTAGGAGATGAAAAGAAGTTTAACTTTTCTCCCACTTAAAGATTGAAACTATATTCTTCAGAAGGAATAGATAGGACAGCCTCACAAAATACCTTTATGAGGAAGCCAGGTGCTTGCTACCTCCAGTTCTCTGGAGGGTGTATAGAAATATAGGGGAGAGATCTCTGCTTGTCTCAGCCTACTGCCTGGGGCCAGTCTCCAGTCAGCCATGTTTTTAAAAATCAGGCCCTAGTTCTTCTCCCTTTAAAATGGTTATTAGATAATTTTCCTTAAAAAATCTCTTCTTGCCTATGCTTCTACCATTTCTGCTGCTGGCCTTTAAGGCTTTGCCCCAATCTAGCTTTTCTGAATCAAGCTCTCCCTGCACTCTCCCCTGCCTCAGAAGATACTTCAGTTTTCTGTGTTTGGATTCACATGTATAGTGTGCATTATGGTGTGCACATCTCAAGACTTATTCATTGTAAGGGAGTTTAGTAGACTCTACATCCAAAAAGAAAAGAAGGACATTTGCTTCTAATTTAGGTTCTGTCATTAACTAATTTTCTGATTTTGTATGCATCACTTAGCCCCTGGGATCCCATTCCTGTATCCACAAAATTAATGTATTACTACCAACTCAAATTGCTTCAGAGAATTTTAAAGAATAAAGCATTTTAATAATGGAATAAGTATTTAGAAATATGGTATCTAAATATGGCTAAAATTTCCACTGCTAATCAGTTATTTTAAAGTAGTCTGGAATGGACAGTCTTAATACAATTTGCTGGGTCATATAATTATTCATATATTTAAAAGATCTTTCACCACAAAATAGCAATATAATGAGTTGTCTAAAATTCTCTCAGTGTATCCCTTAAGTATCTAGATATGTTCATTAGCCATGCTGGACACAGGAAAAACTTTTGTAATAGCATAATTATAGCAAAGAGATTGTTATTTGTTACAGACAGGGAAAGTACTAGGGTGCAGGAATAGGACGAGTAGAATAACAGTAGCCTACCTTTACATTTATTATATACCTCCCACAATCCTATTACCTAGGCCATTTCTATGTATCAGAGAATTCCAAAAGAAAGAACAGAATTAAAAGGACCTAAGAAGAAAATTCAAAATACGGAATGTGGACATTGAGCTTTTGTTCATTTATTTGACTTTTTTTATTGATTCTTTTTCTTAACTTGGGCAATGAAAAATGAAATGGGGATAGTTTTAAGGTTCTTTGTTAGCCATGACTTTTAATGACTCAATTTTTCCTTGAAAAATTGAGATAGGGATGTTGTAAGAGAGGAAAGAAAAAAAGTTACATTTTCTACAGCTATTGCTAGTTCTTTTAATTTCAGCAGGTTATATTTTAAATATTCATTCATTCATTCATCCATCCATCCATATAAGCATGGAGCATTTAGGAATTGAATTTTATTGAATCAAATCCAATTCAGTGATTTGTTTAACACACATCTCTTTAACCATCTTGAAAGTCTTTCCCTCCCTCAAATTTTCTTCAGCTATTTTATCTACATATTTACTTTTTACATTATAATATTCTAATAATACAATTGAAATTCTGTAGAATATTTTCTAAAACAGTATTGTTTTCTTTGTGAAAGCTTTACAATAGGTTGGAAAATGAATTGCAAAATAAAAATAAATAAATTAATCTACAAATTCTATCACATAACCATTGTGTACCTGTAGAGAGAGGATTAATGTATAGTAATAAATGCTGTCAAACCATATTGAATGGATGTATTCTTGAATTCATGGCATTTCAGTCACAAAAGTCACAGGGCTGATGAGCTTTGGCCTTTAAATGATTATTTGCTTTTTACTATACCTTTGTGAATCATTTATCTCTCTCAAATAAATCAAGGGTAGGAAAACATACACTGCAGGTCAAATCTGTCCTGCCTCCCATTTTTGTAAATAAAGTTTCACTGAAACATGACCATGTCCATTCATTTATTTACCTGTTGTTGGTGGCTGCTTCTACACTGCAGTGGTAGAGTTCAATAGTTGTGACAGAGACCGTGTGGCTGACAAAACATAAAATATTTACTACTTGGCCTTTTACAGAAAAAGCTTACAAATGCCTAAAATAAATCACATAGTTTAAAATCAAACACACAACACAGGAGATCACCTCATCTTCCTTCTATGTGGCAGAAAAATCAGTACAGATTCATTCCTATTTATCTGGCTATGTTTTAACAATTTACTATAATATCATTTAATATAATTAATATATTATTAATATAACTTATTGTTATTATTATGGGAATAGCATTGTTTTCATCTTATCTACCTAAACATATGGAAATATTTCCTTTAGCGTATTTCCTTTTGAAAATATTACCAAAGTTAATGAATGGTACTGTCTTCCTAAATTCTGTAATGCAACACCAATCACATTACTATTTACATTACTAGCTACATTAGCAATTGCCTTCTCAATTATTAAGCAAGGAAATATTTGAATATCTTTACTAACATTCTAAGAGTAAATGAACTGTTCATTTCTTTTAGCTGAATATTTAGTTAATCCTTCTAATGATTTCAATTCTCTGGTAGCCAGAACTGGGAAAGTATATATCTGCATTAGAGTTGTTCTCAATTTTTCTTTTCTTATTCTCTTTTACTCCTGTGTTTTTATTAATGCAGAATATCATTGTTCTCAACAAGATCATGATATGATCAAAATAAGTCAATGTCCAATATTCGATGACTCTGTTAATTACAGATTGTGCTATCGAAATACAGAATATGCTTACGAAGTTTTTGTAAGATTGTTATAAGATAAATTGCCCCTATCAGTTAAGTGAGGTGTATAGAGAGATTCAGGAAAGAAATTGTCTTCAATTTAGCGATTCAGAGCTTTCTGAGTGCAAGTTGATGGAAGTCTGAGAGTGTACCAGAGAGCTATGAAGTCTGAGAGTGTACCAGAGAGCTATGAATAAGTGCATAGCTTTTGAGATTAAATGCATAACAGAGTGGAAGTACTCAAGGGAGGCACAAGAATTGGAATTGGTTCTCATATTTGTAAGGAACTCTCATACGAAGGCTTTTCAGCACTTCTGCAGATCAATCCATTCAGCATTGCTGTGAAGGATTTTCTGAGTCCCTTAACTAGAGATACTTGGCTATTTAAAAAAGAAAACTCTGGTGTATGTTCTAAGAGGAGTAATCCATCCTACTTATTATTCTGAATTCTAAATGAAATTCTGACTCATGAAAGGCATAGCTTTACTTCCAAGGACTGTAACATAGTAAATATTATAAAACCATAGAACTGTGGGCATGAAGAAAGATTTCCATGTTTGAATGTAAAATAAATTTGCGAGAAATCATGGGCTTATTTTAGAATTTCTGACTTTACAGAAGGCCTGCTTCCATTATTTTCATTGGCTACCTGAATCAAAATGTCACAAATATTTAAATTTTTTACTCTTTCCAATAATTTAGCCTATAATAAACTCATTGCTGATTTCAAAGTAGAAAATTATTTTATTAGTATAAGTTTTCTTTCACAATGCATTTCATTTATTAGAATTGCTAATGCAAGGAGACAAAATGTTTAAAAAATGATACGTGGTAAAATGTAAATCTTTTCTCTTACTGCTGTCTATTAGTTATCTAGTTATTGTTCCATAGGGTAATAGGTCTGGTAATACTGTGTACTACCGTTTCTAGGTTTAATTTTAATTTGTATGTTCCCAGAAAATAATTTATTTCATACAAGTTCTCATAGTCATTGAGCAGAATGTGAAAGACATTCCCTCATGATTCTATTAGTGTCTTTTCTATGATTATTTCCACAAAAAAATTCTATATTCTGTATTTATAATTTTACCTTTTTTTGGTTGAATTATTAATGGTTTACCTATTTTGTTGTGTTTTAGAAAAAGCAATTCTAATAATTTAATTCTATTAATTGAATGATTTTTAATCTATTGAAGTGTTTTTATATTATTAATTACTTCCATTTACTTGCCATAAGGTTTTATTTATTTTTCATAACCCTCAAGAAACAAATGCTTTAATTCATTCATTTAACCATTTTATTCATTTTATGATTTAAATATGTGAATATAATATTTAAAACTTTAGATTTCCTCTGAGCAGTGCTTCAAGTTGTATTACACATGTTTGTTCAAATCTTGCTATCCTAGTGTGAAGTTGCATTTTTTTCAAAAGTTATTTCTTTGTGCAAAGTACACTCAATAGTTGATTGTACTGAGCCAAATTAGCCTTAAAGCACTCTGGTACCTTTGTAGTGGCTCTGTATAATTACTAAATAAAATTATCTACCTAACATGATAGAGTACCAAATATATACATGAAAATATATGTTTTTTCATCTGAAAGAATAATGCATTTTTATTGCATGGAAAAATAATAATGTAGAAATGAATAAACTATGGCTCTAAATTTGAATCATTAATGTTTTAATATTCTCTTGCTTAAACAATTTGCATGTCCATAGACTGAGAGTAACGACTTCTATTCTAACTAACCTCTTAGAAATTTGAAAAATATAATTGGGTTGCTCCTTTTCCAGTCTACATGCATCCACACGCTGGAAAATGATGTATCCTGTTCTGGTATAACAAAGAACTTCACAGTGCTTAAGGCTGTGTATATCTATGGGTTCACAAAGGCAATTAAGTTGAGTTTTATGGGAATTCTGAAAATAAACCCTTTTTTCATGATACATGGTTACTTTATTCACTTTGTGATGCCTGAGGATCAGGAAATTAGATTTAAATTTTCTCTCTTTCACAAAGCTGGCTAACTCGTATTGTGATTTAGTGATGCGTAGGTTTGACATTAGGACAGAAAGCCAGAAGGATTCAAGGCCAAATGACAACTCTTCTCTTTGAATAAATGTTATTAACAGACTTTTCCACTTCAGTTCCATTGTGAGTATGGCAAGATTGTGTTGCTCTATGCATCCCCACCACTTCCCACACTCCCTTTTTACTCCATGCTTGATTTCAATATGAGAAGTCAGATAGTAATAGTGATAATAATGATAGAACTAATGTACTAAGTATTGGTTTTGTGCTGATTTTGTTCTAGGTGTTCTGCATTTTTATAATTCACTTAATCTTCACACCAAACTCATGAGGTAAGTCCTATATTATGCTAGGTATCCCAAGTTGTCCAGTTCCTAATCCCCAGAACCTGTTAATATATTATATTACATATTATATTACATTGCAGAGGGGATGATTTCAGATGGGATTAAGGACACTGATCAGCTCTTAAAATGTGGAGATTATCCTGGAATATCCAGGTGGACCCAGTGTAGTCACAAATGTTCTTTAAATGTGGTAGAGAGAGGCAAAAGGTTGGAGTCAGAAAGAGATTTGAAGATGTTCTACTACACACTTTGCAGAGAGGAAGGGATACAAACCAAGGAATTCAGGCAGATTCTAGCAGCTGGAAAAGGCAAGGAAACAGATTTTTTTTCCAGAGACTCAGAAAGATTATAGCCCTGCTGACATTTTAATTTTAGCCTGGTGAGATCTATTTTGGACCTTTGAAATGATAATAAATGATATGATAATAAATTTTTGTTGTTATAGGCCACTAAGTTTGTGTTAATATGTTCTGGCAGCAATAGGAAATGAATGCAATTATACTTGTTTGGCAATATTGGGAAAAGAAACAGAGGTTAAGCAACTTGTTCCAGGTCACACAGGCATTCAAAGGTAAAATGGGAACTGAACTTGAGTAGTCACTCCACAGACTATATTATTGCTATTGTAAAGCCAGATTTCTTAAGGCCTCAATTACTTATAGTAAAATTCACCCTTTCTTAAAGGGTACAATTTTATGAGTTTGGACAAAGATATATAGTCATGTGACCAAACCCAAAATGAAACTGTAGAACATTTTCACCACCCCAATAAGTTTTGCTGTACCTCCTTTGTAGTCAAGACTCTCCACTCAGGTGCCTGGAAACCACTTACTTAGTTACTATGTCTATGATTTTACTTATTGCAGAATGACATAGCAGCAATAAGATAATACCTGTCTAAATAGCTTGGCAATTCATCTCCACAAAAAAAAAAAGAAGAGTATAAAATGGACAAAAGTGTCCAAAACAAGTATTGAAGGTGCTGGAAATGGACCAAAAAGACCTGTAACAGTTTGAGAAGCATTAATTCCTAAGAACACGCGAGAGCTATGAGCCAGGACAACAGGAGCCTCTGGCCATCTCCCTGGAACAGCTGTCATCCCTGGTCTTTGCTTGGGTGACAAGAAATCTCATTTCACAAGTTGTGGCTGGGTACAAAACTTGTGGCTTCACTGCCAGCGGGAGCAGACTGACTCAGTTCCAGGTAGGAGGCAAAAACTCTGCTTTGTTGATTAATGGTGGTAATGGACTCACTTGAGAATGGGCAAGAAAAACCTTCTCGCCAGTCATTTCATGGGAGATTCTGGGAGGGAGCCATAGAAGTGCCTAGATAAGCTCTCCACATGCCCACTGGCTGACTGGGAACCGAGGCATGTTCAGGAGAGACCTACAAGAGCCCAGAACAACAAAACAAAACAGAAGGGAAAGCTTAGGCAAGCTTGAGAACAGGCTGCAACTTTTTTTTTTTATTATAATTATTCATTTTTATTCCTTATTTAGGTTTGGAAAAGTTTTACCATTAGGAAAGAAAGAATATATCTTACTTTGCTTTTAATCCATCTTAATGCAAAAAAGAGCAAAGTGTGGATTATTTAGAATATTAATTGTCACAGAGAGCAAACTATATCAAATTGAAATAGGATTTATAAGGTATTTTCAAATATAAATCAGTTTCATCAGCTATGTTATAATACAGTTGTTGCTAATCTCCAGAAAATGTGATTATTTTTCTGATTATGATTGTATAGTACATAATTTTTCTTAATTAATCATACAATATTTAAAACTATTTAAAAGAATAATTTTGGAAATGACTAGAATAACATCTCTAAAGTGAAACATTAGTGATGTTCTTCTATGTATATAAATTTTCATAAGAAGTTTCTATTTTTATCCTTAGATTTAGTCTAAAAAAAAATTAAAAGTATAACATGCATTTAAAACCCCCAAATGTGTGTTGTTTTCCTCTTTAGGATCATTCCTTAAATTAGAAATATTTTTAAATTCCCCCTTTCTTATATTACTTTTTCTTTGAAGTTTTACATCATTACACTTCATTATGTTTGTCACAGGATTTCACATACAGAAAAAAGTTTTGTTAAAGATTGTTGGCTGGAAATAAATAATTCATAAAGGCATAACTGATAAGCTGTTAAATGTTACTTTTTTATACACCAAATCCAGGAAGCCATGTTCCAATAATAGGTGTTCCTCAATTTACCTTCCTTCACTGGTAAAAGTTAACTTTACATACCTAAATATAGATATCAACACTTGAGTGACTTTTTAAAGGTGCAGGCATTTGTTCATGTAAAAGACATGACAGAACTTTGCACATTTGGGGATAATAATATTAAAGAAATGATGGAAAGAACTGTCTCCCTCAAGCACAATGTTGCTTTTGGGTACAGGCTGTAACTTTGAATGCATTTCTCAAACCACACATGAAAAATTGGCAAAGGGTGGAAAACTTAAATGATCAAGGTGTTTGAGCAAAACTTCTGTCCAAAACATTAGCTAACCTTTTAGTTAGGCAGATACAGGAGACAACACCTGGGAAGGCTGAAAAATAACATAACAAGGAAAACTAGAGCAGAGATATTGGTAACTACACACCATGGAGCAGATAGATTCAGTTTAAATTCAGACAAGAACTTTTTCAAAAAGTTCAATAATCTGCAAAAAAAAAAAAAAAAAAATCCCAAGTTGCTACAATAGATAATCTAAAATGTACACTTTCAAACAAAAATCAGAAGACATAGAAAGAGATAGTAAAATGTGGCTCAGGCTCTGGCTCTGTGACAGAAGCAGATGCCGCAATAGAAACTGACTCTGAATGGGCCCATTTGCTGGATTTAATGAAGACTCAAGCAGCCATTATAAATACGTTCAAAGAAGAAAAGGACATACTTTTCAAAGAAATCAAGTAAATCAGGATGACCATGAGTTAATAAGTAAAAAATATCAATAAAGAAATTTAAGCTGTATTAAAATAAATACATTTTAGAGTTGAAAATTACAATATCTTGAACAAGGGAATCAACAACAGATGTGAGATGGCAGAAGAATCACCACGACCATGAGTTAAAGGAACAGAAAATAGCCAGTTTAAATAACAGAAAAAAGATCAAAGAACAATGAAGAGAGTCTCAGTGGCCTGTTGGACAGTGCCACGCCTTCTGACGATGAATTCCAACTATCTTCTATCTCCAAGTAGGAGAGAAAGGAACAAAAAAAATTTGAAAAAATATAGCTAAAAACTTGCCAAATTTTATGAAAAAAATGTAATCTCGCAGATTCCAGAAAC
The DNA here is from genome assembly GCA_003508835.1 of Eonycteris spelaea. Classification (NCBI taxonomy): domain Eukaryota; kingdom Metazoa; phylum Chordata; class Mammalia; order Chiroptera; family Pteropodidae; genus Eonycteris; species Eonycteris spelaea. The sequence continues at coordinate 7,895,342 of PUFA01000080.1, read as the reverse complement.
TGAATGAAACCTAAGTAAGATAAACATCAAAAGAATACATTGTCAAACTGCTGAAAGCCAAAGGCAAAGAGAAAATCTTGAAACCGGCAAAACAAAAATGATTTTCAATAACATGATTAACAACTGATTTCTTATCAGAAACAATGGAGACCAAATGGCAGTATACAATGACATACTGAAAGTGTTGATATGGAAGAATAAAGTCAATGAAGAATATCGTTTATGTGTGCGTATGTGTGTGTATTATATTATAAATTAAATTGACCACTCAACTCAAAAGGCAGAAATTTCCAAACTGAATGAATAAGCAAGACCTAACCCTTTATTTTTTATGAAAAATAAAAAATAAATAGTCGAAAGTTAAACATGGAAAAAGATATACCATTCAAACAGTAACTATAATTAACTTAAGGTAACTATATTAATATCAAAATGGACTTTAAGACAAAGAGACAGACAGTAGAGACTTTTCCTATTGATAAAGGTGCCAATACATCAAGAAGAGTAAATGTATTTAAACAGAGTCCCTAAATAAGTTAAGCAAAATCTTACAAATAGACAACTCCACAATTACCATTGGAAAGTTCAATATTCCTCTTGCAGTAATTGACAAGGCAACTAGGAAAAAAAGCAATAAGAATACAGAAGACTTAAATAACCTTATTACCCAATTTGGCCTGACAAATAGAGAACTTTTCACCCCCAAACAGCAGAATCCATATTCTTTTCAGTGCACATGACTCATTCTCCAAGACAGACCCTATGCTAGGACATAAAACAAGTTTCAATAACTTTAAATAGATTGAAATCACATTAAGTATATTTTTCCAACCACAACAAAATTAAATTGGAACTAAACAACAGAAAGAAGTCTGTGGTTAGAGGAAAATTTATAACTTTAAGTACTTATAGTAGAAAGGAAGAAAGATCTAAAATCAATAATCTCAGCTTCCACATTAAGATGCTAGGAAAACAAGAGCAGCAATGCCAATGCCAATAAGAGGAAGATGGAAATAATAAAATCAGGATGGAAATCAACAAAAGAGAAAAGAAAAAAAACATTAGAGAAAATCAATGAAACTAAGCACTAGTTCTCTGTAAAGATCAACAGAATCAACAGATATTTTGCTAGACAGATAAGAATGAAAGTGAGAAAGGTAAAAGCTAGACCAGAAATGGAGAGTCAAACATTAGATGTTGACCTTGATATTACCTTGATGGAATATAGATTGAAGATAGTGGAACTCCCAAGACTGGAGACCACTAGTGTCTCAGTTTTATTTGGAACAGTAGGTGACATTGGGTCAGAAGATACCCAATATTACATAATGACATGGAAGCAGTAGAATGAGAGGACCTGACACAATCCCCAGTCTCCTGCAATGCCAAAGAATTTCGGAAGAACATCCAAATGTTCTCCGTGTCACTAAGACAGCTTTGGAACCTAGCTAAGAAACAGTTAGCAAGGGAACCCTCTAGGGTTTGATGAGGATCCAAGAAGAATGTTTTTCCTTTGAGAAAGACATTGCCCGTGTATTTAAATTGTTAGATTGCAAAGTCAGAATTGTATCTTAACTGATCAAATTCTATTTATTTTTCAGAAAGTGCTGTGATTTAGTAAGTGGACCATTTAACATAAAGAGAACAGCATACGCGCAAACATAGTCTCTTGTGTCCTGGTGATGAGACATGGCACAGCCACCTAACCTCTTTGACTTTTCTCATCTGTAAAATACTGTTAACAACTACTTATCCCTAAGAATACAAAACAGTAAAGTCGTTCTGATGCTTAAAAGATAAGAAAATATGTAAAAAAAAGGTGCTTTGTAGATACTATAAAATATTGTTTTGCTTTTTAAATATTATAAATACTATAAAATATTATTTATCTCTCTATGTATTATTTTCCATTTGTGAGTAAGGGACCTTTTGTAATTTTTCCATTTGACTTTTGTTTTTCCTTTAGTTTCTAAATTTTTGAAAGTCTTCCAAACTGTTACGGAAATTTACTATTTTATTGTTTCTTTACAGAAAAAGAATTAGTTGAGCGCCTGTTCACTTTCTTAAGTCCTGTAACATTTTATTTCCTCATAAGTTTCTGCTAGAACTAATACATGAGATTAAGTCCACGTTTTTCTGAAACTTGTACCTCAGTCTTTCCAGTTATACTGATGGACTCTTCTTTACCTCCTCAAAACCTGCTTTCAGATAATTCATACTAAAATACAAATGTTGAAAGTATCTTTAGGTGAGAGTTCTGCTGGGGTGGGAAAGGGGGAAGGGACTGGTGTTATTAGCAGAGATCACACATACTTTAACCAACCTCCAAATACTCTGACTCAGTAATTCTGGGTGGGGCCTGGACATCTGTCTTTTTAAACAGAGTATTTTAAAAACGCTAAAGGACACCCCTGCTTAGAACTTCTGTTCTGAAGGATAAAGCATTCTGGAATGTCAGGCGTCGGAGGGTTTGGAAGGGCATCTAGCTTGCCTGGCACCCTTGAATGACACCAGGGAGATAATTGCTTATTGCCCTTAAAACTAGTCAGTACTTAGAGCACTTTCTGACATCTGGCAGGCTCTGAAATAACATGGGGGAGATTTTGGCCATTAGTGCTATCCTGAGAAATAAAAGCACAGTATATGAAATATTTTATCATGTGTTCTTTGTTTCCCATCTGTATATTAGATTTATTTATTTTGGAGAAATTGTTAATGTTGAGAAGCACTCATTTATAAAATGTAATCCAAGGTGAGGTATATTTTCATCAGTCATTCATTGCATTATGCTTTAACCTGTTACTTCATCCTCAGAGTTAAATATGATAGATATATGATTGAATTTAGGTATTCATGTTTATAATAATCTGGGTTTCTTATAAGGTCTTTACATAAACTCACATTTGTTCCTGAGCAAATTACTGGAAATAGTAGCACATTTAATTTATTATAATTATATTTAAGATAGAAAAACTTGTGTGATAGGTAAGCCTTTATTTAAATATCTGAATTTCCTATAGGTGTTGAGGACAACTCTTAGGAAAGAATTATCACGTAAGTCATATATGTTCTTTACCATATAGATTAGCAGCTAAATATGTCATATATTCATATTCTTTTGTTGATGTAAAATTCATATGGTATTGTAAAGCCTTGACTCTCCACAGCTAGTTCTTACAGCCATGCGGCTAGCAGAGTTGGCTTTGCTTTCAGATGAAGGTAGAGGTCATTTGCTTTAAGCAAAACATGATGCTATTTTTTTAAGTCTCCAGATGATTCTGATATACCCCCAGGTTTGGGAAGCACAACAGTTTAAAGCATATACAATCTATTTAAATAAGAATTTTTGTTTTTACAAATAAATTTAATAATGTCAGTTATCCTTTATAAAATGCATATTTATTATCTGCCTTCTAAGTGTCAGGCACTATTCCAGACATTTTCACATCTGTTTTTTCATTAATTTCTTTTCAGAAATGTAACTTTGTAGATTAAAAAAAGGAAACAAACAATATTAGCTTTTCTTCTTTGGAAAGTGTGCCAGATAGTGTCATGATGCTTCAGTCAAAGGAAATAGCTTCAACAACTACCATTTTAAAATGAAGCAGGCCTTGTCACATTCCTTTTCTGAAATATCACCAAAATTGTTTGGTTGTTGGTTTGAGAAGTAGTGAGCAAAAAAGGTGAAGAGAGGACAGAATTATTCTATTTTCTTATTATAGACCTTCTATTTTGTGCTATATGATACCAACAGAAATAACTTAAAATATCCAACATCCCTCAGAATGCTGAGAGGTACAGTCTTGCAATGTTGTGAGAAGATGGGAGTCCCTTTCCAGGTCTCAGATGTCTGGAATGCAAATGTACTGAGTTACCTTAAAGTTCCTCCCCTCCCGATGCTCTTTAAGCAAGCATCATGAGATCAGCTCAGAAGTGAGGCTCATTGATGAGTATTCTTTTAAAGTCCCTCACGAGGTCTCCGTGTTAACTTCAGGTCAGGGTATTGGAGAAAATTTCTTCTGAATAGCTTTTTTTTGTTAACTTATGGTGGAATAGGGACATAATGATATATGATATGTCAAAACTCTTAAAATTCCTGCTTTCTTCCTTAGAGCCAAAACCTCAGTGTCATTACAAAACTTCCACTTGAATCCCAAGGCCCTTGGCGGAGTTGATTCATTGAGCATTCACAATGAGGGAGGGAAGTCTTTCCCAAAAGACTGTGAGAACCAAAGTTGGGAAAGTTGGGACTCAACTTGAGGTCTGTTCTTACTCACTTTCCTGCGATTTTTTTTTTTAAAAGGACAACTTAAATATTAGTGAGAAAAAAACTCCCATGAACTCCATTGCTTTCTTGTGCATAATAAAGTCAAAGATCCAATGTAAAGAGAAAAACTAAATAGATCATTTGGTCTAAACAACTACTTAGAGAGTTAAAATGATATACAAATTATTCGGTTTATTCTAGGATAATATAACAGAGGTCCCAAGAGATGAAAGGAAGAATTCCAAGTTACAGCATCTAACCAATTGCATTCTAATTGTTGAGAATGATTTAGAACTTACACAATTGTCTTTTTTTAGATTTTGACAACTACTGAACAAGAATTTTCTAGTATGGCATCCAATTCCTTCTGTTGCTCTCAGCCTCATGTTGAAACTGAAGGGTTTTATCCTCTTTTCTGAAACAGCAAAGTGCAGGGATCTCTCAGACTTCCTTCTCTAGTCATCCTCACAGCACAAGATCCATGATTTTTAGACAGCAAACACCAAATTCCCTCTCCTTTTTTTGGTCTGAGCTAGATTATTTTAAAATTAAAGATGAAATTCATATTAACTTCCAGAGTATCTTTGTTGCTCCCAAATTAAATTTCTTTTATGTATTTTTATGTGATTTATTACATTATTTTTTGTCATCTCATAGCACCTGTTTATCAACAGATTGACCTATATGTTGCTTGCCTGAGAGTTGGGCCAATTAGATTCAAGTAAATAAGACTTAAAACATGGAAAAAAGATAGCACTTGACTAGACAAAAACAAAAGAATTCATTTAATATCACTTATTTATTCAAATAATGATTTATTTAGTGATTAAAAGTGGAAGTAAACACTGAAAAAGTTCAATATGTCATTATTTTTAAACTTTAATTTATCTGTAAATATACCTGTTAAGATAAATTGATCTGATTTACTCTAAAATAATGTTTTAAAAATTGTAATAGATAATATACTGAAAATGAAAGTTAAAATTTCCCCCAAGTTTGCATCTCTGATAATAGATGTCTTTGATTAGGTCTAGTAAACTAAAGATACGTTTGTTAACAAATTTCACATGTGCAAGTACTAAATTTGATTTCCTTATACCGAGCAAAACCTTTAACACGGAGTTTAACTTTTACTGTGTCTATGTATATATATGATCGGAAATCGATTGGCGTTGCATCTCAGAGTTTAAATCTTATTAACTTTAATATCTAATGTACTTTTCATGGGAAATGGATCAGACTCCATGGGTTGTTGCTGACACTGGAGATGCAGTCTCTGGAGTATAAAATTCTTGAGCATATCATGTCATTTGGGGGGAGAGAGTGACGTGTCCCAGAAGGAAAAACAGCTCAAAGCACATCAATTTCTAGAAGTTTAGATCAATGGCAGTTTTTCAATTACTTTATATGTGTTTATACATAACAAGCAACTACAGTATCTTAGTGGCTTAAAATATCAAGAGTTTAGTTTTCTGCTCATTCTATAGGTGCTGCAAGGATTAGCTTTGGGCTCTATTTCACATCGTCCTCACTCAGGGATGGCAGGTGTCAGAGTGTCTACCATTTAGGGAAGACATCATAGTGCTCTGTTTTTTCAAGCTTTTTACCTGCAGATGACATTTAATGCTTCCTCTCCTTTATCATGCCCAATACAAGGCACATGATTCTGCTTAACTTCAACAGGCAGTTAAGCACAATTTTAACACATGACTGAAAGAGGATAGTAAATAGTAATAAAATATTAATGATGAACAATATTAATGATTATGATAGACTTTAATATCAGTTCCAAATATTGAGTTAATTTTCTTCATCCTGCATAAAAATATACTTCCCCCCTCTTGTGTGGAAATAAAACACTGGGTTTCTCAGTGCTTCTGTAAAAATCCCTAGCCTTCTGAGACTGGGAAATGTGTAACACACAAAGATAGGAAATGTTTGTTTTTATTTTTCCTGGACGCATTTGACTTTTCACATATGAGAACTAGATCTATGATCGTTTGACTGGGTCCCTAGGTTAAGCCCCAAGGTGCCAGAAAGACTGGAGAACTCTCTTCCTAGGTATTTACATTCCAAAATCTGTGAAGGCCAGACTTTGGCAACATCTCTAGGTCACAAAAGCAGGAGACAACCAGTGTTTATCTAGCTCTTGGAAAGGTTGTATTTACATTCCAAAAGCTGAGGGTGAGAATCCAGGATCCTTGCCATCTCCTCTCAAAGAGCAAGAGTTATTTTTTTTTCTCCTCCTTTCAATAAGGAAGGTGGTCAGCTGTCTCTCTACCAGCTATAAACAGAGGAAAATCATTGTTTTCCATTTTCTTGGAGAAACAGACTTTGAAGTTTGTATGGGTAGGACATTTTATCTGACTTTTCTTGTGTCACACCTGGGGTAAGAATCCAGGTGAGAGGGACCGCAATGTCATTATTTGCTTTTTAAGTGATTAATGATCTTCTGTCTCTGATTCAGAATACCTCCACCTCATTTGCACATTCAGGACAAAATTAATAATGATCAATATTAAAAATCCAGGGCTTCTCTAAGGGAAACAATCCAAAAGCCAGATCCAGTCACAGCGTCAAGCTCAGGTCTCTGGTGATGTGAAGTAGCCTCTGCCTCCTGGGGGTTTATCCATGAAGTACAGGTAAGGTACCTCTTGATGCAGAGATTTGTAAATATAAAATATTTACCTTGCACATACTGAATTTGCAATGACCGACCAGGTTCAGGGCAACCACAGTGAACATTCCTAGTGGGAAAGGGGGAGGACAGGAGTCACACGGCCCTACTGTCTGCACAATGGTGGCATCTTGCTGGGCCACATAAGGAGGGCCCATTACTCTTTCACTCCTCACACACCCACCTGTTTTGTGGTCTGAATGTGAACTGCTGGCCATATCTATTGCTATACTCTTTGGACAAAGTGTGCTATGTGTGAAAAAGACTTTCATTTCCTCTGCAGCGAGGGCCTTCTCTGCACATGGCTGAACACGTGTAACTGTTACTGAATTTGTGTGATTAAAACTCAGTCAGGAACTGCTTACCAAAGCCAACCCTGAGCAAAGATTCACAATTGGGATGATGTATCCATGAAATTCCTCATTTTCTCAAATATGTCAAATTTTTCACTGTTTGAGTCTCTCTCGAACTGCATTATACTGCCTGAAATTTCCTTTTTCTACTGTGGCTACATTTTTTAGTATTAATAATAAAAAAAATAATTATTAGCTCTACATACATGCATATACATAGTGCTGGTCTGAAATATGAAACACATTTCTAATATGTCCCGGCCCGCGGGACCTAGTTACTGTGGCTACATTTTTTAGTATTAATAATAAAAAAAATAATTATTAGCTCTACATACATGCATATACATAGTGCTGGTCTGAAATATGAAACACATTTCTAATATCCTCTTATGGCATCATATGAAAAACAAAGCTGAAATAAAGTTCAAACATGCAGCCAAGCTGAATGGATATATAACTCTTGGAAACTAATTTGAAAAATTAAATCAAGTTTCATTCTGATTGAAAACTCTAAGTAATAGTGCTTCCCAACTCAAATTTTCTTTCAAATGAAGCACTTAACGTACTTGCATGCATAGTGCATATGTTTATTCGAACAGTATTTCAATAATCACACACTATGTATTCATACGAGGGTGTAATGCTTTTAGTTTTGATACAGCATTACTTAAAGAAACTGTTGGTACTCATGAATTGCTCACTAAGACGGCAAATGCTATATTTAAAATTAATCTTAAAAAAAAATTGAAGGTGTTAACACAAATGTCAAGTGGGATTTTTCCCTCCCTTATCCACTTTCTTATGTTTCTCCTGTCTTTTCTTCCTTCCATTTGTTTAGGTGAGAAACAATTTTTATCCTTATGCATTCATTCCCTCAACAAATGTTCATTAAGTACCTGTTGTTCAGGCTTTCTGTTATGTAATATTCTGTAGTTTGGGAAAATATTTTATACCTATTGAATTAAAACAATTGAGTTTACAGTGCATTTATAGAATTAAAAAGTCCAAATGATATATTCAAAGATGTAATTTTAGATACCTAGTCATCACCACTCACCCCTGTCTCCAGCCACCCTGTATTGCCTGAATTCCCATAGGCAACCACATTTTTGTGTAAACTGCCAGTCTTTCGCAGTGTAAATATAGGCAAATATAAATATAAATTATTATTTCCCCCCACAAAAATAAGGCGCTGTTATATAACTTGAATCTGTTTCCTTCCTTCCTTCCTTCCTTCCTTCCTTCCTTCCTTCCTTCCTTCCTTCCTTCCTTCCTTCCTTCCTTCCTTCCTATTTTATATGCTGGAGAATTTTCCTCATCAAGGTATAGAAACATTCTTCATTCATTTTTTTTTTTTTTAATTTTCACATATGTAACTATACTATAGTTTAATGAGTCTCCTTTGGATGGGTATGGCTAGTTGTCACTGGCTCTTTTGCTAACAAAAAAGTATGGTAAGATAATAACCTTCTATGTAAATCATTTTGGATGGTCCTGCTAAATAAAATCTTATAAGAAGAATTGCTGGATGAAAGGGTAAGTGCATTTTAAATTTTGTTAGATTTCATTAAATTGCCCTCTTCAGGGTTGTGGTATTTTGTACTCCCACCAGAAATGAATGAAAATAATTTTACCCCATAAAACCTCACCAATAGAGTGTATTGTCAAACATTTTAGGTTTTGACCAGTAGGACAGATAGAAAAATACTATTATATTTTAATTAAGATTTAATTTATGTTGAATGAGGTCACACAATTCTTATTTCTAAGGGGTATTTTTATTTGCCTTCCAATGGATTGTTCATATCTGTTTATTTTTCCATTTAGTTCTTGGCTTTTTCTTAATTTCAGATTTACATGTTGGGGAGATTACACTTTGCCCACAGTAAAGTTCCTTTTTAATTTTAGGTTTGCCACTTATCTTTCTTTAAGCTTATATCTTTTTGATTTGTTTTTCTTATAGTGGCATTTAACAAAATCTCACTGATAATTTTTTGAATCATACTTAATTACCTCTGCACTTAAAGTCATGATTAGAAAGACTTCCTTCTCCTTTCTAATGTTATGAAGAAATACATTCATGTTTCCTTTTCCCTTTATGGTTTCATGCTTTGCAGTTACTTTCATTTCATTTGTAACTTATCTTGGATTTTTCAGTTGTACAGTTATATCATGAAAAGTTTTAATTTTACTTTATTATTTTATATTTAAACTATATTATTTTATATTTTATATTTATATTATTTTATATTTTATATTTAAATTTATATTTTAAATTTAAACTTCCAGTGAAAAAAATAAATGTTTTACTGTAATTGCAATGGGTAGTACTTCTAGCGCCTTGTTCATTTGTTGTGGTAATAGTGAGTGTTCTCATCTTGTTTTTGCCTCCGGTGTTGTTTCTCCATTTGGTGTACTGGTTTCTGGGCTTGTTGTGATGCCCTCGTGTGTTAGTGAATATTTCACCAATTTCGATTTTTTTTTTTCATTGTAGATAAAAAATTTTGAAGAACTTGTCAAATGCCATTTCAGCATCCAGGAAAATGATCATATGATTTTCCGCCTTAGATCTATAAAGGGAATTATATGTAATACGAGATTATCTAATATTCAACCATCTTTTTATACCTGAAATAAATCTCACTTATTTTTGATGTGTTATTTTGATGTGCTGCTAGATGAAACGGTTTGCTACTATTTTAAGGTTTTCTTAAACAGTAAAAATAAGTCAGCATTTTTTTTTTTGCTTATTTGTCTGCATTCTTTCTAATGTTTTAATATTAACGTAACTCACACTTTATTAAAAATAATTTACAATCTTATTTTTTAATGTATTGCAGAATACTTTAATTTCAATTATTTGTTTTAAAATTTGGAAAAAAAAATTTGTGAAGCTGTTAAGGCCTAGTGTTTTTTTTGGGGGGGGGACTAGCTCTTTTCTATCTAACTTTTTAGGTTTTTTTTTTTTAAAGGATTTATGGAGATTCTGTTGCTAACTTTGGTGAATTATATTTTCCTGGAAAATACTTATTTCATCCAAGTTTTAAATTCATTACATTTAGAGTTAGGAAAGTAGTCTTTTAATATTTTAAAATTACTCTTCTATTCTTACTTTGTTCTTCTCTTTTTTGTATGCATAGATGTTTCTTCCTTTTTTTTCCTAGACTAAAGTAGCTAAGGTTTTGATCCAGTTTATTGATATAAAAATGCCAACCTTTGCCTTTTATTACTTTTAGTGTTTTAATTAAGTTTATTATCAGTTCTAATTGTGTAGATTTGTTCTCTTTTTTTTTTGTATTCTAACTCATTTATTTTATCTTTTATCTTTATATTTATTCATTTCTTCTTCTTTTTTTGTGGTTTATATCCAAAATATATGGTATCTTTATCATCATTACTTTCTGGATATTTCAAATTTTTGATTTGCTGTTCTTTTTTGATCTAAAAGCTTTTAATGACAAAATTTGAATTTTTAAAATTTAAACAAATAGAATTATTTCCAAATGGAAGGACTTTTGGTTTCTTATTTGCATTAATTTTTGGATTTGTTATATTATGATCAGGGAATGCTTTTTGTATTGTTCCTACATTTTTGGACTTACGAGGTTTTTTTTATGACCTAATATATGATTTTTTTTTAGTGCATATGACACTGGCACTTGTGCCTATTATCAGGGAGCATATACGCATATATGCATCAGCCTACTTTTTAGAAATATGTTATTTGGGTCTTTATTATTCTTACTTATATTTCTAGTTCTGTAATCTGTCTTTGGTTAGCGAATTTTTTAAAATAGTGTATTATGTAATAAGTATATCAAGTCATTTAGCAAAACTGAAATGATTTTGATCAAATGATTTTCATATTTTTGTATCTTTCCCATTTCTTAACATAGTTGCAATATTATGCAGATGTTAGCTGGAGGATTTCAAAAGTGTTTTAACCACAATTTGTTAAAACGTAAAGGTCAAAAAACTGTCCTGTTGTCAAGAGGGCTGATTCTGGACTTGGAATTCCCAACACAATGTTGCATTTGTGATTTCAACACCAAGTCTTGCTTCATGAACATCCTTCCTCTTGCTAATGAAAGCTTATGAAAAATTTAGCAATTCTTTTGTTATTCCTTTAAAATGAACTTCGTAGTTCTAGTTGATGAAAGTTACTGCCGAAGAGAACTATTTATATAGAATGTGACTCCTGTCAATTTAAGGTCAAATTCCTTACATTCCAAAGACATGTGTGGCACTCTTTCCCCACAAAAGAATATTTTTCCACAATTCATCAAATTTCATTGTACTATGTAAGTGGGCACATCTAAAATGCAGAGTGAGAGCTCAAAAGATAAAGGGGATGTCAGAGAAAAATGATGACTCCTGCTCTCATACAAGGTGTCTGTTTTCTAGTCAAGTTAAAGATACAAGCACAAAAAAATGCCTTGAGGTCACTGAAAAAAGGAAGCAAGAAAAGTTCCTTTGATGTTTCTTCTATGTCTACTCTTGTACCTATTTAGCAATATTGGAGAGAGATATTATTGCTTATTTGAAGAAACTCATTTGATTTTGAAAAAAATGAACATAGAATTTAAAAATATTTAAGGACGTTTTTAAAACCTTGCTCTTATAAATGAATAATAATTAAAAACCCTTTAGTAATAATATAGAAATATGGAAGACATGTAAAGATAAAGTTCATAGAAAAGAAATATGTCAAGTCTATAATCATATCAAATTTAAAATAATTGTGAAATGATATATCATGTTTCTGTATAACATTATTGAAGTCCTTTTTGAAAGAGGCGATATTCAGTAATGGGAAGGGCGTGGTGCAAAGAGTATTATGATAGACTGCTGATGGGATTCTAAATTGGCACAGCGCTTTTGTGAAGATCTTTGCATATGAATGTAATGGCAAAATACTGTGGCCCAATAGAACAATTCTTATATCTAAAGGAAATACTGAGAGATTATTACAAATCTTTATTTACAAGTATGATCATTAAAATATTACATATGACAAAGACACCAACCCCCTCCCTGGATATAAACTAAATGTCCAATAATAGGATAAAGTTAAATAAATTGTAGCATATCGATAATATGGGACATTACATAGTCATATAAAATTAGTATTTTGGAAGGAAATTTAACAGCAGGGGGTAATGTAGCATAACACTATGTAAAAGAAAAGGTAGCAACATACTTCTATCCATTTATCTTTACAGACAAAGCACTCAGCAGTACTCTAAGGAATATTCCTTTCACACATACATAAAAACTAATATTATTAGAAGTAAAACTTCAAAATGTTAACAGTAGATATTTCTAGATAATAGGATTATATAATTTTAATTTTCTCCTTATATTTTAAAAACATTCCATAATTTCTTTACCAAGTATATATAAGAAAAAATTTTAACCGTGTATATTTGTTGAGGGGGTTATTACACTTCTTATTTAACTTTAGTTCATCACCAATCATTTTTGCAGGATTACAGATAAGCCATAATCACTTTATTGCATTCAGTTTTATCATTCATTTTGCAATGATTGGTCACAGATTCCCACATCTTGCTTATCATGTCTTCCCTTTCTTTCCCAGTTATTAGTTCAAAACTCCATTCTGCGTTGTGTGCCCAGTTGGGGGGACGGGGAAAGACTCTGTGTCTCCCCATAAAGTTTAAGTAGCCAAGCTAAACAATGGAGAATAAAGTACAAACATAATAATAAGGAGCAATCACAAGAAAACCAGAAATAGGTATACTTATTGCAATGAAATATATAGAAAGAAGAATTTAATCTTCAAATGTACCTTTTACTAAAAGTACAAATTGAACATTAAGTGGAGATCTACATTCTTATGGAATTGCTTAACCAACGTGTTAATGTGGTGAGAATTTTCAATTTATTAAAGACAACACTGGCCTTAGATTTGTTAGGGATGGTACTCGTGCCATCTCAACTTGCTGTGTACTGGTGGGTTGTACACTGCTGCTTTATTATCCACATGTGATTGGACTGAACAGTTACTCCAGGACAGCACAGGAGATCTGGTAGTCCCAAGTAGACACAGCCTTAAACTGTTAACTTTCCTGGGAACTGTCTGTGTAATGACACTGGAGGTGGTGGATCAGCATAGTTAGTTAGACCCTTCTGCCTAAGGGATTTTTGATCTAACACAGAGATTGGGGAGGTGGAGAGGTAGATTAGTGGTTATTTAGCTATAATATTTAAATTCAAAACTTTTTTTCAAACCTAAAACTATATATCCCCACACAGGAATAGTATAGCAAAGATGCATATTTATTCACGTGTTTCAATTTTAATGTTTAACAAAAAATTTTTAGCCAACCAAATTATAATTGCAAGACAAAGGTATATTTTCTTAGGTAAATGAAATATTATGTGAAAATAATAAGCAGTAATTCAAAAACATTATCAAATAGGTATTGAAAGGCTAATATTCCCTTAAAACTGACATATGAGAACTATAAAACTTAAAGACATCTTTGAATCAAGTGCATTTCTGCAGTTATCCAGATTGGTTTTCCGTGACTGAAACCCAATTCACATAAACTTATTTTTCCAATTCATTGTGAATTTATCTGATTTGGAACTGAAGTAGTGGCAAAAATATTCAATGATTTAGTTATTATTTGAGTCTTGTAGCTCTAATGTTGTATTAGCTACTATACAAAGCAAATTACGATATTCCTTCCAAGATTCTACATTTGAGACTAGCTTTGTTTAAGAATTGAGATAATTGAATTTTCTAATTTGTCTCACTTAATCAAGCAAGAACATAGTCATGGACCCTCAAGGAGACAATAATTAGCCCTATATAAATTCTTCATTATCTTAGCACCTACAATCTCCAAAAATAAAATTTTCCTTCCTAAGCAGAATTCTTGCCATTTCAAAATTCAGTGTACTGGATTGTCATAAAAAACATGATTCAATTATTGATGTTTGCTGACAGCTTTCAAGCCCCATCATTCTCCTTTCCTTTTTGTCCTACATCTGGGCAAGATGATGAGAAGATCCAGTTTTCCCCCTTCGGCCCAGCATAAGCCTTGGTCTGCCTGTGATGCTCTTCACCCCAGCCCCACTGCCTAATTTCAGCAAAAGCCAGCCAATCTCCTTTCCCTGCTCTCTTTCCAGCCATTTTCAGACTTGCTGGGGAGCCTGTACTGCTTTCCCTAGAGAGCCTCATTATATGAGCAGTAAACTAAATAACCCAATTAAAAAATGGGCAAAGAACTTAAATACACATTTTTCAGAAGAAGACTTAGAAATGGCCAACCACAACATGAAAAGGTGCTTAACATCACCAATCAAATGCAAACTGAAACCACAACAAGCTATCACTTCACACCTGTTAGAATGGCTGTTATCAAAAAGACAATAGATAAGCAAATGCTGCTGAGGATGTGGAGAAAAGGAAACCTTTGTGCATTGTTAGTGGGAATGTAAACCAGACTATCCACTATGGAAAACAGCACAGGGGTTCCTCAAGAAGTTAAAACTAGAACTACCATATAACCCAGCAGTTCCACTTCCTGGTATATACCAAAAGGAAAAAAAAAAAAAAAACAATTTTAATGAGGAACTGATGTAACTCATCAAGAAAAATCTTTATCTATGGAAAATACTAACCCTGGGATGAATGCTATACGAACAACACCTACTACAAAAGGATGTTATGCAACGATCATACTTTTAGTTATAGAGTTGTACTAAAGAGTCGTGTCATTTGAACAAATGGCTTGAAGGAAATGAGAGACTAAAACCAGACCAAAATGAGTTATAGAATAAGTAGGAGATAATAAAGTGAATCCATCCAATGTAAATCATTCTGATAAACATTTTACACTTGAAAGGAACTGGGAGAGGAAATAGCTTGATTGAGAGGGGACAGACTACGGAAGGATTATTTTTTTCCCAGGTTAAAAAAAAAAAAGTGAGCTTGTTTTGGAAAGAGAAAGAGCCAGTAGAGAGGGAGACAAAAGGCAAAATAAGTAATATACTTAAGAAAGAAAATTCTCGGAGCAGATGGGAAGGGAAAGGATCCAAAGTACAGGAGAAAGGAGTAGCTTTGGAAACAAGTAAGAATAGAGTGAAAAGAAATAAAAATGATTCAAGATAAACCTGATGTGGAGGGGAGGAAATTTGAAGGAATTCATACATGACATTATTTTCTTTTTTAAATTAGAGACTTGGTTATCTATTAAGAGCGATAATGCTGACATTTATATTAAATAAAGTAAAATAAAATTGTAGCAACTGATATGAAGTAGGAAAGCAATATGAGTAACGTTAAGTGATGTATTATAGAGCAGTATTATTGTTGGGCAAGCCAAGGGTCTGATCTTATAGACCTGGTAAACACTTCATGGGGCTAAGCTGAACATTTTCCGACCATTTATGGTGGGTCTGATGCTGAGTTTCCACTTAAAAATGCTATTGAGAAGTGACTCTTACAGTAAGTAAGATGAACTGGATTTAAGAGGGTGATTAGTTATGTTAGTATTAAAATAACTGTGCAATGATGTAGTGTAATGGAAAAGAACTGGAATTTGAAATACATAGATCTGTGTCTAAATGTTGGCTATGCTATTTGCAGTGTGATTTTGAGCAGTAGATTCTCTGAAGCTCAATTTTTGCAATAATGGGAATAATAATAGAGCTCGATTAAATCAGATACTTTGTTATTTTTATTATCATACTATTGTCTTATTGTTGCTATAGTCTAGTAAAAAATAAGCTTGCATGGAATATAAATATAACCTCCCAATGGAAGGAGTTTGAGAGATACATTGTAAGAAGGTCATATGAGATGGGAGATACCATTGTCATAGATTGTAATTTCCAGAGATGGTCAAAACAGTACCTCCTAGCCCACACGATCTTCTTAAAATATGTCTTTCTTACTCTTTCCATTTACAGATTAGATTTAGATCCCATGCAGTGAAACAGGAAAGAGACTGTTTTGACTAATAAAGTTTGACAGAAGTGTTGTTAGCTGCCTTCCAAGGCCAGGTTATAACAGGGGAGTGAGCTTCTACCTTGCTCACTGAAATGCTCTGCAGTCCTGAGCTGCAACTTCTAGTTCCTTGAGGTCATCATGCTACAAGGAATCCCAAACTATCCCATCGGAAGCATCACTTAGAAAAACCATGAGACTACTGGAGAGAGCGTGATGGTTGGCCAGCCCCCAGCAGCTCCATTTTTACCTGTAATCTGGCAGCAACTTCGTGAGAGACTCCGAGCCATCTGCCCCGCCAAGCTATTTATGGATTCCTAAGAGATGGAAATCATGAGAAATAATAGCATTATTATTGTTTTATGCCACCAAGTTTTTGATATTGGGTTTCAGCACTAGAAACTGATACAATTATTTTTCCAGCCTTTCTTAAATTTATTTCTTAAAAGGTTTCCTCAGTAAATGGAAAGGTAACATTTATGGTCAGATTAAATTATTGTCTTAAGAATGTGGTATTTAATTTCTAGGGCTGCCATTATTTTCCTCATATTGCTAGAAATTTATTTTCTTTAATCTGTGTAAGTTGTAATTCTTACCTCTTTCGCTCTTTATTTCTATCTCTTTTGGGAAAAATGAATCTGAATTTCATCAATGAGGGTGGCAGCAAGAGGATGATGCGTTACTTTCTGTATCAGTACAGTTACAAAAATCAGTAATAGCTTCCTGTACCATAAGATTACTTGAAATTACCTTTATATTATTCATGATGTACCTTCAATGTATTTCAATATTTTTAACATTGGGAGACAATCATGGTTTTCTGTTTATTCTCTACTTCTGTAAACCTCATTATTTTGGTCCAATTTTCATACATGGTTGAGTTTTCATATATTTTGCACTTTGAAATGGTCAGTGGCTTTTTTGCTTATGCCAATAAAGTTCTTATTTGCAGTTTTACCTTATGTGAGCAAATTTCCTGAAGCACCTAATCTCTCTGGTTACTTATTGAACAACTTATAATAATGATGACAATGGTGATGATAATGGGAATTCTTCTTTCTCTTTTTTCATTCTTCTGTTTTTTTAAAATTTCAATATACTTGCTTTCAGATTTTGTTTAGTGCTAAAAGAATTACCACTAACTAAAATTTCTTTACTTCCTTGGCATGTTATAAATTTTAGAGTATTAATTAACTTTAGGAAATGTGTATCATCAGGAACGAAAGAAAATAAATTTGTTTCATTTCCCTTTTCAAATATCTCCTGTTTCCTTCTTGAAAGTGGTTCCAAGACAAACTTGCAAAATAGCTAAAGTTTGCCTTTGTCATTCCCAGAGTTTGTACACTTTCTCTTTCTCCTGTTCTGGATGTCAGCTCCTCTTCCCACTGTCCCCAGGTCTCAGGACCCATGTGTTCTCTTTCCTAAAACCATAGAAAGACTTACTCTTAAGTCATTAATTCACACTGAGGTATAAATGACTGCTAGTGGCATTCATTTAACCCCTTCAGAAATACATTATTTTTAATGGCAAAACAGCTTAAGAAATAAAGACCCTCAATTGTAGATTTACCAGTGGATGGTGAAAGTTTTTGAAAGTGGCATTAGTTCTTTTGAATGATTCTGAAAATAATAGTTGTATGTGATCACTGAATAGAAAAATGAATTTGTTTCAAACTCACATTTATTAATTTCCTGACATGAACTTATATAAGATTATTTTTATTCAGATTTGGGTCTAAATTGGTTTGTTTATCCATAGATAAAAGGGAGAAAGTATTCGATATCTTCAAACTATTGCTTCTGACCTAAGGGATTCTCTTAAATAAAGAAAATACTTTTCATGTAAGCAATGGCATAAAACGTAGTTTAAATCTTCAGTGCTCTTCTTATGTCTTCTGTTTGTGAAAGCAGGGAGTCAACATCGGTATACAGGATGAAATGTGTTTCTTATACTGCACGTAGATGAGGTAATTTTATCTATAGCTATCTTATTCCTGGGAATAGCACTGCAGAAAGCATGTCTTAAAGAGTACTCCATTTCCAGAGGGTTAGAGAGAATGTAAATTATGCTGTGGAATCTGTTCTTGGTTCTTATGAATCCTGTTCCTTGAGTGTTGTTTCATTTGGGTGCTGAATGCGTATGTATAATATGGTTACAGTCTGGTTCAGTGTTGTTGGAGTCACAGTAGCTGTAATTTCACTTTGCTGACTTCCTGGAAGCCAGACATAAGTCAATGACAATTGAATTTTGCTCATCTGTAGTTGGTTTTATCTATTAGTTTAGTTAGGATTATCAGTTCTTCCAGGGTACTGTTGAAGGCAACATTATTATTTTTTGTTATGCTTAATTCCAGCACAAGTGGTAAGGTATTTGCTGATAATTAGGTGTTTATTGGTAGAAGGCATCTCCTTGTTTATTGAAATAAGCATTTGGAGACTCCAACAAGTATTTTGACACTATGCTTTGTATGTTATATGAACTTAAAAATAGTTATTAAATAAATATCATTGTGTAATCAAATACCAGGATTTGAATCCCCATTCCACCATTCCTACTTGTATGATCTCTTTCTCTTTCTTAGTTTTCTCATCTGTAAAATGGCAGTGATAATGATAGTTTCTATGTGTTAGGTGGATTAAATGTTGCTATAGGCAGAGCATTTAAGAAAGTGCCAATATTTGTTAATAGTAAATAATGCCTTTAGTCACCCACCCCTTACCAGCAAGCCAAAAGAAAGCTCCTACACTCGGCCATAACAGCAAAATATGATTAGAGCAGTGGTTCTTAACCTTGGCTTTTTATAAGGGGCTTTAAAAATATTGATGCCTGGGTTCCCACTCCTAGTGAGATTTACTTAATTGGTTTGGGGTTTGAGCTGAATTTAGGGATTTATAAAGGCTCCCCTCTTAATCCTAAAATGCAGCAAAAGCTGAAGAAATATAGATATGGTGAATATAAATCTTATGTCTTTTCCTCAGAATCTGGAAGTCCGCAATAATACACCAAATTAGTCTGCTCAGATTTATGATTCTTTTATGCTAGGTGAAATCCAGTAGTAATAGCTTTATCATCTGAACATTGTTTAGTCTTGGATTAATGCCACTTTGGCCTGGGGTCTACGGGATGTAAAATTTGTTCCTGTTGTTTTAGCGCTATCTTTGTGAGATATGAATATCCTGATTATTAATTAATTTTACATGTATATGTACTTTAGAAGTGGTGACTGCGTATTTTCAACCTTTTTTTGTAGAGATTACAGTTTTGTCTTGATATCAGGGAACTGAATGGCTAATGGTCTCTGAATAGGCATTTGTTTTCTATAAGAATTCCTTAAGCATGATGTCAGTGGTTGACAAGATGAAAAATGGTTCTGTGATTCATTTCCAGTCTCAGGCTTATAGAACCACTTAAATATTTGGAAAATCCTCCCACATCCTGTAATTGTACAAAATTAGAACTAAAAAGATCTCAATGATCTGAGCTTGATTCAAGGGTTCAAATATACTCTTCATTTTCTTTTCACAATATACTTAATGGTATGAAACTAAAGTTTGCATATTATATATGATTCATTGGCAAATTTGAGCTTCAATCCTACTATCATACTCAGTTATAAATTATCTCCACAGGTAAAAAAACATATGTGCCCCTCATATGCCCCTAAATAACAAATGCGTGGAAGGAGACAACATCCATGGATTCTTGAAAGCGTTTACAATTCCAGACCTTTTGGGGCCAGTCATGAAACTCTTTTGTGCTGTTAATGCCTTGTAAAGTTATTCTCAAGCAATGTTCTGACTAACTATGACTCATAGTCTGGGGATCTGGCCAGTGGAACTTCTCAGTGTGAAGTTTTTCCCGAGGCATAGTGAGGCTTCTGCCATCCTTCACTATATGGACTTCGAAAGCAACACAGAGAAAAGTCAGATGGTAAACACATGTTGATCCCTTTCAGAAAACATGACCCTCTCCTTACATTCAACATAAGCTTTTTATCAGGAAAGAATGCAAGGTCATTAAATAACAACTGAATCTCACTTGAAATATATAAACAACAGTTCAACCAAACTAGTTCAACCAAAACACTTTTTAGCTGCTCTTAACAAAAAGAAGTAGCCTTGACATTTCCAGAAACTGACTAAATCAAATGTCAGATTTCATTTTGAGATGCTGCCTCAAGAATGTAATAGTCATTATGGATTTATTCATTCAACAAATATTTATAGAGTACCTGCAAGTGTCAAGCACTAATGATAGCCGTTGGGACTTAGGAGTGAATAAGACCAGCAAGTTCTCTGCTATCGTGGAACATACTAGGAACACTAGAGAAGTGCAAAGAGGAAATGTTATCATTTATGGTTGTGGAGCCAGTATGGACGGATCAACCAAAATGTAGAGTAGTACAGGTACTTATATAAAATTTAATATATGTGAGACACTGTTCTAAATATTCACACAGAATAACTCATTTAATCTTATAACAAATTGTGAGATGGATTCCATTGATATTCTTTTTTTAAATGTGAGGAAAATAAAATACAGAGAGGCTAAGTAACTTGCCTAGGGTTGCCTAGCTAGCAAGTGTCAGAGGTGAGGTTCTCTTCTTTCCAGATGGTCTGGCTCCTATTTTATATCTTGAGCTCTATTATGGGCTAGTGTTACAATTAATTATTTGATACTCATTACAATTTTTAAGAGAAAGCAGATTAGTTCAAGTAATTTTAATTCAATAATTCTTTGGTGTTCATCATCTGAAGCAATAGTACAAGTTATGAAGAGAAAAGAACAGCAAGACAACTTGAATGAAAGTCGATGAAGGAATAATAGTGCTACTTTATGTGTTGTGCCTTAACATTTAAAATACTTTCAATGACATTAGTTTAAATTTTTTCAAATATAAAAATAATTAATATTCATTTGGAAAATTTGGAAATATAGAAAAGTAAAAAGGAGAAAAAAAGTCACCCACAATTGATATCATTATCCAGAATGTTTTATTTCTATTTTTTCCTGTTGTATTATTTACATACATAATTATAATAATGTTGTAGCGATTTTAAAGCAAATTTTGTATCCTACTTATGCATAGATTACTGAAACATAAACATATCTCATGGCATAAAAAGTTATTTCTAAACCTTATTTTTAAAAGCAACTCCTTATATCATCTTTTGAGATGAAGAGAGTTCTTTATGACCCCTCTACCACTGCTGTACAATATGATATTTACCTGGGCTAGCCGGGTGGTTTCTGAATTATTTTGTCCTTTTTATCTTCACCATGTTCAGAAGGATGGTCTAGAAAAACCCAAGTTATTGCTCAACAGCCATAAACCCATCTGTATCGAGAGAGAAATACAAACCTCTCCAAATAAGTGACCAACCTCTTCAAGAGGAAATCTTTGCAGTGGAAATTGATGCATATTTATCCTTTGTGATAGTATAATGCTACTTTCCAATTACTAACCCTGGTCAGCTCCTGATCAAGTGAGATAAGTGTGCCAAATTATTAGCTCTTTTGATTCCTAGGGCATGCCGCTCTGAAGCCAAATGTTCATTTATTTCACCAGCATTTAATATCACAGCACATGACTTATTTGGTATGATTCCAAAGTATTTTTGGAGAAAATAAATAATGACTCACTGTATAGAATTATCTGGGAGACTAGGCCTATGATAAGGGAATTACCTTTTTATAGATGGATGGCAAATGCTGCCAGTGACCAAAGAGTGTCTGAAAGCATCGGCTTGCTCCAAATGAATCCTTAAAGAAGGCTTCCATAGAGCAAGTGATTATAGAGGTCATATAGTTTAAATCCCAAATTCTGCTTGCAAAGCAATGTTCTTGTGTATTACTGGGTACTTTTATTTCTTGGGTCCAGGGCAGAGAAGAGTAAAAGGATAATGAGAAAAGAAAAAGAAATTGTTCCAAAACCACCACAACCACCACCACCACCAACACCACCACCACCACCAATAACAATGACAAAAACAAACCCCAAAATCCAATTGCAGCAAAAGAGCAGTTGAAATTCAAGAAAGAGAGCAAAAGAGGAAAAAAGGGAACAAAATGTGAGAGGAGGTACATATTGTGAGGAGTATGTAAGAATTCTTCAATGGTATTAATTGAATAAATTATCTAATCTGGTCTGTTATGTGGTTCAGAGGACTGAAGACTGAAATTTTCAAGTTTTTTAGTTAGTTAGAGATTGTACAACTTTGAAACATGGCATATCTTTATTTTCTTGTCTTAGAATAAAAGAACAGGATAATAAGAAACTTCATTTACCGAGTTAAGGCCCTTATCAGGATGAAATGTATATTAGACAATGTTATAAAAAGTATTTTAAAAATATAATGAAACTCTTTATTTTAAAGTAGTAGGGAAGCCCTTTATTATGCCACAAATATCTTTTTGTGGTATTTTTTCAATCTTAATTTCTGTTCTTCATATATCTTTATGATTAGTACATTTATCATAAGTTTAAACAAAGACCCAGCTATTTCCCAGTATGAGATGGAAAGTCCCATAATAGTGAACAATTACTAGATGATTACAATGTGTTCAACACTAACCTAAGAGGTAAAAGTGAATTTTCTCAATTAATTCTCACAAAAATTCCGCGAGTTAGGTGGTATTATTATACCATTTTTCATATGGAGAAATTGAGCAACAAAGAGATAACTCAGTGGGGTACAGTCTGATTCCAGAAGCTATCCTCTTAGCCACATTAAGTAAACGAAAAACAGCCAGGAATAAATGGTGCTTCTTTAAGCATACTTAATGATTTTATTTAATATTTCCAATGTTGATTCAACTAATATTTATGAAGTGCCTTCTCAGTTTATAGTGCCATGCTGTACTGGTGTTATTATGGTAAATGACACACACAGTGTCTGCCACATGGAATGTATAATATAGAGAGATCATGAAATCCAAATCATTGATCGATTTCCCATGCTTTGCCATCACAGGTCTACACATTCTGGGTCCATCTTAAATTTTACAACATAAGTATCACTATAAGGTTAAATACCTTAAAACATATACACATTGGGTTTGTGAGGCTTTTATTCTAACTTTAGCTTTGCTAAAAATGTTGACCGTTGTTAGGCAAGTCGTGACTGCTTTTTACATCAATTATCTATAGTTTATAAGATGATGACACTACCTACCACAGATGCAGGAGAAAATGATGATGTAAGTTTTTGGTAGAGTTCTCAGCTCTGTGGTAGGGCAAAGAAGACAAACACAAACTCCCTTGTCTACCCTGAATAATAATTACCACGGAGTCTCATCTTTAATCTCGAGTTTTTAAGGGGGACCCCTCTGAGTGAACATAATTTAAAAAGTTATGGATCAGGAATATCAAGCATATTATGAAATAAAATTTTACTCTAGTATACTTGTTTTCCTAAGGATGTCAAAATAATGGGTTGAAACTGTGGACACTGAGTGACTGAGTGAACACTGGTTGAGTTGTTTACACACTGTGCCAGAGATGAAAAGATGAAGGAGGAGAGTGAAGCTGTTGAGCTGTGAGCACATTACACATAAACTGAAAAGTGGACTGAAAGATAAGTGAATAACATGGCTTTCGTAGGACAGTTTCCTAAAGCCAAAGAGTTTTTCCTAGCATACCAGTAGTAGAACGTCTTGTTTCTAAGCTGAAAATGGGAGCCCACGTTGAAGTTGTTTAATTGTGTTCACATGCTTGTGATTTTCTGAAGCTCATAATAAGTGTACTGGGGATGGCTTAATTATTGCAGTTTATATCGGGAAGGAATTAACATCATGGTGGTCAGTAAATTTTTTTCAAATTCCATAAATTCTGTGCTGGTAATTTCTTTACTGTTTGTGTCATTTTTTTTTTTCCTTTTGGCTGTGCTTCTTTAGGAATTATGCCTTAAATTCAGAGCTCTTACTTTTCATCTCCCTCCTACATCTTTTTCCTTGTAACTGTCCCCTGGTCGAACAGGATTCTCATCCTTTGAAATAGCCACATTAAAATGTGAATTCGAAAATGCCCACAACTTCCATAACTAAAATTTGGTGGTAGTAGAGAATGTATTCATGTGTCTAGTTGTAAATAGATGGCAGTTATTTTTATTTGTTCATAAGGAAAAATTATGACTTCATTTAAATAAAGGTGATCGTACCTTTCAGGGCATGGGCGAAGTAGCAGTGATTTATATAAAGGTGTGGGTCATGGACGGACAGCATCAACATCACCTGCTAACTGGTGAAAGATGCAAATTCACAGGCCTTTCTAGACCTACAAAAATAGAAAGGCTATAAGTAGAGCTCAGGACTATATATTTAACCAGCTTTTCAGATGTTTTTTAATGCAAGCTAAATTTGCACATTCTCTTGGTCAGAACCCAGTTATATGATCCCACCTGAATGCAAGGCGATGAGAGTAGCCAGCTCCTGAAACAGCTCTACTCTTCTGTACAGACGTATCTAACTTTACCCAGAATCCTTGACAGAAAACTAGCCATCTCCAGCTAGTATTTCTTCAGATGGAAATAAATTATAAAAGATAATGAAAGTATTGGATTTGCCAAGCAGTCAACCACATTTGCTTCATTTCCATTGCTTTAAAGTTTAAATGTAATGACAAGTTTATTTCATAATGTGGGCACTTTTCTATCAAGGGTCTTGATGGAAAAAAGTTTTAATGAAGAGATTGTATTCTGAAAGTAGACCTGAACTTTTTAAATTTCTGTCAATTGCTAACTGAGTGACATAGGAAAAGTTGCAACCTCTTTTAAAAAATTCAGATCAAAATAAGGCATGAACCTTGAGGTTACTTTTAGGCTTGATAGTGCTAATGTTAATATTTTGCAATTATAATTAAATTTAAGAATTAAATAAATATGTATCAGGTTGTTTATGTTTTACAGAGGTATTTCCCAGGAATTAAAAAATTTAGTCTAGTGATAGGGAAATTAATTATATAAATAACTGAAAACAACACATATGTGATATTATTTTCCTTTCATAAATGTCATACATTTCACATAAAAGGTATTTTTTACCCATCAAAAAATTATTCACAATTTAGGACTATTCCTGTTGGTATTATAAGGTAGACCATAAGGCATTTGTTAATTACATATTTCAAGTTTTCTATCATTACCGAGGATACACTAATAAATGGGAATAATAAACAGCTACTTCAAGTACTGAGAATACAGTAATGAACAATAACTGTGTATTACTCAGACAATATTCTGGAAGCAAAGTGTCTGGAACTATATTTAGCGCAGAGTAGCATGAAATGCATTTGTTAAATGAATGAAACACTGTGTTAAAAATGTTAAGACCGATAGTTTAGATGTGACTGAATAACTCAAAGAGTATCTCCCTAATCATTCCCTAGAGTGTTGTGGCCAACAATTTTTCATGACATATATTTATCAAAAACATCACCTATGTTAACCACCAGTGTAACTGAAGGAAAATAAAAAGAACTGAGTAGTTATCTCTGAAAATTAACATAAATGAAGCAAGTGGGTACTGATGTTATATGGAATTTCAAAATTAAATTAAAAATATGTATAAGTCCAATTTGTAAAATAAAAATTATTAACAAAAATAAAAGAATTATTTTAGTGTTTGTGAAAATGCAAGATAAAATCTATTTGACAGAAAAAATATAGCTTCAGTTATATTAAAAAGTATAGCTTCAATTAAAGAATAAAATGAAAATATTTTAGAATATCCTTTAAAAAATAAATACCTAAAATAAATACAGCTTTTTTAAATTGTCATTTTAACTCCTTTGCCAACACAACCTGAAGAATACTTCCCAGAGATCTTTGGCTGTTTTTACGAGTTGGGTATCCTCTCTGTTTCATAGCAACAGCAATCTATCTCCTCTCCTAGGCTCTTAAAATGAATTACAAAGTGTTTAGTTTGTTAGAGCAAAGATAGCTTTTTTTACATTAAATAGGACCAGATCAGGTGATGTATAAAACTAGGTCTCATATGAGGCATTGTCTTTTGTTGGAATCTGAAGAGAGACCATTTGACAGCAGTGTGCAAGGCAAAGTATGCCCTGTGTTGTAGAGGACCATTTGTTCTTGATGTTTGCTCTCTTCCATTATCCCCTTGGCTCTGAGTGCTTTTGGTTAGAAACAACTATTAATATCTCCTTTCAGGTGGAAAACTACCTATGGACTGGAAAAGGCCTATTAAGACGATGCTTCAAATGCTTTCTGGAAAAAGTTGCTCTAAAATTTCACAAATAAGCAATTGTCTTTTACTTTCTCCTGCTTAGAGTAACTAGTACAATACTATGAAATTAGAGATGTTCTATAAGGATCTTTTTATTTCTAAAGTGAATGAGTACAATGGTTTCATTATAAAAAGGATATATCAGACCCATTTAAGCAAATTTGAGGAGTTTGATTGCAAATTTAATTTACTTTCTTAAAAAACCCAAATCAAACCAATATTTCTTTTGATCATTATCTACTGAGGACATTATGATTCTTTGCCTCTTAATTTTAATATCAAATATCCTTAGAATTTAATTTTCTCATTTTCAGAAGATACCATAGGTCTTTCAATTTCCTCTTTCTTTGCTCATATTTCATGTATTCTTAGTTATTCCTCTGCTCCTCCAAACACTATTAAGTGGCAGAAAATGAGCTGCTTAACGATATATTTTTGGACTACTATATGTATTCTTAATATTTATTTGATTTTTTCAATAATTTTTATGTTAATATAATAGAAACCTTAAGACTAATTGGAAGTACATTTTCAAGGCCACTTATTCCTTTATCCTAATGCTAATGCAGAATATTTTCAACAGAAAAAATACATTTGTTATTGCCTACTAAGATCAAGAAATCTTACATCAACCTTGCCAAGCTCAGCATAAAAATATAACTTGCTATGCCACTTTGATTTATGTCAAAAAAAGGAGAAGAGCCCATCCTTCAACTCTTAAGAATTTCTTCTAATTGATTGGCTAGAGAATAAAATTTTCCAGGAAGATATTAGATAAAAAAAGTTCTGAAGCTGTAACACTAATTACTACTGACAGAAAGGCAGTGACATTCATATGGAAAAAAATCTCTCTCCCCTGAAGTATCTTAAAGATCATCCATTAAAGATTACTTCAGTATTTCTCAAGATTTACATGACACAATCACGTTAAATTTATGATTGTGTATATGTATATATGGTTGGACAGTTTAAATGCCATTTTATATCTAATAAGTTGTAATATGTGAAAAAGATAGGCCTTTTGTCTTCAACATATTCTAACTAAATATATGCTAATTGTGAACTAAAGTATGTAGTTCACTGTATGCATGAAAGCTTTCCAGGTTTTCAGTCTCTTAAGAAATTGAGATGGATCAGAATTCTGTAAACAGTTTTCTCTAAATAACCGAACTAAGTCCTCTATACTGATGAAGAGTAATATTCTTAAAGTACATGATCCAAATTGGGCCTAAGAATTAATTTTGAAAATATAAAGAAAATAAAACAAAATTTGAAAATATGATGCCAATTAAGACCACATATTCCTGCCACTTCACTAAAAGTCAGTGCTTATTGAGGATAAAAATTTAACTGTTATCAGGCTGGTATTTCTTATTTCTTCCTCAAATAGTTGGTATATGTTAACATCTTAGTGTTCTCAAACTAAATATATGCTTTTTAAATTATAAAGTACCTTGTAAAATTTCATAATTTATTAATGCTATTTGAGGTTATTGAAACCAAACCCTCAAATTCTAAAACAATATTTAAACCATAAATTATAATGACTATGCAGTGAATGAATATTTTAAATTCTACTATCCGGTGATAGCTACAACCAATGATTACTTTCCTTATTACTTTCCTTGAAATAAATGATGATTTTCTATGCTTAATTTTTATAAAGATAGAACTGCTTATAATGAAATGCTTGTTGGCATTTATTCTCTAATAGTTTAGGGATGGCTACAGACTCCATCTCCACTTTGTCATTTCTTGCACATATCCATAGCAACAGCTTGGCTTCCAGCTGAACTGTATTCAGCTAGAGCCATGGAGATGCTGCAGTATAAACAAACCTCTTGCAGTGTTTTGGGGAGTTCATCAAGATAGCTTATATTTTTCTACTGTATTCTATAATGTTTCATTTGGAGATTCTCAATGCTGTACAGTTTAAGACCCCCATATTCACTTCCCTTCCTCAGACAGACATTAGGGATCATCTTCTATAAGAAAACTGGACCTTACCACCAGAGAAAATGCCATGCCTTCATTTATACTGTCCTTGTGCCCCACAAACGTTCTATTGAAGCATCTATAGTGATTCATTGAATCTATCTATCTTGCTTCCACCCCACTCCCATTTTATTGAGGTATAATTGACATATATCATTGTATAAGTTTAAGGTATTATCTAGCTTATTAACTCACCATATATATTCCCTCACAAAGACTCATGTGCCCCATGCCCTGGGAGTTTAGGCCATTAACTCATCTTTGGGTATCCAGCTCCTTGCCCAAACCTGGCATATCTAGCCAGTTCTTTAACAATTATGTGCTAAGTGCCTACTCTGAGATAGACTGGAGTAGTGGTTAAGAACTCTTCAGTTGTATGACTATGGGCCTTTTACCACTCTTTGCCTCTTTTTTCTCATCCGTAAAATGAGCATAATATAGCATTGTCTTGCAAGGTGGTTGTGAGGATGAAACTGTGAGTATACACGAAGTGGGCAAAGTAAGTTATGTACAAAATGCATAAACGTAAGCTACTATTATTACTGCTAGTAGTCTGGTGTTATTCTGGGCCCTGGTGATGCAGTGGTAAACAAAAATAGCAAGAGTATTGGGAGACAAATTGAAACAGGTGATAGATAATTCGGATAAATTCTGATTGTAACTAAGTTTAGGAAGACAATGAAACAAAACAATGTTATAGAGAATTCTTAGGAGAGAGGATCTAATTCAGACAGGGTGATGAAGCAAGACAAGGCTGAGGAGTAGATATTCAAATTATACAAGCTATGGAAAATCTGAATTGGAAACAAGCTTTGTGTATATATAAAAAAAAGGAAGTTTAGCATGTGTGCAGCTTAATAAGTATTTATAATAAATGAATTGCTTATTGGAAAATCGAATGCATTGGGTATTTTAACATATCCATATGAAACCTAAAAGAGATTACTGCATTTATCCAAACATTTGGTTTATATTTTCTACACTCAAATTCTGTGGTCTATTAACATTTAAAGATACTATTTTTTTTCAATTTTGAATTTGGACAATGCAAATCTTTGTAGAATAAATAGCAATTTCCTGGATATTCTTAAGGTAATATTGGCTAACAGTTATTAAATGTTTTCCAAAAACTAATGTTCTAAGCTTATTTCAGCAAACTTAATTCTCAATACAAACTTCCGAGTATAACTATCCCTATAGTATATGGATCGTGAGGCACAAAGAAGTCAAGTAACTTGCCCAAGTAATGAGCTGCTGTATAGCCTGGACTGAGCCTTACCAGCTTGTTCTTAACAACAGTATAGACCTGTCCCCTTGGCCAATTTAGACAAAACTTACTCTTTTGACTTTATAAATTAGAATGGTTATTTATTCAATTTGGCTTTATGTGTGCTTATATTCATGGACACACTGTTTTGTAATTCCCTGCAGATGAGGCCTTCGGTGTACAGTTGAGATCACATTGTAAAACACAGGAGGATTAGTGCCTGTGGTACCAAGGATTCTCTCAGAGCCTTCAAAATGCCCAGCATGGTTGGAGGGATCAGAGCATAGGCCCTGGCAGTGAGGCTGATGAACTGGCCCTTCAGGTTGTCAAGGGGCAGGGCTGCAGCTGACAAACTGAGCCACTGTTCTGTTTTTCAGCTGTATCAGGTTCAGAATTGATGAACTGAGAATGGGGCTTATTGATTTAAAAAAAAAAAAAAAGGCTCTTTGCCTGTTTTCTTTTTTCTTTCTTTCTTTCTTTTTTCTTTTTTTGTCTCTGAAGATAAATATTTATTTCTTGTGGCACCTGTGACATGGCTATATGTCCATTTAGGTCAGCAGTAAATAGATGGGGTTGATGGATGAAAATGGTAAACTGACTGGAGAGACCTCACCCAAAGCCCACGGCAGCATGCCCTGAGAGGACCAATGAATCTCTCTCTAATCTTCGGTTAATGGTCATTTTGAAGCTTTTTCTACCAAAACAAATAAATATATGTCTAGAACAACTAATATTGATTCTCACCTGGGAGATATATCAGGAAGGGGTGGCTGGAGATTTTGTTTTTTCGGGGAGGTGAGGGAACATGTGTGGTCCTCTTAAGTTGTGTTTTGCTTTGTTTTGTTTTTCTGTTTCCGAATATCAGTGACTTTTTCTCTTAATGTAAAAATTTAACTTAGTAGAGTACGTTATTTTAAACTTTGGGCAATAATGGCAAAATAACAAAACAGCAGCAACAACAACAAGGCAATAGCACCTAATAGTCTTTACATGATTGATGAAGTAAATAGCATTTGTAACGATGTCTAGCCCAAAGTAATTACTCACATTTGTAAATACTGCTGTTGTTGATGCTATTTGAGGACCTATCGTGAATGCCTACTGTTTGTTGAGTCTATCCAGGTTTTTAAAAAATGTACTTTCTATTCATTTCCTCTAATATAGTCATAACACAGTTGTAAGCAAAGTCAGTTTCTTATCTTACAGTCAGTGGAATTGAGGTTTAGAGAAATTAAATTAATTGAACTAAGTGACATAGATAGAAGGTCAGAAATTGGACTAGGTTATTCTGTGCCAGGGACCACATTTATTCTTCTACATTGCATTATAAACACTTAATATACAAAGAGTAAAATTCTAATTGATATAAAGACAGAAAATGGAAGAGCAAATGGGAACTAAAGTATGAATAGGCTAAAACTCCGTTTTCTATTAAACTTTACTTTTTCTTCTCTTGATGTTATTTTTATCCTATGTGAGTAAACAGTCCCACTTGGATGCTGATATTCACAAGCTTCCAGTTTTGCTTTTAGGACTTGAGTGATTTAAATTGTTCCATAAATTGTAGGAAACATCAAAACTTTAAAAACGACCCTTTACATTATCCTTCATAGTTAAAAATTCTGATGCTATATTCAACAAGCGAGAAACTGTTGAAAAAGAAAACAATAGGCTTACAAGTTATTAGTACCTAACCTACTAAAGATAATTGTTTTGAAAGATAATTATCCTTTAAGAAAATTATGAGACTTACAGACTTGGTTTCCACAGTAACAACTGTTTGTTATTTAATTTGGATATTCTTGAATTTTGTTATAAAATAAAACACTTCCAGCAATTGTCAAGACATAAAAAGTTTCCTGCCTTGTTATTGATGGTAATGGGTTTTCCGGAATTAATGAGGAAGTATGAACTTCTTGGGTTGTTCTGATACAGCTGAGGGAAAATGCTGTAATACAATGAATGGACCCTCAGCCAGCAGGCCATTTCCTAATAAAAACAGTTAGCATTGTGCCATAACATATGAAAAATAGCTTATAAAACACCAATCAGGAGAGGATAGGATATTTTTTATAACATCCCAATTTAAAAATAAGTGTTCTCTGTTTTGGTCACCAGTATAACACTTAAAATAGTCTTGATGATCGTAGGCTGTGGTCATATGACTTTTTCCCTTGAGCATTAGACAGGATATCATGCCACATAAAATAAGGCATTTAAAACATAAACCTTAACAATAGAGTGTTGTCAACCTTAAAATACTCTTGTTTGTGAGCCTTTGGAAAAGTATTATTTTCAGCCAATTCGAGTACTTACTGAAATGGGAATAAATAAAAAGAAAATCTTTTGGTGGTGCACAACAAAGCAACACTCACAAAATTTGAACATGATTAGGAGTCAACATTCATTGAATCTCTACTCTGTGCAAAAATATTACAAGCAAGCATAGTTTTATTCAAAAATTTTAACTTTTCTTCTCAGAAAAAATGATTTTACAAAAGGAATACACTTTTTGGAAATGACAATTTAGTTGCTACTGCCAGTATCTTGTTATGAATTATTTTAAATTCTGTACAGTAATTTTCTGTAGAAAACCAAAACAACTAATAGGGTGTGAAAAACAAATGAACCAACTGATTACCAAAATGTTTTTATTATATCAAAGAGACACACACAACAGATAGATCAGTCATTTTGGTTGTCATCTTAGAAATGGTAATGACTTTGGAACACAGTAATCCATTCAGATGTTGAGAAGGGCATTTCCCTGGTCAGACTCTAAGTAATGCAGATAGGTTCTTTTTTTCCTTTTTTTCTTTTTATTCTTTCTTTCTTTCTTTCTTTCTTTCTTTCTTTCTTTCTTTCTTTCTTTCTTTCTTTCTTTCTTTTTTTTTTTTTTTTTGTATTTATAGTATGACAAGAGTAACTTCAACTGACATTCTCTCTAATTCAATTCCAATGGAAAAGTTTTGTGTCTCTTTTGAGTCCAAGGATTCCTTCTAGGATCAGCTTGGTTCATCTGGTAATTTTCTACAAATCTATAACCAAAAAGAAAATTGTGCTTCTTGGCTAAGCCTGGTCTATATAGTCACCCTTAAATTAATCACTGTGTTCTAGGGAGTTCAGGGTATTGGTTTGCCAATCCTGAGTCACATGATGCTATTCTAAAAAAAGTGGGAACACTGAGTGAGGAGAGGGGGTTGATTTCCAAAAGAATTCAAGATGCTGAGAGAGAGAGAGAGAGAGAGAGAGAGAGAGAGAGAGAGAGAGAGAGAGTTCCGGGGGAGAGAAAGGGAGAAGGAGAAAACAAAGTGTTTATTACAGAGTGGACTATCATCTGTGGACACCTTGCAAGTCTGAACATATTTTATAGTAATGGAGAGTCATTGAGGATTTCTAAAAGTAGACTTCTGACTCTTCAATTCTGAGAACAACATTCATGTGGTTTGTTTTCTTTATCCTAGTATTGTGCCTACAACATAATGGTTGCTCAAAATAATTATCAGATGGTTGAATAATAGATCTATGTTTTTGAAGGATGGTTAGATACTGTGTGGAGTATAGATAAGTGGGATAATTGAGCCAGAGTTATGGGCTTGCCTACATAAAATATACAATTGAGAAGAGGACACTAGGCCGGGATTCTGGAATACACCAGTATTTAAGGGCAAATGAAGAACTGATGATAATGGAGACTGAGAAACAGTAAAATGTATAAATAAAACAGGAGTAAGTCTTATTTTGTGACTTCATTACACTAGTACATGAACTAACACTTTGAGGAAAATTCAATGTTTATATGCTTAAGCAATTTTGAATGCATTCATGGTAGTACACACCTCTGAACAAATAAATGAGAAATAGATTTTTTTTTTGGATAGGAAGGAAAAAAGTTTGGTTTAATAACCAAACATAATAGGACATTCTTTTATTTGAGAATTAGAATGAATTTAAGGACAGATGTTGAGTAAAACGCAATGGTCTTAGGGGGAAAAGTTATGTGAAGATTTATAAGTTTATCATAGGATGCCCATATGTGTCTCATTTTTTGTAAGTATTGCAACATTTTGGGATGCTACGGCTTTGTTATTTTTCAGTGATAGTTACAAGGAATACACATATCATAAATGTGTTATTCTTCTATAGTTACATCTGAATTTTAAAATCAGTTCATTTAACCAGGGCCACCACCTTAACAAAGAACGTCAGAGAAATTCAGGCCTTATGGTTCATGTTGCAAATTCTCGGGAAGAGAGCATCAAGTTGGGTCATATCTTTGTATTGTCTGTTTCTTATGGCTTTAGTGAGCTATTTTCTCGTGGCTTGACTCTATAATTATAGAAATTTCAAAACAGATTATGTCATGATTGATTTAGAAATTTCAACCATAAATTTGGCACTTATCAAGTATCAATTATAAAATTCAAAGGATTAAACAGATATTAGCAGTATTGTTTTTTTCTCAGAAGATGAGGGCATATGTATAATAATTATTGCCATGCCACTATATTTTAAGTCCTTTGGTAAGACAATGCCTGCTTCAGTGATAGTAGTATTTTATCTATCCTTTGTTCTTTTTGCTTAAGGGACTAAAACTTACCAACTCCCAGAGTGTTTTTTTTTTGTTTTTAAAATTTCTTTAAGTAAATTTTTGTTAAAAAAAAGCTAACAGCATACTAAAACTCCCACCATAATAAAGCATAATTCAAAAAAAAAAAAAAAAGGTAAATAGCTAGTTAGAGACTATAAACTGCTAGTTAGAGACTATCCATGAACTGGAATAATGTTAGTGAAACATTTCAGTGCCAAGGATATCAAAGGAATTAAAACGACTCTTAGGCTCTTCATGTAAAATTTCCAGGTCAGTTCTTTTAACACACACACGCACACCTAAAAATAAAACTCAGATACTCTGTAAGGCAAAATTCAAAAAGTGAGCAGTTTGTAAAGCAAAAGTATTAACCAAAAAATTTAAATTCTCATTGATCTGACTTTTGAGATAAAAAAAAGTCATTAAAATATGTCATTGTAAACTAGTATAAACTGGAAAAATAATAAAAATGAACACTGTACATTACAAAACTGATATAATTGGCTCAAAGCCACACTCAGATGTGATTTCATGATTAAAAATAACCCCCAAATGAACTAAGCCTTCAACTTAGAATGGTCCAAAAAAATTATAAAGCCACCGCCCACCCCCCCCCCAAAGAAAAATGGGAGGGAAAAAAGAAAAAGGGAAGGAGGAAGTTAAAATAAGCAAATTCCAAAAAGTAGAACTGCAAAGCAAGCATAAGAGTTGGTTTTTTGGGAAAAACAAAAGTTAAATATCTGGAAACTACAATCATGAAATACAATTTTTTTTTTTTGTGAAAGAGAAGGAATATAACTATATGAGATTAAAATTAAAATGCTGTATACTCTTCAAAGCTAATACATTTAAAAATATCTATGAAGAAGTGATTTAAAGAAAGATAATAAATTTATAAGATGTACCCAAAATTAGGAAGTAAAATAAAAAAAATACATGTTGAAAAATTATTTCCACATAAGATTTTAAATAAAAAGATGATTTATTATGAATTTTGTAAAGTTACCATTTCCATTCCCAATCACGTGGTCAAGAGTACAAAAAAGGATGGAATGTTATCGAATTCAGTCTTTGAAGGCGATGCTATTTTGAATGTATAATCACTTATTCAATTGTAAATGTAAAAATTCAAAATAAAATTCTAGCAGATTACTTAGTTCAAACTATTAAGAAAATCTTATTATGTTGAAATAGATTTATTCAATGAGAGGATGAATAAATATTAGAAATGTAAGATATAACTCTATTATCGATCTATTAATCTATCATCATGTACCCATTTAATCTATCTACATAGTATCTCCAGTAAGAAAAAAAAGCTCATTTAAAAAGAGGCTAAAAATGTAATTGATAACATTCAGTACCTACTACTTTTCAAAGCTTAGACAATGAGAAACAGAAAAGTTCTCTTTTGTTTCCAATCTTTTCCTCTAGTCTGCAGTCGCCACCCACTTTTGTTTCTGCTCTGTACTTCTTACCAGTATTGCTGTTTCAAACATCCCACTCTAGCCCTGCTTCCTATCGTTCTGATTCAATTTCTCTACCAATCCCTACAATGACTATCGTTTGAACTGATAGTTCTTCAATCTATTTATCCTTCCACTACATAATTTTTTTTGCCTCCCCTCATCTTCACTTAACTTTTAGAATGGTTTGGTTTAGACCCACTCCCTTGTAAACAGATTTATCTCCTTTATTACCCTCTTACTCTCTTGTAATAGTTGTCGATACCCTAACCTCAATTAACCTATCTACCTATGCTATACTTGCAACGTGATAACTGAGCACAGAAGGTCTAACCAATTTCACTGTAAGTTAACCACAAGCCTCAAAACACACTCAGCCCTGTCTAATACCCCCACTCAATTTCCCATTATCTGAGATGAGCATGTTATCCTTGATCTTTTTTCGTCTCAGTTCTCCCACCAACTCCAATGAGCCTTACTCTCAGAAAATTTTGTATCCATAATATGGCATTCTACTTGTTAAAATGGAAGTGTCCCTCCCTGGCAAGGCCAGCTTCTCCACCAGAGTTTTGTCACTTTGATGCACACAATCTAATAATTTTCTTTATTCTACTTGTTAAAAAGGAAGCATACCTGTTGTAATCTTCACCTGAAATTAATCCCTTGGGCCTTCTCAAGACTTCTCTACCTCCTTCTATTTGAATCATGGGTCGCTACTCCTTCAGTTGGGTCATTCTGATAAATATACAATTGACCCTCAGTATCTCATTTCTTTTTAAAGAGCAATCACAATCACCACAAAAACAACAAAACTTTAACCTCACATTATTCTAGTTTCTGTGTATCCTCAGCAAACTGCAAATAATTGTCTGCACTCATTACCATCATTTTATTACCTCCTAATCACATTTTTTTCCTCCAGAAAAATATTTTTAAATATAATTTTTTAATGAAGACAATGCATAACTGTGGTACGAAATTCAAGCAGCACAAAATGTTAAACAGTAAAAGATAAGCACCCTTTCTATCATTGATTTCCAATACTCAGTTTTCTCTTTCTTGAAGTGTTTTTTTGTTTGTTTGTTTCTTTCTTTCTTTTTTGCACAAATTATAGCACGCTTTGCTTTTCCACTTACCAATTTATCAAGGAAGTCTTTCACAAAAGTGTACATAGGTATTCCTCATTCCTTTGACCAACTTCATGGTTCACTGTCATATAAATAGTGCTCTAAAATATTATAATTATTGCTTTATGGCATATGTTTAAGGATAAACTTTTAAAAGTAGAATTTTCAAATAAATAATATGTTTATTTATGACTTTGGTAGATGTTGTGAAATTCCAGAGGGTTCTACCAAAGTATGTTCATACTAACACTGAGTGAGAGTGACTGTTATCCCATGTCCTTGCTTAGATGTATTAAGGACATTTTGCTTTTGCTAAAAGCTTTTTTTGAAAACTAGATGTCCAGATGTAATTTTTAAAAACAACTTTCTTAAAATATAACTGATGCACAAAGAACTGCATATATTTAATGTGTATGATATGGCAAGTTTGGACATATGCAAACACCTGTGATCCATCACCACAGTAAGAGACTATGCAATACCTCCTAAGAGACTATGTATCCACCCCCTCTTTTTTGTGATAATCACACTTAACATCAGATCTACCTTTTTAACAAATTTTGAAGTATGATACTGTACTGTTAACTATCAGCACCATGTAGTACAGCAGACGGGCTTGTTCACTGGATATAGAGTTTCAGTTATGCAGTTAGACTGTCATTTCTAATTTCCATTCATTTTGTTATGATCGAGGACAATCATATGTTCATAATTTAAAAGTCTTTGCATTGCTTTTGTTCTGTGA
The DNA here is from genome assembly GCA_003508835.1 of Eonycteris spelaea. Lineage (NCBI taxonomy): Eukaryota > Metazoa > Chordata > Mammalia > Chiroptera > Pteropodidae > Eonycteris > Eonycteris spelaea. The sequence goes on along the minus strand of PUFA01000080.1, from coordinate 7,857,631 downwards.
ATTCATATCTTTACACATCTTTTTAAGTGGGTGGTTGGTAATTTTCCAGTTAACATGTATGGGCAGAAAATTAGCTTTTTAGCCTACATATTACTAAAAAACCTGTTTGTAATTTCTTACTCTTTATTTTCCTCGTCATAGAAAACCTTGCAATTTTGATAAGCTCAAATTGATCAATATTTTCTTTAATAGATTCAGTATCATGCTTAGAAAGACATTTTAAAATCAAGAATATGAGAATTTTCCAGTGTTTTTCTTTCATATTTATGGTTTAATTTTTTACTTTTAAAACATTGATCTTTCTGAAACTTACATAGTGTAAGAATTGAGAGAGGTAATCTAGCTCATTTATTTTCCCCACATAGCATCCAGTTATCCAAGCACCATTAAATCAACACCCACCTTGTTCCCAAACCTCATGATTTGAAATGATGATCACCAGTAACCAACAATATATATATTTAGGACTATGTCTGTTATATTGACCATTTGTGTCCAATACTAATATTTTCTGTTGTTTTATAACATATTTTTGGTATCTTAAGGCTAATACTCACTATTCTTCTCATTTATATTTTCTTTAATATTGTCCCAAGTTTATGTTTTTCTGTATAGATTTTAGAATCAACTTGCATAGTTACATGAAAAATTCTGGAGTTTTATTAGTATCAAGTTAAGTGAATAAATTATCTCAAAGAAAATAGACATTTATGATGTCATTGGAGAATAAAAAATGTAAATTTCAGCTTGTTTAATTTCTCTTTTGTAAAGAGTAGTTTTATGTAATATCTTGTTATTATAGATTTTGTGAAGTTCTCATTCATAATTTGATGCTACCTGGAATTTTTAAAAATTATACTTTCTATCTGATAATTGTTCACTGTTTCACTCAAGAGTGGCTTTTGTTCCTACCACAGTCGCCAAAATGTTTCTTTGCAAGATAATCGTGGCCTTTCTTCTGCAGAACCCAGTGGTCATTTCTCTTCTTCTTTATTTTGATTTTCAACATAATTTGCCCATATATATACCTGCTTCAGCCTTTTGAATATCTTTCCTCTTATGGCCTCTTTGACATCACATTTTTCAGATATTTTTCTAATCTAACTCACCAGGAACTTTTCCTCTACTTTGCTGTTCTTTCCTTTCTACTACCTGACTTCCAAATACTTGAATACCCTTCGGTCATTTTCTCTAGCTGCGCTCTCTCCTTGAGTGACTTCATTCAGCCTGCCACACACTGTCTTATATATTCTATGCAGGCCGTTAAGATAGAGAATTTAGATATTTAAGAATACCATCCCCCTATCAAACCATGTTTTCCTGGAGAAAGAAGAAATTGCCCATAAACCTTCAGAAGGAGGTACATACATGCTTCTTAAAAAAACTCTCAGAAGGCATAACTGACCCCTTTGGATATGTTACGTGAGCTGTAGTTTTTACACTTAAGATAATTCAAATGTCAAAATGGTGTAGAACTTGACTTTGACTCTAGCAAAAGCCATAAATCATACAGCTTCCACTTTGAACACTCAAACCATTAGTCTGCATTCATTAGCAATGATATGGACAGTTTGCATCATCCTTGCCTTCCTACTTATTAACCAAAATTTATACCAGAGGAAAAACTTCTTACTGCACCTCTATACTACAAGACATAGACATAAACCCATGACTACTCTAAGAAAAAAAAAAAGTTACCTGGTTTTCTAAAACAAACAGGTAGATTTATTGCCTGGGTTTCATAATATAGAACTCTGGCTTCAAGATTTGTGTCAAGGATTAATGATCATTTAGTATTTGATAATTGCTCATGTTGCAGATGTATTCTGTCCTGAGTTTCAAATACTACTATATAGCAATTTTCATATTAGAGTGTTTAACAACTCATTCTGCAACAAAATAAGCAGGTGACTAATCCTACTACAACTACAGAGTACATTCTCTAGAAAAACCTCCTGAGAAGAAAAATTTCACTTGGCACAAAGGGAAAACAGTAAGAGAAAACAGCCCCTGACATCTGGGGCTGGCTTGATACTATCAGCTGGGCTGGTACAATGAGCTGGCCTGATGCGGTTAGGACTTGTGTTTTTCTTTTGATCATAAACAATTTCACAGAACAGCAACATCAAATAAGACCACTACGTGACCAAAATAAATCAGGACAAAAGAAGACCACTTAGTAATCTTGTGTGAATGCAAAACATAAATGCTACCCAAGCCACAAAATACCAAACCATTTCTTTGTCCTGGCTAAGATGAGTGCTTATTTCTTCTTTTCTGCTTAGTTTTAGTCTCAGTCTGGTCTTCTCTTCTAGATAAGATGTATTAAGGTAAACAGTCATAATCAATTATAGCTCAAGATAAACAGTCATAGAATTACTCCTGCTTTCTGTCAGCATCTAATTCCATAGCAAAGCCCCATTGCCTCAGACCCTCCCCCAAATCATCTAACATGAACTTAAATTCTTTAATTGTGAGTTTTAGGGATAAAAATAAAAAAAATTAATAAACTATGAAGCCATAGGTGTTAAAGATTCTTAATATGTCTAGTTTATAATTAGGTATCTACTTATTAAGAAAAATGATGTAGTCGTATCATGTTTAATAGAGGAAAGGGAAAATGATAGCATTTTAAATGCAAATAAGCATAGTCAAGCCCTGAGATCATTCACCATTGTATTGACTAAAAAATTAAATGTAAGAGAAAGACAAAATTGGCGTATGGCATGGGTCTGAACTTAATGTTTCAGCAGTAATTTTCAATATGAACAGGATTTCTATCACCTAATATTCCACAGCTTTATGATATTTTATACTGGTGCTTCCTATGTTATTTAATTTTTCATATGTCGATTTCTTCTTATTCTAACTGCATTTAAGTTATTGAAGAACAGTACCTATCATCTATTTTTTTTACCCTGTTTTATACCTAGCATAATGATTTTTAACATTGATTTATTTTAATATTATTTACTGGTTTACTTTAGTGTCTTTTATGTTAAATTTAGTCAAAATCAATATTTTTTGGATGTATCATGCATCAAAAGACACACATGGCACCATATGATCAATTTGAAAGAGAGAACTAAGTTTGTTTAGTTAAATATTTAAAATGTAAAATAAATAAATAAATAATGGAAAGGAAAACCCTATAGTTGGACCAACTAAAGGCCATTCTGTCATTAAGAATACAACTTCACAAAAATTGGAATTCAAGCAAGGCAGAAAAAAATGTATTCAGAGAATCAGAATCCACTAAGAGACAATTACCTTTATCATTTTTAAGATTTAATGAAAAACCAGCTTATTTGGCCTTGACTCTTTCCTAGCTAACAAGCCACTTCCTCTTGCACACTCATGCTGTTTTAATTAATTGCTACCAGTTGCAATAGTTTGATTTCTTAGAGAAAAAAAAAGTGCTCTTTTGCTCTGTAAACATTTTCTGTGGGTGCTTGGACACATGAGGAGATGAATGAACAAATGAAAGATCTTTCCCCATGCTGCCAGTTTACTAAGAACAAACAGAAGATGAAAGTGTCTTTGTTTTGGTTTCCATCTTTTATTCAGAGGAAAGGCCCAACCACAACTGTTCACTGTTTATAAAAGTCTCAAGGAATTAGTTTTTTTCAGAGCTGATGATTGTTTTTTAAAAGGGCTATGTGAGAAAAAAGGAATGTAGCTAAGAGACAGAAATACCGTATTTGGGTTATATTGTTGGATTTAAGTCTGGCAAAATTTGGGCAAATTTGCCTTGTATTTGTCGTGACTACTGCCTACTCTGCTTGTTTTTCACCAGGTTTTCCTCCAGTACTAAGAAAATATTAAGCTGACATTATATTTATTTTAATTTTCTCACCTCAATTCCTTTGCTATAACCTTCAAGAATAATTCTGGCTTTGTATCAATACTCTGTTTCAGCACAAAAATATTGGGCACTGAGTTCTTTTTTATTGTTGTTAAACAAATACTTATTAAGAATATACTTTAAATGCAAAAGTAATGGTACTCTTGTATGACATTTTAGGGCATTTGGACTGTATTCCATAGATTAAGGGAGACTTTTGTAGATATTTAAGCAGTGGTATAAAATAATTATATCTCTGCTAGCACTCCGAAAACAATATAACATTTTCGAGAGGACTATTAGGAAGTTACTGTAGGACTATTAGTATATGAGGGAGAGGACACAGTCAAGAATGATTTTCACTTACTAAGCTTGGATGAGGAGGTGGGGTGTGACATCCCAATATGAAGTAGAGAAAAATAAGAGAAAGTCTGTTCAGATAAGATGGTAATGACTTGAATTTTGAAAACATCAATCTTGAGGAACTTGAGTCCTTAAATCCCAGTGGAAATGAGCACTATTCATTTACAGGAAGAAATATGGGATGGAAAGTAGATTTGGAAGGCATTAGCATTTAGGTGAAAATTTAAAGTTTAGCAGTCATAATGAAAATGAGTTTTTGTGCACTGTTTCCTCTTTTTCTCCGTGTTCCATTTTATGTCTTATCAAGCCAATATAATTTTTTTACCCGTCATGCAGATAAATGAGAAACCCATAATGACATCCAGAAATTTATTTTTTTAATTTTATATGTTTCTCAGTATTCAAATGGACCAGCCACTGCTAAACCTCAGAGACATCGACCTATTTAAATACCCTTTGTTTCTCCTTTAATTTCTGAGTTCCAAGGAAATAAACTACAACATTGCCAAGGGTGCTCAACAGGTACTAAGCAAAGTCAGCATCACACAGTCAAGGTTAGCATTAGAAGGGCAATATTATGAAACAAACATAATTTTTTGTTAATCGATAATCTAGTATTTTATTACTTTGTGTGTTTTATTTTTCCAAAGAAACCCCTATATAATTTGATGTTTTGGGAGGATCGTAAAACTCATTAGAATAAATACAAGTACAGTGCTAAGGAATTAGGACTTTCAATGAATCTTAATATGAATTTTGAAATACAAAATAAGAGTAGAGCAAATCACTCGCAAGCAAAATTTGTTATAAATTCATAATCCTTTCTCATGTTAAAAGAATGAATTTTGCTTAATAACTTTGTGAATATGTATATACAAGTCAAAAATTCAAAGAAAGGTATATTACTGAATTCTCAATTTATTTAAAATTTTTTTTAAATACTTCAAACATTTTCTTTTAGTAGTAACAGACACTGCAATTTTAATTTACATAATTTTTGCCTTTCAAACATGTGTGTTTCTTAAAGACCCAGAAAATAACTCCACATTTAAAGAGATATAAATATTTCATTTTCAATGCTCAAGATAGGGAAACAAAAATTGTTAGGAAACATCTGGTCTCTCTGAAGAAACAGAAACCCCACAGAAAATCTCAGTTGACCTATTTCATAACTATTTCTTTAAAAAAAAATTGGAATGACCATAACTATTGGGAAGTTCCCCATAAAAATAGTTTTTTTATTTCTTGAGAATGCCCGAGAATATTCACTGTTTACTGTTAACCGAATTAAAGTGTCAATCAACGTTCCAAAAGATGACAGAATAATGCAGCTTTTTATTGCAATACCATGTAAGGGCCAAGACTTACAGATTCACAGAAACCTTTGTGGGAAGCCTGGATCCTGTGGTATCTCTAAAACTTTCAGTCTTTTATTGCCCTGAATTAAGAATCAGCATTTGAATTCATGTCTTTTCTCTGAACTTTGCTGCCCTCTAGTGACATTTCTTTTTCTGTTTAAATGTACTTTATATCTAATTAACATTCCAATTATTGTGCTGTGCTAAATATTTGTGGATAGCCAATGTTTGAAGATTGCCAGTGTATAGGTAAAATATACACCTTGCCTTAAGGTTAACCCCAGTGGTCTCAAGAAATAAAATGGCTGGATTGCTTACCATAACTGACAAAATTGTTGAAAAGAGAAGTAACATTCCAAGTTATTAAAAGAGTAACAGTGAAAGTATAATATGACATACCATTTTGGGGGTGAAAGCAATATAACAGTACTTGGTGGAATCATACAAAAATTTCACCTCCTATGCCAAGTAATGCCATATTAGATGAGATTAATACCTAAGAAAGTAATTAAACAATAAACTAAAAAAACACAAGTATTTTTATAAAGATATTAGTAACTTTGATTTAAATAACAGCACAAAATTAGGAATTACGAATATATCATATGGTCAAAATTGAGAAATTCTTATAAAAGAATATACATGTGTCTATATGTTACACATAATAAAATTGTCATATTGCCATAAATAAAATAAAATATACAGATTATATAATCACATGATACTAGACAATGTATAGAAAATAGAATTTAAAGTATAAAATAAAGTAGCTAGTATGCAAAAATGAAGAACAATAATATTCAGAAAGGGGTTTTACCATTTATAAATGAAAAGTCAATTTGCATTTTTGTGTGTTTACTGATTTTTTTACCATATGGATGAATAGTTATGCATGAAAAATAAATTAAAGAAAGTGGCATCTGCATGCATGATAGGGCTTGGAGAAATATCATCAGATATTATTTCCATTTAACCTTGCTTGGATCACAGCTGGGGCTTATAGATTTAGAGTGCTGGGCTGAATAGCCACCTGGCTTTATGAAAAATTCATGGTTTCAAGCAAGATTTCAATCACTGTCACATTTCTAAAGGTGAAAAATAAAAAATCTCGACTTTACTCACATGGATGCCCCAAATGGTAACATTTATACCATAATACCTAAAATGACTTAATGCAAAAAGGGGGTAAAACTTATCTTTGGTGAATTCTAAAGCTTTTATTTTAATTAAATCTACCGTCAAAATTTTCCTACCTGTTTAAATTTTGAGATCATTATTGAATTCGTAACACTGCCAAATCTTCTTCACACTTTTCTGTTTTTTGGAACTCACACTTCTGTTATTCTAGTTTTTCCTCTTGGAAATACATATGTATAATTCATTTGCCATTTCCGTTTCTTTTTCTATTAGGGTGGGCGTTTCCTAAAGTTTTGTCCTGTCTTTCCATTTCTCTGTGTTCTTACTCTCTAAAGCCATAAGAATTATCTCTATGTAGATACATCTACAGTCTGCTGGCTCTCCAATCTTGACTACTATTTTCATTTCTCATTCTGCATTTATAGTGCTGTCCTGCATACAGGTCACTTAGTTGTTTCACGGTCGACTCCAGCACTAGTAAAAATTAAGTTCCTCTCAAACTCCAGCACTAGTAAAAATTAAGTTCCTCTCAAAGTTGGAAGGATGTTAAAGATCACTGAATTCAACTTTCTTCCTTTTAAACTAATAGGGCTATAAAAGTAAATTTACTAGACAAAACTCAAAAATTAATTGGTGATGGAAAAGGATTAGAAATCACATTGCGTGACTGCCAACCAGTTTGGTATACTTCCTTCCATACCAAACTCTTTGTTCCACTGCTAATTTCAGAATCCTATGTGAGTCTTTTCAAAATTTTCTTTAGTCATCCAGGCATTAACTCATAGAGTTATTTTAAAATTTCTCCTTTTTTGCCTCCGAATCTAGTCAGTCTGTTCCATTTCATTGATTCATTGATTCTTCTTTGCAGTAATATCTTGCCCCCTTTTAAATTTTTTTAAAAAATCAAACCAATTCATCTCAAGGAGTTCTATGAAGCTTGTAACAAAAAATAGTAGACCATATCTACATTTTTTCCCCATCTTTGAATTCCATTCCAAGAGGCAGATAGTTTCGACTCTTACTTGTTTCTTCTCAGATTTACCTCCATGTCTTTAATATATAGAGTATTTTTTGTGACTTTTTCCCATTTTTGAATAACTCTTTATTTCCTTCCTTGGAAGATAAGAATTCATTTTTCTAAAATGGTAACTTGTCTCATCCCTTACATTAATTCATCTTAATAGAATTATTTCAGTTTTTGGTAAAAAAAACATTTAGTATTTTCATTATTATATTTATATAAATGTCACGCCTGAGTCACATAAGTGTGCTATGATTACATCTTCTTGTGTAACTTTTAGTTTTCTTCGGAATTAGCAATCGTTTTATTGTTGTTTGTTAAGTTTTCTGAGTATATTTACTAAGTTTTATCTACAAGCACTTGGAGAGAAGAATAACTTCTTCCTCAATATATCAGATGATTTATCAATCTTGTTTTATTTTTAGAGATTTCCTAGAACATTTCTGTACAACTCTGATCTAGATGGACCATTCTCTAACTTGCACAGCTGTTCTTCTGGCTTTCCTTCCATTATCACTGTGGGAGTTTTATGTACTTCCTTTTAGATCTTTTATCAGAATTCCATGTTTCCTGTTTTTTTTGTGTGTGTTATTCTTTCATTTTAATGAAGTTCTCTTTGTGTTTCTCGAGAAGTATATAGATATAATAGTTTATTATTATTTTTTTAAATTTGCATATTTGAAAAAAGCTTTTATTCTACCTTTCTCATTTGATTGATAGTTTGTCTAGGGTCAGAATCTAGATTGAAAATCATTTTTCACAGAATATCAAAGGCGTGATTCCTTTTCCTTTCAGCGACAAAGTTGTAGTGAGATGTCTGATACCATTTAGATTATCTGCTTTTCTCTGTATCTCATTTCTCTGATATTTTACTGTGCTATGCTTTGCTGTGAAAATCTTTCATTCATTGTGGTAGATGCTAATCAGCCCTTTAGATCTGTAAATTCAGACACTGCGGTTATGAGTGTTTTCTTTTTTCTTTTTCTTTTTTTTTTAAATAGTTCCTTTCTTTCAATTTCTTCTTTGTCTTTTTTTTTGGAACTCTATTATTTGACTGAACTTTAGGATTAAACCTCTAACATTTTATCTATTCTTATCTGTTTTCCATTTTGCCTTTGGCTATACCTTCTAGAAGACTCTTTCATCTTTATAGTCCAAAGTTGCTATTTAATTTTGTTTCTGCTATTACATTTTTAATTTCTAGGAGTTTTTATTGTTTGGATACCTCTCTCTCATTTTAACCCCTTTCCTATTTGCCCAGAAATAGCTCACAGAGTATAGTCTTAATCTTACCCCTAAAGTTTGCTGTGAAATATCTCGCTTTTATGATTATTTTTGCACTGCTCTAGTATATTGATGATCTTTGGAAACAAATGATATCATTCTATTTATAGCATTCTACTTTTAGTAGTTCAATCATTGAAAACGTCAAATTCTAGAAAATGTAGCACTCCTACGAGAGCTGCACTTTTTTTTTTCCTAAATGAGAAAAAGGTTAACATGATATTCTCAGTATTCTCCTTTCATGGTTATAATGTATACTTTTATTTCTTCAAGGCTATTGATTATAGAGTTTCCTCGAATGTTTTATTCTATTTCCTGCACTGCCTCAGTTCTTCCGCATTGCTTACTCTCTTTGTCTTCTTTATTTTCATGGCTTTCCTAATCCTTGGCTGCTGTTTGATATTTGAGTAGGGCCCTAGAAATAGATTAGAAGCTATGCATGTAATTTTAGGTATTTTTGACCAGTGGGCTTTCTTGTGAGGTAATTAGACAGGAATCGAGTTGTTTTTATCAAGGACACCCCTACCCCTGCCTCTCACTCCTCAATTATCAAGTGCTTTTCCTTGAACGACTGAGCTTCCAAAGAGATGACCCCCTAGCCTTCCACCTGTGAGGAATGCCTGTTGCTAAAGTTGTGGAAAAGTGGGGAAAGTATTTTTGGGTACGATTGTTCAGTGTGTAGACCTGCATGGAATTCACCTGATTTCAGTATGGTCTTCCACTCTTGACTGTTTCTGGTGTCTCTGCGTTCCAGGTCTCTCTAGAGAATGAACTTTAATTTTTTGTTGGATGTTGGATAGGAATGATTATAGGATCTGACTTATTCTCTTTTGGAATTTGAGGGAATGCAAAGGTCTGAATTCTTCTTTTGGAGAATTTCAAACAGTCTCCACGCCGTCTACCTATTCTATATCTCAGCCTTCAGAAGATCCTGATGCCTCTAACTCATGGGTCTTCCTTAGATTCCAGAGCTTGAATTCACTAGTATCTTCATTCCCCATTCTTGCACCTTGCAGACACTGTCTTCTTCCCCTAATCTTCATTTTCTGCTTTATGTCTTCTAGTTCTTTTCTTTGCATCTCAATTTTGTCCCCCCATTTTAAAAAAATAATTTTACGTATTTTTAAAATCCCTGCACTGATTTTATTTGGAATTATAAGAAATGAGAGTTAATTCTACATGATTTTCCTAAATTCAGTTCCTCCCTTTTTTATTCCATTGCCATTGCCTTAGATCACACCTTAATCACTTAATGCTAAGATAATTAAATTGGTTCCTAACTAGTTTCCTTCTCTCAAGTTCTCTATTCACTAATATATCTGATTAACTGTCACCAAAGAAGGAGCTCTAAGATAATACTCTGTATCAACTGCTTAAAAATCTCCAGATATAGTCAAATTTCAAAAAAAAAAAAGTAAATTCCCAACCCATCCATAATCTACCCAAATTTTCAGCTTTGTCTTCAATCATGCTTCAGTATGAACACTTTTCTCATGTAAAAAGCTTTACACATTGTCTTTGGAAAATGTGCATCTGTCTTCCCACTGTTTTAGGATAAACCTATCCTTTTTCTTCATTTAGTTTTACTTGTTTTTCTCATCTCCTCCAAGAAGCCTTCTCTCATTCTGCTAGCAGAAAAAAAAAAAAAAAAAAAAAAACAACCCAAAACTTTATGCCAGTTTTACTCTATTCTTTTCATTATAGCATATGTAACACTTAGTTTTTATATTTTTATCTTTCTCTAATAGACTCTAAGTTGCATTGAAAGCATAGGTATTAAGGGATTTATTTTAGTATATTCCTTTTCAATAAATATTGAATACCTACTATGTGCCAAGGCCTGGTGCTGAAGGTTCTTCAGGCTTTCTTTGCTGAAGGTTCTTCAGGCTTTCTTTAGATAAAAACAAATAAAGGCATGTAGGCAACAGTTTCAGAAGGAGTGAAAGATGAGAAAGGGAATCTCAGTGGTCAGCTGGAGTTTAGGAAGGGGACTTGAGTTTCAGAAAGGATGGATGCAAAAAGGCTTCATCTCAAGTCTTACAGAAAATGAAAATAAGATAAAGACCCAATTCTATGATTGGTATGCACACATGGATGAAGAATAAAGACATTGTCTTCTTCTTAGTTAAGGGACAAGAGGTCAGAGCTGGACTAAGAGAAAGAATGACTTGATATAGAATTCACTTGAGTTGCTTAATGGAGCTTTCACATCCCTTTATATCAGACAGGGTTGATCTGAAGCTTAAAGAGTCATCGAGCCTACATACCAAGTTGTGTAGCATTTGCAGAAGGGAGCTATTGTAAGTTAATAAAAGACTTGGAGTTGTAAAATACTAGATTTCTCTAGACTTCACAGGAAGCTTTTTGACTCCAGGATGTGAATGTCACTTTTATTCCAGAAAGCATTCTATATTCTTTTCTTGATGGTTTTCAAAGGCAGATTCCATATACTTAAGAAGGTTACTTTGTTATTTGTTAGCTTTTAAATTAAATTTATATGGTAATGTAGTTCTTTCGCATGTCTAATCATAATAGTCTTGCTTCATTTATTTTATTTATGAAGATCTTTGGATTTTTATATTATTAAACCTTATATTGACTATGATTTCATAAAGTTATACTTTATAACTTGCATTTTAAGGCATTCTCTTTATATTTTCATTGAACTGACTTATAGATCAATATTATATTAAGGCTCATTTGAAAACATGGAAAAATTAGTTATCTGCTGCCTACAAAATCATAGCAAACTCTCAGAAGGACCATTTGTAGTTGAAATTTTCCTACTTTTGCCCTGTAATGATGCACAATAGTGATTAAACTACCTCAATGAAATAAACCAAAAAAGTTTACCTAAATAGATAAAATTCAGATAAACACTGAGGTGAATACAATATTCTTTTTGAGAAGTATATTAAATACCCATAATTTTAAATACTTTCTGAGAGGTAGAGACCTAAAGAATAAAAATTATAGTTTTTTTTTTTTGATTCTGACCTGCCACCTTGCTATATATCATCTCTAGTATGTAATTGATTTTAATATGCAAGTCAACTACCATTTATTAAGCACCTGTTAAGTGCAAAATACTCTGCTAGGAAATGTCTGTCTTTATAACTGTGTATATGTGTATTGGAAGGGGTAGGAATAGGGGAATGCATAGAGTCCTGTTTCAAAAAATTTTTGACCTTGTGTTAGCCCAGATCATCATTTAATAAAATATCAATACAGCTCACATTATAGTAAAGGATGAGACAATAAACAAGAAAAGTAATTATAGCATGCTAGATGGTCAGGAGTGCTATGGAGAAAAATAAAGCAAACAAGCACATAGGTAGTCCAGAGTAAGAGTTGCAATTGCAAATAGAGTAGACAAGGAAGGTTTTCTGGGAAGGTGACATAGGATTAAAAACATAAGAAGTAAAGGAGTCAACCATGAGGATATCTGAAGGAAGACCATTCAGGCAGAGCAGACAGCAAGTGCAAAGTCACATGCCCAGATTCATGGGTCTAACAAAGTGACCAATGTAGCTGGAGCAGAGTTGGTGAGAAGGACAGTAGCAGGAATGACTCCAAGGACAAAAGGGGAGAGTAGATCATGTCGGCCCTACAGACCATGATACGGACTTTAACTTTCATTCCGGATGATGTGGGAGGTCGGTGAATGTTTTAAGCAGAGGAGTAACCTAATATGACTAATTTTTAATAAGATGAATGAGGTGGGAGCTTGTGGATTCACTTCAAAATTTTTTAAATACAGAGAAGAAGAAAGTATAGAGGCAGGACACAATCATTTAGGCAGCTATTAATAATTCATTCAGGAGTTAGTATTGGATTGGACCAGGGTGGTACAGTGAAGGTAGTAGGACACAGTCAGGCTTTGTAATAGATGAAAATATACATTATAGGATTTTTTTTTAAAATAAATAAATGTGGAATGTAAAGGAGGGGATTAAGAATAACTCTAGGCTGAAATGGAAGCACGGCACTGCCATTAACAGCAATGAAGAAGGAAACGAATTTATCAAGCTTTAGAAGAAAGATTAGGAGGTTGATATTGAATATGGTATCAGATTTCCAAGTGCAATGAAGAGTAAGCAGTTAGCTGTATGAACCTGGAGTCAAGGAGAAAGGTCCAGGCCAGAGTTATACTGGAATGCAGTATTTGGAAATTATAAATTTATAATATTTAAGGCTGGATGATATCGCCAAAGGAGATAAGGATTCTCAAAAAGAGAAAAGGATTTCACTTTTTGCTAGAGTTAAGGTTTTCCAATGTTAAGGGTTTGGGGATGTAAAGAAAGCAGCAAAGATGATTGAGATGGAGAAGTGAGTGTGGGAGGAGGAAAACCTGTGTGGCATCCTGGAAGGGTTTCCACAAGGTGGAGTCATCAGCTGTGCCAAGTGCTTTGGATGGATCATGGAAGATGCAGACTGAGTGTCAACCTAAAGATTTAGCAATGGGAGTTCCTAGGTAACATTTTTAAGAGTAATTTTGATGGAGAGGGTAAAAGTCTGATTGGCATGGATTCAAGAGAGGATAAGAAGGAAGAAATTAAGAAGGGAGATATAAATTAAGAAGGGAGAAGTGTTCTACTTTTTATGCTGATAAAAATGATCCTGCAGAAAGGGAAAAATGATGAAGCAGGAGAGAGGACAATTACTGACTTCCCATCCTGAATCAGAGGTGCCAAGATCTTGTGCATGAGTGTAGGATTTAGCATTCACAAGGAGCAAATAAAATTATTCCTTCAAAATAGGAGAAATGGAGGGTTAGCTATTCCCAGTTGAAATGAGGTGGGAGCATGTGGAGGTGGGAGCTGTGGAAGTTCCCTTCTAACTGCTCCTATTTTCTCAGTAAAACAGGAAGCATGGCAGTAGTGTCACACTCGTAAGGGGTTTAAAATATAGTGAGAGACAGAGGAATATACTAAATCTAGGCTGAATTTGATGAGGGCTAAAACAAATATATCTGTTGTGTTGTTATTGTAAACCAACTTTGTCTTTGTCTTTCTTTCAGTTTATTCAATGGAGCCAGTCTTACATTCTATAGATAAAAGTTAGGACAAATCACCACATTTCTCCAGTGACTTTTATTAATAAAAATCCTTCAATGAGTAATTAGTATGCCCAGAGTAATAATCAAAAGTTTAAACTTTATTCAAAGATAAAATAACTTAAAAAAAAAAAAGGTAAAATAACTACTTTATCAGTTCAGGGGTCTTACAGGTTGGCTTCCTTTAGTGAGAAAGAGGCCAGAACTGGATGTCCTTTCTATTTTCAGTGCTTCTTCCTGCCTATTGCTTTTTCTAACCTCTCCAGCATTTGGCACTGGCTGAGGATAGTATGGGAGAAAAAGGAAAAGAGCAGGAAAGTTCTTACTTAACACTATTGTGAGCTGGGCCTGTGAGATGTTAAAACTCATTTTGCTTCTCTTGGGAAACTTGTTGCTCTCGGATGTGTGAGAAACATTCTTTCTGGCTGACTAATGACATCTCATAAGGAAAGTGGAAATCAATTGCCTTGTGGCTTCAGCTGAGGCTCAGACTAAATTAGTCCCATTTCAGCATTTCTACTACATAAATGGCAAATCAAATGTTATTGGTGTGTGAAGGAGAAAGAGGAGGGTGAGGGTGAGGGTGAGAGAGAAGTGATTTTTACTTAGGAACATGAGGGCAAAAAGAAGGGCTTTTGACCTGGGTGATAACATTTAATTTTACTGATGTGCTTAGCTATTGGCACTCACACGTCTTCCGTCTCGAAGTAAAGAATCAGCTGATGCTTTTCCATAGGTTACCGGGGTTTTGCCATATAACTTCACTACCTCGGGTACACATGACTGAATCAGAGATCGGGTCTTGAAACAACGGCTGCTACCTATGAGACTGCCTCGTATGAGTTCTCTGTCCAGTATAGGCTCTTTATGTGGTGTTCTGACTTTTGCCAATCAAACTCACATTCAAAGAATTAAAATAAGGGTTTTCAGAACGAGTCAACAAACAGTATGGAGAAAAGAAAAAATAAGACACAGGCATCGAGTAGAAGCCATGGGACAAAATAAGCCACGAGCAGCCAGGTATCATAAAACAGGAAGAGAGCAGAGAGATGTGGGAAGCAGCTCATTGAAAGAAATGTAGCAACAGAAGATTCAAAGTTGCCAAATCATCAAAACCATGAAATACCAGACTCTAGAGCCATTTGTGCAAAATGACCATGGATTTATAGTTGCACAGACACTTTATTGGTGCCTAAGAGAAGCTCAAGTTAAACCACAGCACTGAAGATAGTCCACACAGCCAAAGTCGAGTGCTTGGTCTCTCATTCTCCACCCACACTGGGCTCCTTAGGGGACCACCAGCCACCAGTTCCCAGTCTAAACTTGTGAGCTTACTCTTTGTTCCTTTCTCCCATCCCATCCAGTCCATCAGTGCTAACTCCACACCAGTCTCAAATAAACTCACTTTTCTTCTCCACTACTACCACTCTTTTAAATTACTAGTTTCCCACCCGGGCATGACAATAGAACTTTTGTTTCTACTGTCACTCTCATTGCTCCCGGTTTGCTCTCTATTCAGCAGCCAAGTGATCTATATTAAAATGTAAATTAGATTATTTATTAAATTTTAAAAACCCTCTCAAGGCTTCCTATCAGACTTAGAATAAAATCCACACTCTCTGCCCTCACCACAAACCTTGACCTAACTTCGCTCTCTGACCTCTATGACCGGCCACACTGGCTCACTTTTTTTCTCTCTAACTTGCCAAGAATATTCCTGAAACCAGGCCTTTGAATGCCCATTTTCATTATCTGGGTTCGTCTTCCTTCTAGTTTTACAATGACTAGATTCATTTTGACATTTAGTTTTCTCTTTAAATATCACCCTCAAATTCCTTCACTCATACCCAGTCTTAAGTAACTATCCATTCATTGTCTGACACTTTGCTCATTTTAAATCTCTGGCATGGCACTGATATTCTTTGTGGGTGTTTTGTTTGTTCATGTAATGTTTCCTGTTTGTGATTTATGTGTTTTAGGTCTCACTGATAGAAGGCAAGTTCCATGGAGGTAGACCCCTTGTTTGTCTTTTTTGTTGCCTTAGCCATAGAACTTGCAGCAGAGACAGGCACACACGAAACTCTTTGTTGTTCAAATTCATTTTGGCTCTCTACGAGGCTTCCCTCAAAACCATAAAAAAAAATATATATATATATATATATATATATATATATATATATATATATATATATATATATACAGAATCGGTTCTTTCCAAAGGCTTGGTAAGAGTGGTTGGAGCCCCATGTGGAGAAGCAGATGGGCCTTGTGGGAAGGCAGATTCACAACTGCACCCATGTTTACTACCACATAGTGGTGGTCCATTTAAAATAATGCAAAGGAGTCCATGGCCATGCTACCCTGAACAAGCCTGATTCTCTCCTCTCTGATCTCGAAAGCTAAGCAGGGTCGGGCCTGGTTAGTACTTGGATGAAAGACCAGATGCTATTAGCATAAAAAATTAAAAAAAATAATAATGAATTGTAAGCTGACAAGGTCTTTGCAATCTGTGAGGTCAACCAAGGGTTACCTTGCCTAAAAATACATAAATGAATGAACGAATGAACGAATGAATGAATGAATAAATATGCAAAGGATGGATAGATTTAAATCTATCTATGCCAGATGAATGGTATTTAAGTGTATTTGGAAGGTAGAATGGAAAATGAATCTTTAAGAAAACAACATTATGAGGAATGACAAGGAAATTTGAAATGACTGAAATAATGGTACAGAATTATCTGCTAGTATCAATCAAGTAAATCTTCCACCCACCACAAATAATACAAATGACTGAAACAAAATTTCAAAATGATGACTCTTCTCTTACAGATAAGATATTGATTTTCATAAAATTATTAAATAATCTAAACCAAGTTAATAACAATACTATCATTTCTAGTTGTTTATACTTCAAATTAGTAGGATTTATGTTTTATATTACTGATTATTTTCATAGGATATACAGTGGTCCAGAATTCCTAGCACCCATGGTTTCTCTCTCATCCCTTCTCACTCCTTGGTTCATGAAGTCTTTGAAGAGCTTTTATCACCAAACAGAGGACTCAGCAGGAAGCATTGTTTTTCCTTACCTGAATCTGACCTTTGGTTCAGAAGTGATAACTAAATTCTTTTGCCTTCTAGAGCCAGGAGCGACCCTTCCCAGCTCCTGCTTCTTTTGCGTTTGTTTTCTTTTCTCCCTGTGGAGGGTGCGAATGCTGCTTTGATCAACCTAAGCCTGGGTCTCTGCTGCCAGACTTTCATGATGTCGGACTGCTCTCTCAGTTGGGTTTCTGATTATAGCCTTTACCTGGATTTCCACATCTTATGATAACATCTCCTAGTTGGTAATTTGATTGATCTCACTAAATTACCCTGAAACTGGGTGTTATTTTAAAATGTGTTTGGCTACAAGGCACTTGAAAGTCACCTCACAGCAGATTAAATAGAAATCATTTAAATTTTTCCCCCTAAAGAATAAGAACCCTGGAGATAGGCAGTGCCTGACACATTCAGTGTGTCAGAGCCAGTGTTTCTGGGTCTAAACATCAGAGTTGCAGGATAGCTGCCTCAGCTCTGGATATCAAGGCAAGAAGAAAGACTAAGTTGTTTAGAAATAATTATTGCTTTTCTTGGTTGCTACCTATTGTCTGTATTATTATTTTACAATTTGAATAGATTATACATATAGTATTTAATAAATAATACTTAGAGACAAGTGACTATGTTAAATAGAAGTTTTATTAGATAGCTACTTGTATTTAAATGTATTGTTTCTTTGGTATAATGCTATAAAATGTGCTCTCATTTATAGGTTAGTCAGCTGTTGTTTTCATTCAGTTTCTAAGTCCTGATTTTTCAACTCAGCAGGAAATTTAACTTAAAAATTCCTTTCCAAGAGTAAAACTAGTCTAAGAACAATTTGTCCTAATGACAAGTTGACACAGTTAAGATGAAAAACTTGTGAGCCATCTTATATTTACATCTCTTTCGGTTTAAAAAAATCAGCCTTGACACATACTCAAAATCAGCACACTCACCATTCTTTCCATTAATTTATTTATTGGATTTATAAAGAGCTTTCTTTTCAAACTCAATTTAATTTTATTCAGTGTTGTGCCTGTCATAGTTCATATTTGTCTATCTAAAGGTATTAACATGATCAGGTTTGCTTTGGTAAGAACATAATTCTATTTTCCCTACTCATACAAATATTAAAAACTGGAAGACAATGAAGAGTTAATGTACTTCCAAACAATTCTGAACTCATATTCAAAGACCTTTACATTCTAACTGATTAATCGTTCCAAACAGCAAGATCTCTAAGTGGATTTAGATTGTAATTTTATAGCGTTTTGGCCCATGACTTGCATTTTCTTCTTTTTTTTTCTGTTAATCTGTTTGTAATAGCAAATGTCATTGTTCCACATACATGTTAACAAAAATCTGGAAGGCAGAAGTGCCAGCATTATAATTGGCAATTTGCTTTCTCTCTGTCGTTAAAAAAATTATACTTTTTATTTTCTGAAGAGAAGGGAGGGATAGTTGACTTGGTAGCCTAAATAGATGAATCTGAGATAGCACAGGCCTAACTCCTCATGGCTTAAGTGAGCACTACAGGGACTCTAGAAGTTTCTGCTGAACAATAGGAAGATGAGAAGTGCTGAAAGAGTCAATAAAAAGGCAGAGGCCTGAGTGGGAATGAGGAGACAGTGATGTACGAAAAACTTGACAATGTGAAGCAAATGGCTGGAACCGAGGGCTCTGACAGTAGGTTCCAGCAGATCGCCCTGAAGAGGCCAGAAAAGGCCAAACTCCTAAGAAGTCACAGGGTTAATTAAGATCACATATGATATCCTGTAGCAGAGACCATGTAGAATCCTGTTGATAATCGTGGGTTTCCAGTTCCCAGTGAAGGTGGCTTCTCAGTGAATGCTTCAGAGTTTATAAAGTGTGACCGCATTAATGGAGAGAAAGTGGTGGTGTTGAGGGAACATCTCAACTGCTATGTATCTCTAAGAATCAAAATATTTACATTCTGTTTTTCAACTGTTGCTCTGAATTCTCAGTTATTTGGGGTACTCAGTTTCTGGGAGCAGGTGATATGATGCTAACTCAGAGACCATCCTGCTCTCATGTAAATACCAGTCAACTGAATTTGGGAAGGTCAGTGCAATTACAGAAACATGGACAACTTATGTCCAACTTGCTCTAGCCCATGCCTCTCCCTCTCACACTCATCTTTTCAAACGTGCCTGCTACAAATAAGGACATGAAGAAAAAAATCTGTATTACTTGTAATAGGCCACTGTTTTATATAGACAAAAGTTTATATTGCTTATAATAGGATGATGATTTATGTTTTATACTTTTAAAGTGCCAGTTCTAGGGTCCTTTACCCTATTGTAGCAGAATGTTTTGTTAATGAACATTTAAATATTGAACAGTAAAAAATTAATTAAATGACCATGCTTGGTGACGGTTTGCTAATCCACTTTTCTCTTTGTCTTAGAATTTTTGCTACTTGTTAATAATTCCAGAGAGGGAAAAAAAGGAAAGTACTATGTTTGCTTTTAGGTGATTTAAATAGTAAAAATTTGAGACTCACTAATTGAGGTGGTCATATGATTTTTTCATACAAGTCAATTCACTTTGAGAACAAAAAGGAATGCTGTTAAAAATCATACCACAAGAAGCTTAAATTGAATCTCTTGGTAATATGGAGTGTATTCTTACCCTTGCTTGGTCTTCTGTTACTGTTATGGAAATAACCAGCACACAAATATGAGCTTTTGTTTTGTTTGTTTTTGTGTTTTTTTAATAGAGGAGTAACTCATGGTCCTTAAAATTTAACTCAGGGCACTGCATTCTCAAACTTTGTCTAACCTGTCTAAATTTAATGTGCCGATTGAAATTTTTGTGGGGAAAAATTTGAAATTATGGCAAACAATTTTGTAGCTAATTATGATGTCAAGTATCCACATTTTACAAGTCCTTCTTCACTAAATTATGTTGACTGTTGAAGGAAGGAAGGAAGAATGGAAGAAAGGGATAGAGAGAGAGAAGAAAGAAGGAAGGAAAATGGAAAGTTGTAAAGAATCAGGCGTGTAATAAAAGAATCCCAGCACTTCTAAATGTTTCAATCAAAAAGCATAAAAAAAGCATGGCTAAATACGGAGACTATGTTTTCTCAGGGTGAGGCGAAATCACTGTGATAACTCAGCATGAATATTCCTAGTCTCTTGGTGAAGCATAAAATGGTGTCTTTTCTTTCCAGATGGTGGAAGTCTCTTAAATATTTAGTTGTGAACCACTAGAGAGCAGTGGAGTACTGGGGGAGAAAACAGTCTTTAACAAAGAACATTCTTTCACCCACTCCCCCCAAATAAGTCACATACTTTTGAAAAAGAAAGGCCAGATAGCAGGCATAGGGAAAATCAGGATAGAGGAAAATGTGTTATAGTGCAAAGACATTTCATTTAAGTACTGAAGCGAGAGAAAAAAAAGGATTATTTCAACATATCCTGAAAAGAATTGGAAATTCTCACATTTTTATAGAATTAATTATAGGAATTGTAAACATTTATTTAAGTTGACAATTATAAGGTGGGTTTCTTTTCTCATTTTTTTGGAGGGGCAGCTGCTCAACTATACAATGGATTTTCAAAAGTCTAAGAAAACATCTAAAAAATATGAATAGTGAAGTGGGTTGCAATAATAGATTTGCAACAGATTTGCAACCACCTAGCTCCTATATTTTGAACTCTTTCCTCTGGTACTTTTTGTTAATAATTAATCTAGGTATGAGACTTAGATAATTAAAGTCTTTTTTCCCCTTTTTGTCTTTTTCCTCTGATCACTACTTCAAAGACCTAATTAGTTTCTTCTAGATTGAGCAGGTCACCAATAGACTGAGTTTCTATTGCTTTAAGTGATTTTATTTTAATTCACCATATAAAACAAGATGAGATTATATATCTTAACAAACATGCTTTATTTATTTTTTTTGCTTATTTTTAGAGACAAGTCATTTTTGTAACTGATATGTTCTATTATGTCATCCTTAAAATTCAGAAATTTCTTAGTTTCTAAAAGTATTTTAGTATAAAAGCATTTGTTTTTTAGTATAGCATCTGTTTGAGAGAATTATAAAGATATTATTTTGTTAGGGTTTAGAAAGGAATCTAGTGAAAAGACTTGCACCGTTAAGGAAGAAATAGCAATTCCTATCTTAGAATTTAAATGGTTTATATGTATTCACTCTTTAGTCAACCATTAATTAAGAATTAAGACACTGCTGGGCACATCAAAAAAATGTGTTTATAGATTTTTCAGAGTACATTTCAAATTTAAAAAGAAACAAGAATAGAAAGGAATTTGACTAATGTATATCCCTTGCTTTAAGTAATTGCTGTGTTCTTCAAAAGATGTCTGTCAATTGATTTTTTTCCAAAAGGAATCATATTTTTTTGACTCTTATGAAAATTTCACAGATGCTTTATCTTTCTTATCTGTCAGTGATTTCTAACATTTAGCTTTGAGGTTTTTCTGCCTGGGAAGTAAACAATCTAAAAACACTCCACACACCAAATAGTTGTGATTTAATAAAAGGACTCTGGAAAATTACTTTCGAAGTAAAAAGTAATTTGGCAGTATGAAAAAATAATTCAGTTTATCTCTTTGTAAAATGAAGGATTTCATTCTTAGTTTTCTACCTTTTCTTTATATTTTTCTGTCAAGGATCATAACTGACCAAGCCAATTTAAATTATTACTACATAGAAATGGGAACTTTATTACGATAGCACACATGCAATACTCTCATTCTCCTGTTAAAGAATACTTAAAAGCTATGTTTTCCAAGAGCTCATTAATAATTTTATGAACAATTTCATAATTCTTTTCTATTTAAATGGGAGAAAT
Organism: Eonycteris spelaea; assembly: GCA_003508835.1. Lineage (NCBI taxonomy): Eukaryota > Metazoa > Chordata > Mammalia > Chiroptera > Pteropodidae > Eonycteris > Eonycteris spelaea. The sequence goes on along the minus strand of PUFA01000080.1, from coordinate 7,835,646 downwards.
TTCTGAAGGGAATAATTTTCTGGGCTGTTCATTCAATGACTGTCAGCTGGATTCTGTTATTTTCTTCCAGTAAGTAGGAATCTGATTATTGAAATAATTTTACCTGGAAAGCTAAGTCTGTTGTTCAATCCTATCTTTCCTGGGACCAAGACATTTGGGATTTTGAAGCACAATCTTCAAAGTTAGTGTATTTTTTTTTAATTTCTAAAATGGCAACTTTTCCTGAAAAAAAAAAAAAAGGCAGAATATTGAGGCTGTTGCACAACACAGAAGTATCATGCCCCACAAAGGATTTGGAATATGTAAATGCTTGATATGGCAAATTAAGTAAAATGTACTAAGAAAATTTAATAGTTAAGTCATATTTATATATAGATAAAGTTGCCTTAAATATACAGCTTCTACAACTTTCAAGTATCAATCTAATTTTTTAGAAAAATGAAACTAACATTTTATGAATTAAAAATTCCAGCTTAGTAGCTCATGTATACTATATTTAGATCAAAAATATTAGGTACTGAGTAGAATCTTTGAGTATCAAAGCTTAACCAATTATAATCCAGAAGACTTCTTGCTCCATTTACATAGGTGGCCTCAAAAATGGTATGAGTGAGTGAGTGAGTGAGTGAGTGTGTGTGTGTGTGTGTGTGTGTGTGTGTTGGAGGTGTTTCTCTACAAAATTAATCCAGAGAAAAATGAGTAATGATGTATTTATTTATATGATATATCATTTGTTGGGTGTTAATTTTACCATTATGGCACTATTTCTATAAGTAAAAATTATATTGATATATAATTCATGTAGTTTTAATTATGCTCATTTGTGCTTTGGGGGTGTAAATATTTTAAAATATCTTTATACTTTGCAGTGTTTCATTTTCATTGGGAACATGCAGTATATGTAAGATAAGAAAAAAGGCAAGTCAATAGAAATCATCATTACATCTATTGAACTAGACATTGTTTTAAGTGCTTTATAAATGCTGACTTCTTTAACAGCTTTATAAGTTACAGATGATATTTTCCTCATTTTACAAATCCTCATTGTACTGAATTATTATCCTCCTTGTACTGAAGAACAGGGCAGTTGATTAAATTATCCAAGATAGCACAACGAATTAATGGAGGAGGCACAGATCAAATCTAGACACTGGCCCCAGAGCTTATGCTTTTCATCACAGTACCACACCATCTCTTAATGATTAAAGGCCAGAAGGAATGGTGCTGGCGCTCAAGTTCATGGGCTTGCATGAAGTAGTAGTAGTGATATTCACTATCAGAATGGTTACCCAACTGATTTGGTATTTGGGTGAATTATTCTTATTGCCTTCCTTTTATGCCAACTACCTTGCTCATAAGTTAATTGGCATTAATTAAATTATTTGCTAGATGTTTGTGTTTTTTTTCCCCCACTGAATCTAATTTAAAAACTCTGAAGTTTCTCATATTGACCCATTTTGGGAAGAACCTAATATTATCTGGCATTTTAACTAGATAGATTACAAACACAATTTTTGTTATAGTTATAAAAGGGGGAAAGCTTTTTAATTTTTGGATAAGGCTTTTTTTTTTTTTACTGAAAATTCTGAAGAAAAATATCTTTATACCTGTCTACCCATTAATCAGAAAGGTAATGCTAGATCTCTTTTGATTTTATGTCTCTGACTTATGATAGCTTAATTGAGTTTTGTGGATATTAAAGTTCAACATGATAAAATCACCCATCCAAATACTTGCATCAATAATACAAATATTATTTGTATAGTTAATTGGTATATTATATAAAAAGAAATTTTGATATAATTATTTGTTATCATATATTGCTTTATGTAAGTCAAATTTGTATAGTAGTTATCAATTTACTTTTGTTTTATATTGATTATTGGATGAAAAATAAGATTAGTATAAGCAGTTGAAAGTCAGTAACTAAATCCCTGGGTAAGATTACTTTTTTTTATTCTGTGACATGAATATTTTACATAAAATTATGTATTTGGAAGGACTTTTTTCTTATAAATTATTTTTATTCCTCATGAATGTAGGTTTTTAAAAAATTGTTTGTTTTTTGCAGCTGATAGGAAGTTTAGAGATATATTTACATTGTGACCATAGAAACAGTATAGCCTTCTGTTAGTCTATTTGGCATGTCTGTTGATCTAATTTTTTTCTTTTTCTAACATATATTTTCTAGATTTATATATAGTTAGGGTGCCAACAAAAATAACTACAACACTTAGGGATACTCACTAATTTTTTTATATGCTCTGGCTTTAAGGACTAATTCAAATTCTCATTGGGGCCTAAAGAAAAGGGAAGACATAAACTCTGAAGATATGTGAAAACATAATCTGCTCATTTTTTTAATCCCTCAGAGCCTCTTGATTTTATAGCTCATATAGTAGTCACAGTTATGAAATCTGATTACTTCCTAAATACTTTAATTGTCAAGGTTTGCAGTAGAAATAGTAGATGGATTTCAAAGCCTCTATTTGTGCCGGGAAAACAAAATTTTAACTTCCATGTTGTACCTTCCCTTCACTACTAACCTTGGAGACTCTAGATGTGATTTTACAAAGGTTTTTACAAAGGTTTTTACTGTCACTCATCCAATTCTATTGCATCTGAGTGCCAGGCAACACCTGGCATGGATGCCTTAGCGGTGGTGTTTGCTGTTTGCAGACTCTACAATGACAGCTCCGGAAGCACCGACACCACCACTGTGTCCTGTTTAATCGACCTCTTTTCTGGATGCCGAGACCAAGCATTTGAGAAAGCTTAATTTAATGGCATCTCCTCCAGTACAACCAGCTGCCACAGGCCATGACCCAAGCACTGACATTTACCTAGGTGATAGTCTTCTCCCATTTCCTCATAATTTGAACCTTTAATAACATATTTATTGAGCTTCTATTATTTTTATGTGCCAATCACTCTGCTTTATTTCATGAGTTATGGGGTTCCATCATAATCTTGAATAGCACACACCCACGTGTGCGCGCGCGCGCACACACACACACACACACACACACACACACACAGAGTCCTTGTCTTTATGTAGCTGATTTTGAAGGGGGAAGATAAAAATTTAAGCAAGTATAAGTTTTGAAAACTGCTAGAAAAGAAACTTATAGGTGATGTACTAGAGAATAACTGGAGGACTCAGGCTGGATAGTAACTTAGGAAGGTCTCTGTGAAGTACATATAAGAGGGACACATGTCCAATGTACCTATTCCTATTTCATCATTATTTGGTTACATAATAAGTTTCAAGAAAATTCAAAACTTTTATGAAAGTAATAGGATATAAATAATAAGTAGCAGAACTCACTAGCTACCAAACTATAGATACAAATGAGTGATGTAGATATAAATGAGTATGAGGTTTGGGACTATACAAAGGGACATAATTTATAATGTAATTTCTACACCAGTGTAGATACTCTCAATTATGTGACCAGCAGGGACCTGGTATTAAAATCCTGTAAATCCTATATCTGGAGTGTTTACTCATAGTAAATCATCTAGGGTTTCACTGATCTATATAAAATGAAAGGTACTAATGTAAACTGTGAAATGGGGCAAAGGGGATTTGTGCAAGCTCCTTCCAAATACTGATCAATATGTCTTGAATAAGGCTGAGATTTCAGGTGAAGAACATATATTGAATGTGCTTTAGGATCATTAGGCAGGGAAAACATTGGATTGCTGTTGCTACAGTACAGTGATTTACCAGCCTTCTTAATGCTCAATTAGAAGTTTCTAGAGCAGAGAAGTTATCAAATATCCCACAGACACTGAAAAGGAGAGCAAAGAACACAGAGTCTAACTCCTACCCTTTTTGGCTAAGTCATTAATTTTAACTACTTTGCAATCTGAGATGTGTTATAAAAAGACTGAAGAAGTCGGAGAAAAGCAATAAAATAGTATGAACTAGTTAGAAAATAGGATTCCTGTGGTATACATGGACTAACTGGAATGAATATAGTTTAAGAAGTCTTGGCTACTTTTGTGAAAAAAAGTCACAACATTTTTTTGCAGTGTATTGTATATGATGAATAGTTTTGGATAATAAAATTACTAACCTCCTAGGAATTTGACCACATGCATACTTCGATTATACTGCAGCATAATAAGGAAATATTTTCCAGTGATGGAATTAGGACTCAAAGACTTTATTAATCATCGAGAAAACATAATTATTTCTATAGGTCAATATCTTCATTCAAAAGAAACTGAAAAAACTTTCTGGTTGCTTAATGGAAAGTAAAAGTTGAGGGAAAAAAGCACACCATCAATCCATTTTATATTCATTTGATATTGTCCCTCAGTCCTCTGACTACCAGTTAATGGCTTTTAAAATCTTTTTACCATGGCTTTCAAAGGTCCTATTGATATCTGGAAAATTATTTACTAACATGATTTTTTTTCCAAATGGCGATCCACTGTAAGACATTACCATACAAATGGCTCAAAAAAAAAAAAAAAAGAAAGAAAAAAGAAAAAAAAAAGAAAAAAGAAGGAATAACCTTACTATTACTTACATTAAAAAGGATAAAATAATAATTTATAATACTCACCTGATTGATTTAGAAAAATTAAGACAAAGGTAAGATATCCATTTGGTAGCCAGCTGAGTATATTTCCCAATGTTTTAACAAGGCAAAATTGGTTCCGAGTTAAATTATAAGATAAGTAAAATATATGAGTGTTTCTTTGTATTATCTATTCCAGCATACTAAATTACCACAAACTTATTGTCTAAAAGCAATATACATTTATGATCTCACAGTTTCTGTGGTTAGGAATCTGGAGGTGAGTTTGCTGGGTCCTCCTGTCAGGGTCTCTCATGAGACTATGATCAAGGTATTGGCCAGTTTTGAGGCCTCATCTGAAGCCTTCTTTGACTAGGGAAAGATTCGTTGCCAAACTTACTTTTATGGCCATTGATAGAGTTTATTTCTGTAGGATGGTAAGATGGAGGGCCTGAATTCTTGATGGCTGTTAGCTGGAGACTTTCTTAGTGTCTTGCTAAGTGGGCCTCTCCAACATGGCAACTTGCCTATCAAACCAATAAGAGAGAGCCCGCTAGCAAGGCAAAAGTCATTATCTTATCTAACTCACAGACATGATATCCAGCCATATTCTGTTGGTTGAAAGCAAGTCATAGGTTCCACTGACACACAAGGATACGGATATCAGGAGGTGAGGACCATCATCGGGGGCCATCTTGGAAGCCATATTCCCCATTTCTTTTTTGCATTCACCACCTCTCTGCTTCTGGTTTCTTCACATGCTGGATCCTTATAAGAAACAAACAAACAAACAAAAACTGGCTACATAATTCTGTTAAGAAATGAGTAATTCTGTTTTGTATGTTTAAAAATATATATACATATTTCTACAGAGACTATGAGGTGACTAATGATAATACATGCAGTGAAAAAAAAACATGAAAAATATACAGTAGAATGGATTGTTGAGATGACATGGAAAAAAATGGAATGTATTTTTATTTGATACATAAGGTTTTATACAGGTGTTATTGCTGCCCTGAGAATTTGATTTTGATTATCTAGGAAATTATAAAGCAGTAAGAAAAAATGTTTACACAGTTCTCCATGTCTTTGAATAAAATGTGTATCATTCTTCAAGGGAAACAAAACCGTTCCTAGTATTTGTTCTAAAATACTGTTTTTGTTTTCTTTGCCTTTTAATGGGATTTTAGGTGAAGCAAACCTAAGTCATCTAAAATTATTCAACAAACGAGAATAGTTCTGATAGGATATTTTTGGTATTTTCTTGATAAAATCCAGAGCTTACTTAAAACACACAACTTACTGGCGAATAATTCCATGGAGACCAATATAATAGGGTCCAGTTAAGCTGGTTTCTCATGGTTTCTATTTTTGGTATTGTTACTCTCTAACCGCAGTCCAGTATGCAGGTCTCTGTATGACAGTTAAGGGTGAATTCACTTGTTTTCAGGATCACATGAAGGTGGTAAAGTTAACATTCTTTTAGAAAATAGAATAAATAACAGTGTACCTTAATTTGTTTGGTACAAAGTGAATTCCTGATAGGAGATATCTGGAAAAGACAATGAATAAGCTAAATAAATCAATCCACAATGTTAAAATTTTAGGTATGGTAATACATGACTGGGATCTGTTACTTTATAGCTGTGTATGGAAAAGATGAATAATCAGGTATCTTCCAGACCATAAAGCCTTTTCATGAAGGCTTGTCTGTTCACAAAGTGCTTTCCTTAAGGAAAATTTGATGGAATTAATACTTTCTAATCTATCATATTTGTAGCTATAGGGAAAATAGAAGAAAAAAAAGGTAAGGCCATATTTGCTTCTTAGATGCTAAAAATATTGATAATAACAATCATAGAAGGATTATAGCTGCTAACTTGAATCTGAAAGTGAAATACATTTTATTATAATTGATAAGTATTGTCTTTGACTTTGATTCTTTTGGTTAATATTTACTGAGGTAGAAAGGTCAAAATTACTTTGTCTTCTAAGAGAGTTGTAAACAGAGTGATATTGTGTCTTTTTTATTACTAATTAAGAGGAAAATAAAATTAGCTACCACATATTTAAAGAGGCTAAAATGTTCACGTGGTATTTTTACATTTATTCTAAACTTATGTAGAACATGGATGGACTGGATTAGTGTGTGTTTTCATTCTGGTTAAATTAGTGTATTTCCTTTTGTTTTTAAACATATTGTCAGCATCATGAAATTTTACCAACAATTTTTTTCTGAGTATCTCCTCTGTGAAGATAACACTGAAGGTCCTAGAATCCATTATTACTTCAGTGGACAGAGTCTAGAAGGAGAATCAAGCTATTAATAATATATATTATATATTTTAGATGTATTAGTAAATAATAAATGTCAAACAAGTTATAATGTAAGTGCAGTTGAATGTGATGGGCACTGAATTGAAGTAAAGTCACTGTGGACTGAAGTGGCTAGGGTCTCACCAGTTCTCTGAAAAGCTATCGAGACACAATGCATATCAGAAATTGGCCATTAAAATTACATGAAAAGTAGGAGTAGAGCTAGGAAGAAACAGAATCCATCTGTCTTGTTTCCCTGCTTGTTCTCTAAGATTATGGGATATTACTGGATTGGGAATTTTAGTTGTCTGAATGGCATTATAATATGATGTGGTTTAAAAATTGTCTCTCGGTTACTGAGAGCCACTTGTAACGCTGAAAGAGTGTCTATTTGTCAGGGGAAATGCATTACTGTTCTAGATACAACCTATATTCTCTTTGTTATGAATCAGGACTCCAGAAATAGAAACCTATGGTACATCAGGGCTGATGATACAGCTTAGTTATGTTTTTGTGACACTATTTGGATTTTGGAATAATGATATATGATTAAAGAAGTCTGTTGTGCAGCAGCTTTTATGACAAAATGTGAATTGATTTCATGCCTACTGTGCAGTATAATGATACAATGAACAATGTTTCTTGGTTTTGAGGAGCTTTTATATGGCCTGGGAACAAAAATATGAACAGAGGAAACAATATAAGCACACATAGGGATAGTTAAGTGGGAATATTTCTAGCTGGTTATGATGACTATCCCAGGGCCTTGTTGATCTTCCAAAAGCAAGGAACAGGAACATTTTCAGGAAAGCACCCAGATTGGGCCCTTTTGCCACCAAATCATTTAAAAATACATTGAGTGCTTACTATGCTCATTGTGTTGACAAAAAGCTTCTTCTATCATGTTCTTACCTCATAACATTAATATTTGCATAGTACTTTCACTATCATAAATAACTATCATTTTATCTTACTTGATTCTCTTGAGAATCCTCCAAAGATGGTGTGCGGTTTTGATCATCATCATTTTTAAAAATAAATAATGAAACTAAAAATTGAAAAAGTTTTTGCAGGTACCTTTTTTTTTTTTTTAGAAAAATTGTATGTTTTTGCTTTATCTTTATATTTTGGAAGGAAATCTGCTTACATTTGTTGTTTCAAGATAGTTGGGCTAGTTAGAAATTATTATTTCCGTAGTCTCCCCAACTTTTGGCTCATCTGGGCATGTCAGGTTGATTCTTCTTGACTGAAAGGTGTTGATGAGCAAGTTTCTAATCAAATGTGCTTTGCTTGAGAGGTGAGTAGCCACTGTCAGCCCTTTGTCAGAATAAGAGAGAATAAAAAAGCTATAGCTGTTTACCTAATGCTATTGTGGACCCAACAGAGAGAATAAAAATAAATGTTCTTGTTTTAAATTGCCTCAGGAAAAAGCCCCAAGCATTATTAATGTGTTATTATATTTTCATGCAGTCACTACTATTAAAATTTCAGGTCCCTGCAAAACATGATTCAGTAGCATATATCAGTATCTTATAGAAATAGTATCAAATTATAAAACTTCAAATTACAAAAATTCAAGATTGGCTTAATATATTTTAATAAATTGAACAGTGCTCTTGATATCATAAAAAGGTGAAAAGGATTATGAGAAAATAGTGAGATAATTTAATATGTATAATCCGATTAAGCAGCAATTAAAAGGAAAATATACTTTATTCAACTTCATATGCCTTATCAGTCTTATAGATAAAGAGAGAAATGATATATGTTTGTGATATGGTTAAAAGATATATGTGATGACAGTGGATGGAAAGTAGAGAAACAGAAGACTAAGGCATGTCAGGGTTTATGCTGAAACATTTTGAATGCTCACTAAATAATTCAGTAAATTTATGAGATTTTGAAAAGCATGTGTGACTTTAAAGGAAAATAAATATTTCGTCTGCCAAATATCCATAAGCAGTGAGTTTTATCATATTTATCATATTTCTAACAAATCTTACCCTTTCTTGATCCCAATTAATTTATGAGTTCAGGTAAAACCATATACTTGATTTCAGGAATTTTGAGTACCATTTTTATTACATGTTTCCTGCTTTATGGAAATTTTTTTTCTATGTCTAGATAAATAAAAATTTTAGCAGGTCATATGGCCTTCAAGAGTAAAGGCCACATTTTCCTGTCATTTTTGCTACGTGGGTGAGGCCTAATGACTGGGTTCAAGCCAACTGTGTTTTGTTTCTGAGTAGGAAAAACTCTTCCACTTTGCCAATTAATCTTCGAGATTGCCATAGATACAGTTCTCAATTATTCAAGAAAATATTTAATTTATTTATTCATGATTAGAACCCATTTTGTTTTTTATGCTTGCCTAAATACAGATCCTGTATTGTTAGCGCTGCCTTTAGTAGATTCATGGGGCTTCTTTCGCCCATCAGGCTTTCTTTGGATATACTTAGGAAATGGAGTTTAATATTTTTAAGTTAAAATGGCAAGTTTGGATGCTAGGCTCACAATAAAGATGAGAAAGTAATGAGTTAAATAGACACTTTGGCTCTTGTTGCCATAGTGGAAGATGAAGCAGAGAGGAACGTACCTGCACATGTTCAGTTCCACTCACTTCTGCCTAGGCGCCATTAAACATTAATGTTCCTTGTTGCTGAATATGGACATGCTACAGAAGTCACTACTGAGATTTAATTAAATGACTCTACAAACTGATCAAAAGTATGAATATGAATTTAGGGTTGAATGATTGAGAATTATATATCATATCAAGGAAGGAATGTTTTCCCCAGAACTGTAAAACTGCATTGAAGAGCAATGGTAAATTTATGGTACACATGAGAAAGACAGAGAAGCTGGTGAATGATTTTTTGGTAATTATCCCAAAGGTGATATAGACTTTGCCTCTTGGCCTATGTAGCTCAATTTAAAAATAGCTGATTTAATTGTTCAACTGAAGTTGTCTATTTATTAGGCCTTAACTTTGACAATGCATATATGAGTGATTTCCAAGGTTCTCGTCCTTGAAACCTCCATGCTAGAAATGTCTCTTTCATACTCACCTCATTTTAATTCTTTGGAAGGATAGTGTTTGCCAGTGGGAGAGATCTGGCAGATAGAATAATGGAGCATGGTTTCCAAACCTGCTTATAAACTGCCAAATCTGGATCCAGAGAGAAGGCCAAGTTTTCTATAGATGAAAGATAATTCAGTATTGGCTCTCATTCTCGGGCAAAAACTGCCAATTGAGCTGTTTTGGTTTAAAACAGGATATCAAGCTAATTTTATCTTATTTTTTTTTTCCTTGTGCTACTTCTTTGTCCAGCTCAGCAATCTGATGTTCCTATTTGTGCGTAAGTCCGCATTTCAGAGTGAGGAAATGATAGTGTTATCAAAAGGACAAAATATTCACTCGGAAACATGAAAAAAGTCATATCTTGTCTCAATATTCATTTCCTTTCATAAAAATAAAAATTTTAGCAGGTCATATGGCCTTCAAGAGTAAAGGCCACATTTTCCATTCATTTTTGCTACGTGGGTGAGGCCTAATGACTGGGTTCAAGCCAACTGGGTATACCTGGAATATTCTAGGAGCATTCCCTTAGAAACACCTGAGGATACTTTTTGCCCTGTGTTTCCCCTTTTTCCATCCTGTGGTTTGGAATGAGGGAAGGCGGCCCCAGAATGTGGATTACTTCGAGTTGAAGACATTTGGGGCCCAGCAGACTCAGACAGAGCTTTTTACTTCCCCCTAACTGCCTAAAACAATTCAGACAGAGAGCCTGTACTGGGAAGAGAGCTATTACCAGAGAGACTGGTAATATCTCTCTATCAGGAAAGACTTCCCTACATGTCAGGACAAACATCTGTTTACTAAACATTTGTTCTTCTCAACTTCCTGGAATTGTCTTCTTTCTCTTTGAAGCCTCAGACCCTATGCTCTTTTTCCTTAGCTCAGGATGGCATATAAGCCTTAACTGCCTGAGTGCCTGAAGTCTTATGTGTTTGTGGGACTCCTATACGTACATAATTAAATTTGGTTTTTTTCTTCTGTTGCTCTTACATCAATTTAATTAGTAGGTCAGCCAAAGAACCCAGAAGGGAAGAAGGGAAATTTTTTCCAACCTGACAGGAACATAGATATGATGGCTGGAGCTCTATCCTTGGACTAAGACCCTGAGGGCCACATCTACAAATAAAGGAAAAAGACGTTATAAGGAGTCTGAGTGTTCGAGGTCTTTGTAGAGCTTCTTTGTTGCCTTTTTAGAAGTACAAAGAACTTTGTAAGCTGCTTTGGCCACCTGAAATTGTGAAAAGGTAGACTACCACATGAGGGGGAATTAAACTTCTAACTTGTTAAAGCTGTTATATTTTGAATTTTCTGTTTTTCACACCTGAAACTAGTATTATTATATTAAAATGTTTTAAGTAATTGTTTTGTTTCAAAAATTGTTTTGTTTAAAAAGTTTTGTTTTAAAGTCATTAATACTTTAAAACCTTAAAATCGTTTTGTTTTTTATTCGTGTTCTCTAGTTCATCAAGCATGATTAAATTAAGCATGCCATAAATACATACAGACTTTTTAGAATTACATTTTGAAAACCTACAATAAACACATGGGGCTTTAAGGAATAATGTTGAAATACATGCATTTTCAAAGGCTGATTTATTTAAATATGATACAAATCTAATTCTGTGTAGTAGTTTAATCCAGTTATACACGTCTGACATCGTCCCTACAAAATCACATGCAATAAGAGTTTAAATAATACTATTTAATTCAATTAAAAATTTTTACTTAAGATAGAGATTTTTATTTGGGATAACATTTATATTAGCAGTGGCCAAATAAAAGTTTTAAATAGCTTGCATGAAATAGAAACTAGAAAGAATTAAATTTTAGTATATTGATTTCACTAACTTTTAATCGATAAGCTCCACTTTGAATAAACAGAGGTGGGCGATTGAACTCTTTGTGTCCCTCTAAGAATCATATTTTGAAGCTCTGACCCCAATATGGTGGCACTTGGAGATGAGACCTTTGAAATGTATTTAGAGTTAGATTAGGTCATGAGAATGGGGTCTTCATAAGGGGTCTAATAGCCTTATAAGAAGAGAAGTGAGAGAGATCTCTCTTGTCATATGTACACACACCAGGGAAAGGCCACATGTGAGGCGGCCACAGGAGAAAGTCCTCACCTTGCTGGCATCCTGACCTGAGACTTGCAGCCTCCAGAACTGTAATAAAATTAAATGTGTGTGGCTTAAGACATCTGGCTTATGGTATTTTGTTATGGCAGCCTGAGCTGAGACAGTGGTTTATTAGATAATAACACATGTAGCCGTTATTTATTAATGTGAATGATGAGTCATTTCACTGGGATATTTGTCTTTGCTATTTCTTGTTGGCCAATTGTCGTCCACACTACTTACTGCTTTTTTTCTTTCTGCAGTCAGGGGTGTTACAGGCAATAATTGGGTTGTATACAGTACCGTGATTGTCACGTTCCCTTGCTTTAAAAGACCTTCTCAGACAATGACTTTTCTGTGATATTGGAATCACTGTGCTCTATTAATAATTTCTCTAAAAATTCTTCTTTTCCTGTACCTTTAGGCATGTCCATCTTAGTCACCCCAGGTGATTGTGTTCTTCAGTTGTCCTTTCCAGCCCTTCCAGGATATCTCTGCTATTGTTTCCTTCCTCCCTCTATACCTTTGCTTATCATTGGACTATCCTCTAGAAATCAATATAAAGGGACAAACACAGCTTCCACCTCCTTCAAAATATTCTTTATTTAAAAACTCATCAGAAGTTCATAAGTATGATTTGAGGTTTTAATAAGCTTTTACGGCTATGATCTATAAACTCCAATTAAATGTCAACCAAGAAGGAAAGGTGAAGATATCATAAGGGATCATGTTCCTAATATTGCTTAATTATGATGTTTTATTCATTGGATCATTTTAACTGGAGTATATTATACCTTCATATTTGAAAATAAACTTGATTATACCAATCTTATTTTTCAGAATTATAGACCATTGTTACAATTTAGTGACACTGACATTTTTGCAGGCCTATTTTCCAAATGGTAGCAAACCACCAGAGAGTGTGTTATCTGAGTGGCTGGTGAAAAAGAGAATCCATTTGGTATCTCAAGAGCATTCTTATTTTTGGCCACAATATTGAGATGTTGCTAATGAGATACACTCTTCAACCTTACATATGCTTCACTGACTGCATTGCTTTAGGCATGAATTCCATTTTTGAAAGTTAGCATAATATAAGAGTCAAATTACTCTGCTATGATTTTGACAACTTTCAAGTTAGCTAAACAAACCAACCAAAAATGATTGTGTTGCATTTTACGTGCATTTCAAAACATATTTAGAGGAGGCAGGTAATGTCAGTTTCCTTGTCTGTTTTTCTTTTAATGCAGTGGTTTTTGAGAAGCTGTCACATGAGCTTTTAAGTAGTATTTTTATAATTTTTGGCAGCTTTTAGATCTTTCTGGATCTCTTAATGTGAGAATGGCCTGACATGTATTTATGAGTCTTAAAAACAAAATGGAATTAGATTCAAATTTTCTGAATATCTTACATAGGAAACTTTAAATTATTTGCAGATTCAAGAAAATATTTTCATGTTAAATTCATTGTTTTAAATAATACTTTTGAGTTTATGATTATTAACCAACATGAGAAAATTGAACTTTCAGTAGTGTGAAACAATGTTTTCCTGAATTAGTTTCCAAAAAATATATGATCTTTAAAAAAAATCAAGCCTTAGGCAGTCAAGATACATTAACGTAAAAGATCAAATAAGGAACATTTGAAAATCTAGAAAACAAATTCAAATGGAGTTGAATTGTAGCACAAATAAATGTATTTGATCCTGCTGTATGCATTCTACTCTGAATCTGCAGTTTTTCAAGCCCATGCTTATGAAATTAAGTAAGGCTTGACTGCCTTTGACTGTGAGTTGCCTAATTTACTAAACTTTATGTAAAATAAAAAGGTGCTGAAGAAACACATATATTGCATGTGTAGTTGTTTTGTTTAACTAGTTCCCCCAAATTTGCTTTCAATTAATCTAAATAAAAGGATTCAAGAAAAGTTTGAGCGTCCCAAAATTATAGGTAAAACTCACTATCAATTTCTAAATCACAGATCATTTTATAATTTATTACTCATGAAGTTTCATGATCACTTCTTGTACTAATTGACAGTTTCAAACTTTTTGTTGCATATCAATCACGATAAATTTTTACTTGACTCTGAGAGTTAAGTTGCTAGAACGCACGTGTTGTTGTCAGGAAGGAGCCTATTTACTGGGTTATCCTGTGATTCTGTATTAAATATAAAACATTTTCTTATATGTAGATGATTTTACTGACTCAGTTTTAATGTTTTCAAAAATACACTTTGTAAATTTTAAACATAGTTAATCTGAAAGAAAATCCACTTAATCTTCACATCTCCTTCATTCCTAGAATAAAAATAAAAGAGAAACTAAATTATTACAGTAAAAGTGAGATTTTTGTGTAATGAACACCCATTCAATCATGCATTTATTTATTTAACAAATAGTTATTGAGTATCCACTACAGGCCAGGCACTACAGATAGCAACTTTCCTTAGTAATCTTTTAAATATGGATCTTAGATCTTTAAAGCTTATTAAAGCTTAGATCTTTAAAGCTTATCATGTACCTATTCTGGCACAGGTATAGGTACATGATAAGCGGTAGGGCAAAATGCCTCCACAGACAGCCTAATAGCCCAGTGTCCATGCATGTGCATTATGTTTATGAACTAATAATTGAGAAAATAAGGCAGATTAAGGATATTTCATTGAATACAAACACCTGAATTTAGTATTATTTCTAAAAATTCTGGTTATTTGGGTCCACATGGACATAACTTTCTAATAGTAATTTTTAAAAGTACAGCTTTGTATTATGAAGATAAACTACTCTTATAGTTATGAAAATAAATAGAAGAAAACAAAAAAATTGTGGATTTTTCCTATGAGGATAATTTCCTGCTTCTGAAAACAAAACCAAGTCCATATTTATATTTAGGATCCAGATAATGAGTCTGATTTTACTTTTAGTTATGAACATCTCATGAGTCAAATGATAACTTTGCACTGGTCAACACGACACAGATAGGTCATTAAGCTCATCTTCCTTAGTAAGAGAATGCTGACTAAAAAACATTAAGATATTTCCCCTCCATTCACATGCACCCCACGTATACCTCCTTTGAATGGCTCTGAGGAGGCTATAAGCAAAGGAGAGATGAGCTTCCAGCCTAGGAAGTAATACCTTAATGGAAGAGGGACCATGGAGGGAGAAGTTGGCTTTTCTGTGGACAGGAGCTCCATGTTATTAAAAGATCTGAGCCCTAGGGTGAGATAGAAGCTGGGCCTGTTGGCATGTCCTATTAGGGTGATGCCTGGAGACCCAACACTGTTCAGGTCAGAACAAGATGCTTGGGTAGGAGGAGTGTGATTGTCAGGGATGAACCTAAACATTGTCTTTTTTAGTGACATCTATTTCAAGGGAGGGGAAGCCTAGATATCTGAAAACTTTGTACCCTGGATGACTCAACGCTTTTTCAATTTTATTTTCTTCTCTTTGTCTTTGTACCCAGTGAATGGGTCACTACATTTTTCAGATTCACGTGTTTAAGTACTGCTCAATTCTGTTAAATTGTGCAAATACCTAAAGTTAGATCTGGACTCAATGCACACTATAATCCACTTAAAAATCGATCTAAATTAATTGCATCAAAGCCTTTCATGATTATTTTTATATAAGCAAAGTAGGGAGCATTTTCTAAAACATCTTAGATATCTTCCCTTCCAGATAAAGTAAATTTAGGAAAAAAAGCATAAAACATCGGACAGTTTATATTATGTTTCCTATCTCTTCACCATTTCTTGTTAATTGTGGCATCCCCATCCAGTTTGAATCTTTGCAAATGTGACCAGAGTTTTCACAGCTTTATAATACGTCTTTATGGTAGTACATGTTTAAAAATGTTTTTAGTCCTCAAAAATATTATAATTCCTTTTTATAGTCCAATTGTTAATATATAATTCTCTATTTTCCAAGCAAATATTATGAACTGGACTGCTCTGGTGTCTTAAAATATAACTTACTTTAAATTAAACAAGATAGATTCTGAGAAAGGCAAAAGAGGACATTTTCCAATGATTATTTTTATGCTTTGAAAAAATCAAATTGCCAATAAATATATAAGATTATATTTACTTTATATTTCTCTTACACAAATTATGTATATATAACTTTAAAGAAACTTTGGTTTTGTTATGGTTGCTCACTAGTTATTTAAATGGTCCATTTGATAAGTAAATAGTTTATTTAGCATGCTGTGACATCATCATGACAAGGTTCTTAATACATTTTTCAAGGTTAATTTGGTTGAACCTACTGACAATAAAGTTGATTACAAATTTAGCAAGTAGCCAGGAAAATAATCATGCTTAACTAGACTAAAAAAGAAAAATGTACATGAAATATTATAATACATGATTCTTTTGTTCATATTGGAACAAAAATTTTTCTAAATATAGGAACAGATATATTTCTAAGGGTAGAAATATTAGACTCCACATCATAAAGTAACATTATTGAATTATATTTTTATAAAAAATCCTGATGTACCATAGTGTTTATCTAACTATGGGATCAACAAACTCTGTTTGTTAAGGACCAGATAATAAATATTTTAGACTTTGTGGACCATATAATCTCTGTCACAGCGACTCAACTCTGTTCTTATAGCACGAAAGCAGCCGTAGATAATATGTAAATGAAATGGTATAGCTGTGTTCCATTAAAGTTTTATTTTTGGACACTGAAGTTTGACTTTTGTATAATTTTCGCATGTCATGAAATATTATTTTAATTTTTTTCAACCATTTAAAAATGCAAAATCCATTTTTAGCTCATGAGCCACACAAAAACAGACAGCAGGCAGATTTGGCCCATAAGCCATAGTTTGCTGACTCCTGATGTAAATTATATGCTAAATTTTATCGTTTTTTTTTCTAACCGTGATATACTATGAAAACTTGTTATTTTTAAAAGAAATTTTTTTCCAAAGCTGCATGATTGATTTCATATTCAAAATCAGGTCTACATCATATACTACAAAACCATTTAATACATAAGTTTCACAAGTATCTTAACAGATTTCTTAATATAAAAGAATAATTAGTAATTCCTTTGCCTTCTTTTCTCATAGTATTATTTTTGAAATTAAGTGAGGCCCTGACTGATGTGGCACCACTGTAATGTGTGGAAAAGTAGTAATAAGATACACAAATCAGTGAACAAATATTAAAAAGTCAACATTACACAGCAATTCAAGGAAGAGGAAGCTGATTTGTCCTGGTAAAGAAAACAACAGAAATTCTAATTAAATTATTTGAAAATCATTTTTCGACATTTTACAACTTTTTAAAATATGAAGTGGCAACGAGAGTTTTTAATGATAAAAATTATTTCTCAATGTATAGTTAAAAGCAAGAAGAAAATAAATCTATTGAAAATAAAAATTAAAACTTTCAAGTGTTTACTGTTCAAAATAGTTTATCCATAGTGTTGGGAAATTTAATATCTCAATTAGAAGTTTTTGTGGGCAGAATACTAGTATTCATTTAGTTTATTTCCTTCTTTTTTCATCCACACAACTCCGTGTGAGAGGAGAGCCCTCCAAGCAAGATGAATATAATTTAGATCCAATCTAATCTTGGAAAAGTTACAAACTTGGGGCCTCCAGTGGTTTCTACAGATTTCCCTCCTGGTGAAAAATGTATTCAGGCTTTTGTTCCTGTACAGTTGTAAACAATTTACAGTTTGCATTACTTATATTATTTTGGTATAATTCTAAAAATTGGAATCTAATAATTCTTATTGCTAAATTACTCAACAGATAAAACGTTTGTGTAGATGGCCGGAAGTAAGAAGCAATGTACTCTTTAATTGAGTGAACCAACTATTGATCTAGATTATCCCATGTCATTAAAAGCTCTTTGGATATAGACAAACACTCACACACACATATGAGAGCACATGTTTATAGGATAAATAAATGAAACCACACCAGATTCCACGTGGTCACCTCACTCCCAATGCATGTATGGAAGCCCTAATTCCCAGTGTGATGGTATTTGGAGATGGGGTTTTGGGAGGTGATTAGGTTTAGATGAGGTCATGAGGATCCTCATGACGGGATTAATGCCCTTATAAGAAGAGACACCATGGAGCTTGTGATCTCTCTCTCTCTCTCTGCATCACATGAGGACAGAGAGAAGGCAGTCATGTGCAAGCCAGGAAGAGGGTCCCTTTCAGATACCAGCCGTACTGGTACCCTGATCTTGGCCTTCCCAGCTTCCCGAACTGTGAGAAATTTTTGGTGATTAAGCCACCCAGTCTATGGTATTGTGCTAAGTAGACTAATATATCATCTCTTTCAGATTTTATAGGTGAAAACGACCTAAATTATAAATTTCAACATGATTCAAGAAAAGTAATTGAAGGAGTCTGAGAGGTCTTGTTTTTTACCCATTCTCATATCTGTCTATGGTGTAGGCTAATAGAAGTGATTTACTCAAAACAAGTCTTTCTGCTCAAGGCAACTTATTCACCTAGACACAGGGTGTGTGAGGCAACTGAAAACAAATATATTAAAAAAAAAAAACTTTAATGCAATTTTGTGTACATATAAGTAAAATGTTTTTATTTTGGTCTCAAATGATATTGATACCTGCTTCAATTTTCTACTTTACTTTCAATACAATATACAAAATTAGTAAAATGAAAAATTAATGTTACTCTTGTTTATATCACTAAATATTAAAAGTATTTCTACAGGTTATAGGAGATGCATCTGTCCCGAGGGAAACTTAAACAAAATTTAAAATGACTGCTTTTGTCAGAAATAATAAACTGGCAATTTGGCTAAGTACTTGGCTTTACAAAAAAGATACGATTTCTGGTTATATTGAATTGACATTTGAAATTCAAGAGATATGCTTAGTTTAGCACAAATTTATTGAATATTTATTTTCATTGTGCTGGACAAATATTGTTATTTTTTTTATTTTACTCTATCATTATTGTCCTTTTGAATTCTATATAGGACTTGATTAAAAAATATATTGCTAGGTTATGAGTATGGTTTTTGTTTTTTATGATAATTAAGTTTGGAAGGACACAAAAATTATCAAAACTGGTCCTTGTTTTCTCAGAGTGCAAATATTGTGAAGTTTTTTTAATGGATTATTTTAGATAATCTAAACTGTTAACTAATGACATAGTGTTTCAAAAATTGTTACTAATATTTAATGGTATGAGAAAATGATCTTGTTAAATGAAAAATAGTACAAAAGAGCATACGTTACTGTTATATTATTCAGGTTTTCTAGACTATATTTTATTCAGCAATCCTATCAATAAATATTATTAAAATTAGATAATGTAGTCAATAGTCAAGTCATGGACAAGTTGTGTGGGAGCTGGAGTACATTTTCCCATTGAAATAATATTATTCATGGTGTTTGATTTCCAGAACTTCCATTAAATAAAAATTTATTGTTTTGGTGGGACTACATTTCATTTTTATTTTTCATTGTAAGATATTATTTTACTATAATATGCATATGTTAGATATGTGTATTGTTTCTATTATATACATAAACACATCTCCCATCTAGTAGTCCATGGATTGAATCAGTTCAAATAATTTTTTTCTATTGTCGATGTAAAATTATGTGTTTATTTAGTTATCATATGCATGTAAGCAGAATAAATTTAGGGATATCGATGTAAATTATAATTTATAATGGAATCGGAATACTTATTTTGATGGTAATGTAACTAAATTATTTTGCTAGTTAGAAAGAATAAGTATGGATGCAATTTTAAATTAAAAACAAAGGCACCACTGGTACAGAATCAAGTAGAGATACAGAAGCTAGTGAATTTTCTATACGGAATAGTATAGAAGAAAAGAAAAGAAACTGGAAAAAAGTTATGTGGCAAATTTCACAAGGAATAACATTGGCAATTTGTTGCAGCAGAGCAAAATTGAAAAAGTGTTCATTGTGCAGAAAAAATTTTAATAGAATAAAGTGTACAATATATTTCATCAAATACATAATTAATTTGATAAGGTACTTTCTTTCAACAGACAAATGGAATCAACAAAATTAGTCATTTCAAATCAGAATGCAATATCTACCAAAACATTTAAAAATTGTTTGTCATAGGAGCTGAGCTTTCAAATTTGTTAAGCTATAAAATGGTTTGAATATTTGCATAAAAAAGAAACCTTTTATATAGAGAGATGGTAAAAGAAATTATTACTTCAAATATAGAAATTGTTAGAAAATCATGAAGAAAAGGCTAAAAAATTTTTACAAAAATTAGATCCTAAAGCCACCAAGCAATTGCCCTTAGGATACAAAAACTTTCTATTAATGACAAATATCAATTCTTTCAATATTTAGAACATTTTAAGTATTTTTCTTTACTTTCGAATGGGTTGGGTGATGTGAGACATTGCCCAATTAATACTTTGGACACATTTTGTCTCAAAAGACTTCTGTATTTACAAAGAAATGTCATCAATTTGTGACCTAAAATATTAAACTATGGCATAGGTATTTTAAAACCTTACATAACCATCAAAAAAGAATTTTTAACTAGCATAAAAAATTGTTTCAGCCACAACATAATTCTTTAACTATGTTAGGTAAAACATCAAATTTTAAAGTAAAAGATTGATATTTCTCCTATTGTTTTGTTCAACTATATGATATATGTGAAAAATATTTATGAAAAAATTTTTTTTAGCTTCCTGAAGCAGATTCTATAAAAAGGGTCATGGATAGGGTTGTTAGAACCATGAATTACATGCAATATGTTAAAAGAAATAGAATACAACAAATATAATTATTTTGCATTGTTGCTAATGCTTGTTGGTTTGATCATAGAAGAGTTTTACAAAAATGTATTTTATTTTTACTACAGTTCAGGATTTTCCTAAACAAAGGAGTGTTTGGAAAGTGTCCAGTAATCAAAGACAAAATGAGAATGTAATTTTTATTTTTTTCACCAGTATATACTACATATGAATGAGATGAGTTTGAAGCCCCAAAGGAAAAGATAAGCTTATTTGTGACTTTGCTTGACAGATATGAACTTCAATTGAAATAAAAAATTTCCATTATACGAATCAATAATAATTATATTACACATTTTTCTAACATGAATGCAAAATATTTTAATTGTAATTAATAGTTATATAAATTTGCAAATAGTGCAAGAAGCATTTGAAGAAAATATTATTGATATTAATTTAGAGTTGCTTTTCAATTTATGCAATTCCCTTTTGAGTTATGTTAATAAAACTGAGTTGACAGAAGAATCATTTAATTTACTTGGACAGACTGTTTTGAAACTGATGTGCTTTTGCTTTAGTAAAATTAATTCTGAGGAAGACAAACCAGTTTTGTTAATGTGGAGGATAATATTAAAGGAAAATGATTTTTTGTACTCAATTCAGCATTAGAAAAGCTATTAAAGCTGTTAAAATGATTAGCAGATACTTGGTTTGCTCCTGTCCACAACATTCATGCTTTGAAAATGCCTTGAGTTCAATGAGTCTGTAATGTCTTTCTACTTATGGTTTATAAGATTCATACATAAAAAACACTATCATGCTTTGTTGGTCCAATAACTGTGTTGAGGCTGTATTGACAATAGTAACTTTTCTTGCATTGGTCACCTTGCTGGCAATGCCACATGAGCAAGATAGGTGGGTCAGCAAGGGCCACATGTCTCCGTGGATGTTTCAGACAGGACTGAAGTCCTGCAGGGATTAGGAATATGAAAACTATTATACAAATGCTTAGAAATATTATGTTACTTCTACATATGTTTAGAATGTATCAGGTATCTAAATCTACTTTGCAACTATGATTTTTGAAAATCTAAATACAGATATAAAATAGTTTCAATAAAAATAGCACTCAGAGTGAGATGTACTGTAAATGTAAAGTGCATATTAAACTTTGAAGTCTTAGTATAGATTATAGGGTATAAAATATTTAATTAATAATTTTATATTGATTAAATATTGAAATGCTAATATTCTACACATACTGGATTAAGTAAAATATATTATTATTAAAATAAATTTCTCCTGTTACTTTTTTTAATGGGACTACTATGAAATGTAAAATTACTTATGTGGTTTGCTTAGATTTCTATTGGACAAAATTCTTCTAGATCCCTAACCATACTGAGTAAAATGAGCTATGAAAAAAAATGTACCTAGGATTCCAGATTCTCATGACCAAAACTCCCCCTCACCTTTTTTTTTGTTCAGTTGAAAACTCTTCAATGGCAAGAACTATGTGTTTATTTCTGTGTTTTCAGTTTCTAGTATCTAATATATGATATATAACCCATAAATATTTTTAAGGAATAGAGACATTAATACATGAATGAATAAATGTCTGAATGAACAGTCAGGTAAAAATGTGGTTACTGTAATTACTGCCTAAATGAATAAATCTATTCTGTCTGCTGCTACAGACTGAAAACTTATTCTCCTTCAACTCCTCCTTTTTCTGGTTATCAATTTAAGTTCCCAAGGACAAACGCTCTGACTAGGTTGACCATATATCCCAGTTTGCTCAGGTGATTCCTATTGTATACTTGTTTTTCTGTTGTCATTATACACAGCTCCTATTTAACCTTTGGAAGAGAGGGAGGGAGATTCCTGCTCTAAGGTTATAAGATGACTGAACACTTGACAACTGACACTGGACAGATGAGATTGGCAGTAACTGATTAGTCACATAAACCATAGACCAGGAAAAGAAGACACTGCATGTCATGCAGAGCCACACAGGGTTGCCCTCGGGAACAGAGTGAATAGGCAGGGGCTGTGGGAGGCAGGCTTTGTAGCATCAGAGATTGACTGCCCCCTGGTTCCATGGAGGGGTGTGAATGGATTGTTTGAATAAATTTGCAGGCAGCGAGGGAACTGAAACCTGCTACTCGGGCATAAGCAGAAATTGCCGCCTGGTCTCTCTAGGAAGGAGAGTTGTTTGGCCAGGGGTCCTAACCCCTAGGAGCAGAGTAGGGAGAGGAACTTGTGGTTAGGCCACTCGAGGTCCTCCAATTTCCAGATGCCAAGGCAACATGTAATGTGGAGCCTTAATTTTAGGCCTTACATCACAATCTCCCTCCACCTTTATTAAAAATGTCTTGTTTTGTATTGTAAATTATATGGCTATCCTAGACTGGCACTCATAAATTTCATTGATTTCTTGGCTCACGTTGGGACAAAATGAAATCTCCACAGGTCTAACCTCTGGATTCTAGAGCAAGTGCATATAAAAATATTTGGGTTTTGGAATATTTACCCTTTGACTATTAAATAAATAGTAGGCTAAATGTCTCCTTCTTCTGTACATGCCTTTTGATATTCACCTTTCCCTTCCTAACACATACTGTTTCCTTTCTTCCTAGACGTTAAACAAAAAGGCAAGATGAGCTAAGTTGATAATATTCTTTAAAGACATAAATCAATGGAATATGGCTCATTTGAATGTCAATGTTGCAGGTTGTGATTTACCAGTCAGATGTTCTGTCCTTAGATTTTAAAATGAGACCATGGATTATCATTTGGAAAGAGATGAGGAAGATGGGAAGCAGATGAGTGGGTGTGGGGGGATGTTAACTTATGCTCACCCTTTTCTTTTGTCAGTAGGGATCACACTTCAGACTGTCAATTAGAAAAATATGATGACTCGAAGTACTGTGAGGTAAATGAGACATAAATTGAAAGAAATAGGAAAACATGTTACTTTCGGAGGGTCTTTAGCAGTAGATGCCACAGGAAAACGTAAATGGGAGTTGCCTTTCGGGGGTCACTAAAATATAAAGGGGCATTTGTAACTAATTATACATTCATCAGCAAGTTACCGACCTGAAAGGTGTTTTGAGTTCTGTGACTGACTTAAATTACATAGATTCTTTTAAAAGAAATTTAATCGTTTCCATGTTAGTAAGAAAGTAATAATGTGCATAGTCAGAATATTTGGATGTGAGGTTCTTATACAGAGCTCGATATTATAAGGTCTTATTACTAGCAGTTTATGTGTTTTATGTCAAAGTGGACCTGGATTTTAGTGTATTTGGGAAAGAAAACACTTAGATATAGTATTTGCTAAATATTTTGTAGCATTTAGCAAGAGAGAGAAACTTAGAGAGAAACTTAGACTACCTCCACCACTGATAACTGTCACTCGACAAATCCTTGAGCTTGGGTAAAGTCCAGTTCTCCAGGAAGGCCATGCCAGCACACACCAGCCACATACATATGGTAGACAAGTATTCTATGGGAAAATTGCAAGATATAGCAGCTTATTATGGTTTTAAGGAAGTAGGGAGAATTAGATGTCTTTTCACTTTAAGAGTAACTTGAATGATTCAAGTTTATGTGGTTTGAAAGACAAAAGACATCTTTGAAAAAGCAAAGAAGGGAGTAGTAGGAAAAACCGGTTTGGGAAAGAAAATCAAGACTTATTTCAAACAATTTTTTAGTTCATACTATGTATTGAATACCATTGCACACACTAGGTTTATTAACTCATTTAATCTTCATAAAAATCCTATAGAATAAATTTTACTGTTATTTTACATTTGAGGAATTGCAGTTTAGATTAAGTTGGAGAATAGAGTTTCATCAGAATTGGTATTTGTCACTCCAATGATTTTAATAAATTTTAATAAAAGAAAGAATGGGTAGATAAACACATGCTATAAAAGATTATTTTAAAATTTTCACTAGCAGCATATTTAAAAGGAACTTTTATTTCAGACAATATTCTGTTTACTGTTATTTAGGGTTCTTTTGAAATGGATAGATCAATTATTATTATGAAATATTGATCAACAAGCAGAAAATTTTAACAATGTTGTGGAAATACTAATGCAAAGTGCTATTTTCCATTAGCCCTGAAGTATCTAATGGATTTTTTTCATCCAAATTATGAATTTTGCCAAGAGCAGTTAAAACACATCAATCCAATGTTAATTAGTATAACAAGCTTGAAGGAGAGTCAATAAATAGAATTCTTAAATTTGTGTGATTAGAGAACATTTTCTAGACTTAAATGGTTAAGTATTAAAGAGTTTGACTTTAAATATTTTAATATAGTTATTTACTTATTGCTTTTAGCTCTCCTTACCTCATTAAAGAACTTAGAAGATTATAATACATTAAATTATCTCATTTGTCTTATGTCTTGAACTCAATCTATAACCTTTTTAGAAGGTGCATTAGACTGTTACATTTCTCAAAAAAGGACATGTTATATATTACATTAATATGGCATATATAATTTTGGCTACATAATTTTCTTAATGTTGATACAAATATGTAGAGACATTTGGTGCAGAATATTATATATTACATTAATCATGTACCCTGGTGTTTGTTTTTTGAATTCGCCATTTATATCAACTATATTTAAAGGAAATTAATTGACTAGTTTATTCCACAACTTAATATAGAGACAGTTTTACAAGCAAAGCTAAAGATTAATAGTACCAAGAGCAACCGAATTAGAGGAGAAAAGAGAGGAGAAGCTGATTAGGAAGCAAGAGAAGGTGAGCAAACACTTGGAAAGGAAGCAAGAGGACCCAGACTACTTCAGTGTTAGTTTAGAAGAAAGTGTTTCACTAAAATTGTGTGCTTAGGGGTGGGGTGGCATTTACAGTAATTCATTCTGGCCCCAAACAGTTTATCTTCAGGAAGAGTATAGAGGAGCATGAGATTATGTGATAAGAAAAAGGTTAAGTCAGGATTTCTTTTCTTATCCAACATATTTAAAATCTGTGAAAATTCCATCCAAATCCAATTGTGTGTCATCAAGACCAGGAATTAAAGAAGGCTTGATTTATTATCTAATCTCCAAAGGCACAGTAACTTCCAGATTAAAAAAAAAAATCTATTAATCAGTTTTAAAAAGCTAACAACTTTTTTTGGTAGTAGGGCTTAGTGCAAATTTTTTGTTATCAGATTTGTGCAATTACATGAATGGTTTTGAGGTGCTATGGAAAATATTTTCTGAATGTCAAATATGAACAAAGTGAAACCCTTAAGATGGTTTTCAAAACTCCTCAAACTCTATAAGTGCCAATCAACTCTTATTTCTGAGGATAGACCGATAAATCGACTTGATCCTGAAGCACAAATGAAATTGAATTCAGTTTGATTTATTTTGGTCTTGGAATGATTTATCATTCTTTTCTCTTTTTAATATAAGAATATATAGAGAGAGTGGAAGAGAAACACTTAAAATCTTATATTCAAATCTATGCATATCTATAATAATAATAATATACAATACAATTTTCACATCTAGCAATTTACTATAGACATGTCTATTTCTTGTTGATCGACTACTAGGTTATTTTCCTAACACACTCGCGGCAAAACCTTCATGGGAAGAGGAGACTTTTCAGATAACACTGTAAGAAAATCATTAAAAAAAAAAACAAAAACAAAAAAAAACAAGCTAAAAAACCCCCTGACCTCCTTAATTTAGTTCACTTCATATCTTATTGTATCATCTTTTCTTGAATAAGCTATGGTATACACATTTTTATCTCTTGGTCTTGGCCAATGCCTGTCTGAATTAGTGTAGAGTTTTCCTGATAGGTGCATCCCTCTGTCAGCACCTCACCAAGGCAAATCCTAATGGCTTGTGAAGATCTAAGAAGTGGGTTCTAGAAAAAGTAATCCTCATTCTCTTATAGGATTTCTTAAAATTGTCATTTTTAATTCATTCAGTTCATTCTTTTAAAATTTTTTTCAGAGCTAGTGTATAAGTTTGGGATATTTTAAATAGAAATTTGGAGAGGATAACTTTAAAACTCTAAAGAGATATAAATGTTGTTTATCAACTATTATTTATTTAATTTTCTTCCCCATGTAGTAAGTAAATTAACTGACTTTAGAAAATGTATAAGCGAAAACCATTCCGCACTCAGTGAAGCAGCTGCCTTTAAGTCTGTAGGGCTTGGGCGGTTCCCACACTGAGATACCAGCAACCTGGCATGATTTTCCTCCCTTCCAAAGGCCTCTCTTAATTTAAGACATTTTGTAAGTGACTACTTTTCTGACTGCTGCCTAGACCTGATCTCAGTGCTTAGGGCGACCCACATCTCATATGTTCTCCCTCAATCTGAAAAGTCACTGACTCTTCTTTTCCGTTGTTAATTCGTTTCACCCCGGTGTATGAACATGTCTCTTGAGTCTACAACACTACAGCTGTATGTACTGTCATTATTCAGTTGCATTGAGTTTTCTCACCTATTTCTCTTACCTATTCCTAGCTAAGTAAATATTTTTTCCCAAATCATAGAAAACCAAGTGATCCTGTTGTCTTCATGCGGATTATGAGCTTTGAAAATTGAAACAAAACACTTAACCTCTAACAGGCATTTTGGCTGTGCAGGTGTTTGTTTAATCCTCATTTCACATTAGAATACCTTGTTAGAATAAGTGATAAAGCACTTCCAAATTGTAAATTTAAAATGAAGTCTCAGCAATGAGGATAAAAGTCTCATTATGTTAGAAATAGTGAATACATACATACTATATTAACCAAGTTAATTAAAATCCAAGCAAAATAAAAAAAAAAAAACACTGGAAGGATACATACAGTGATTACCTAGAGGAGGGTGGGGAAGGAAGCAGGCAGAAAGAGGAAAGGATAGCAGAGGGATATTTTACTATGTACCTGATTGTATTTTCTGGATCTGGAACCATATGAACGTATTTGCTATTCAAAAAGTTGTAAGAAATAAAGCAAAGCATGGACTGTCTGACAAGAAATGACCTCTTTCCTTACACTGCTGTTCCTCTGTTTGCAACTGCAATATTGTGAAACAGCAGGTTCGCAGTTCTTGTGTGTAGATCAGTGGAGAAATGGGACTTCTCTAAGTCATAGCTTAGCTACATTAGAAAAGTGTCGATTTTCCCTATGACCAAGAAGAGATGTTGGCTGTTCAAATGTAGCAGTCTTGAATCAGGGCAGAAACAATAAAAAAGCAAATGGTCTTTTGAATACCTCTGAGTTTTGGAGAGAGAGGAAGGAACCAAGAAATCTTTGTCTAATGATACGTACACGAGCTTGTAGGACTTGTACCTTAAATGCTCCACAAGGCACTAACACTCCCACTCTATCTCTGATGCTTTAAAATAAGTCTGTAGTTAACGGGTGAAATCTGGCATGCTGTGTGTTTTTGTAAAAAACAAACAAACAAAAACTTTATTGTAACACAGCTGAGCTTATTTGTTTACATATTGTCTATGGCTACTTTTGTACTAAACATTTCCCAGTAGGCGTCTACTTCTTATAGTTTAGTGGTGTTGTCCCACACACAAGAAGGAAGGAAGAAAAGAAAAGAGAACGGAGGGATAGAGAAAGGGGGAGATGAAGGGGAAGGGAACAGAAGAACATTGTGTTGTTGGTTCAGGTTACCTAAGAAACAGTCTCCGAGATGGAGATTTGATTGCAGTCCGTTCACTGAGGAGTGCTCTGAACAACACCAGTGAGAAAGTGGGAGGAGCAGGACTGGGGAGGGGTAGAAGTGGAACTGCAACACGTAGCCTCCGTTCTGCCACCACAGCTACTCCATGATATATGCCCATTGTGCCAGCGTTGGATAGAGCTGCCATGATATGGGTAGGGCGATGTCAACTGGCACAGGCATTCTCTTTACTTGGGTGTTGAATACTTCTTCAGTGGTGGATGCCTTCCAGTCAGTGATATAAGATTTTTACATTTCATGTCCACTTGCATAGGTTCATCCTCATGCATCTTTCTCATAAGTCCTTGCCTCAGTATCCTAATCTTCTACCAAGCTCCTGTCCCACTAGCCAAGCATTTAACCATTACTTTGAGTCAAAATATATATTTCCTTCAGGCTGCTTTTTTCTACAAAGTGGATGATTAGTCGAAATGATAAAAGCTCTGCCCACTAGGACTAATTCTCTTCACTATTGTCTTTCAGGGCCACCGTGGGGGAAGGGAGCCACTGTGCAGCCACACTCCAGTTTTGATTTGTACTCACATACCAAGCCATCTCATTTCTTAATTTGGCTCAAGACTTTTAGGTCCTCCATTGTTTGGTTTTAAAGACACTGTTTATAACCACCAGTGTGAGCTGAGGGAGAGGCACTGGTGCCATGAATGCTGGTAGCAAAGGATTTGGGCTGTTTGCTCATGCAGCGTTCTTGTGTTTTATGGCTTGTTCCTGATCCTATATGTACAATGCCTATCTTGTGATGAACTGCTGCTGGGCCAGCCAAATTTTAAGACTTTATAGATTTGGCAGAATCCAGTTCTTAGGGGACAGCTCTGACTACACAGTTTCCTGATGTCTCATGGTTAGGTGCTTCCTTTCTACTAGGGCCCAGAAGCAGGCCAAGAGCTAATTGTTGGACTGCTGTATAATTCTCTGCTGTAGATTCTAGTTGTTTACATTCTGAGTCTCCTATCAGGTTTTGCTGTAGCCTGTATATGACAGCTTCTTCCTTCACAGATACCTGAAACCATATTTCCAGCCAGGTCCTCTGGCCAAGCAGCAGGGCAGCTTGCACCACAGTCTGCTCCTGCTAAAGAGTCCTTTCCTGTTCTGAGCTCATGAAAAGATAACCATCTTCCATAGAATTCAGTCAACAGACTAAAGCCTGAAGAGGAATACCAAGCATTGAGCTTTCTTTCTCAGCGTGGTAGTAGAGTATGCAGTAATTTGCCCTTTGCTTTGCAGTGGATGTCTGGGTATGTCCCAGACCAGTAGACCCCTAAAACTTCACTGATGGTGTGGGTCCTTGCATCATTATATGTTTTATCTCCATGCTTCTAGTGTGCTTATATCTTATCAAGGCCTTTAATAGTTAGCTACTTCTTGTTCACCCAATCTGATTGGCATGACGTCATTGATATATCTGACCAATGTGATGTTATGAAGAATGCCCAGATAGAATGCAGAATGTGTTTTCACATGAATTTTTCACTCACTATTTTTTTAAATTAGTAAAATAGGTTAAGAAATTATTAAAATGGCATTTTTTCTAATGCTAAAAAAATGTTTTTAGAATTTAGTTGAATTTCTTCAAAATAAAAAAATATATATTTTGCATAGAGCTTATGGAATCCATTGGGAACTATTCCTAAATAGTCCCATCCTTGGACTCTGTAAGAAGGGCCCCTTCCCTGAGCCCCACACTCCAGAGGCTCACTGGTACAACCTACTGCATAGGCTGAAGTGTCTGCATGGCCACGGGATGTTCCCACACAGATATCGCCATCCCATCCTCCAGACCATGCCCCAGGTTCTGGGATCTTGGAATTTCCTACCTAAACAGCCCTGAGCACATTTCCAGGTACTTTGTGGGTCCCTTTCATGAATCTGTCTTTCTAGGCCTTACTCTACTTCTTTGTCCCTTGAAAGGATTAAAGATTACATATTTTCTTTGAAATAGAATTGTTCAAAATAGAAACAAAAATACTGAAGGGGGAATGTTATTTGATCTCCATTCGTGGGGAGAGAAACTATGTTTATATACAACCTGTGTGGCAAAGCCTAGTCCAATGTTTTAGTTTCAGAAGAAGTTTGTCCCCTTACCGAGGAGCAGAGTGACACCGGGTGCTGGATTGCATGTCTGATTTCCAGCTGCCCCTGCACAGTCCTCATCGTTTTCCCAGAGAAAGTAAACACCTGTTCTGACCTTGTCCCTGTGAAATAGAGACAAAACATTGTCAGAGCCAATGTATGTTGATTGATATAATTTACATGTAAGCAATGAGTAATATACAGTATAAATA
Organism: Eonycteris spelaea; assembly: GCA_003508835.1. Classification (NCBI taxonomy): domain Eukaryota; kingdom Metazoa; phylum Chordata; class Mammalia; order Chiroptera; family Pteropodidae; genus Eonycteris; species Eonycteris spelaea. The sequence goes on along the minus strand of PUFA01000080.1, from coordinate 7,804,834 downwards.
TATAATTTATATAAATTATGGTCATTCTCATTATTTAGAAATTTAAACCTTAAGTTTTTAAATTAAATGGTGATTTTTGAACACTGAGAGCTTCTATTTGGGTTGCTTTGAATAGTTTCTGTCACTGAAGCATGCCTAAGAACATTAATAAATATAATTTGATGATGATAATTCTCATTGAGGAAGGTATGCTTTATTATTTTTTGCAGCACTCTTTTAGAAGGTATAATTACAGCAGACAAAGAGCTCTATTTGAAAGGATGTGATATATTTCTTGTAACTTGCAACAAAACTATGTAATTATTCTCACAGTTATTTAAATTTAAGAATTTGTTCCCTTGAAGCCTGAAAACCCATCTGTGCCTAAGTTTAATTTCCCTGATGTTAAATGCCATAGCACTCAATATTGGCATCTTTTAAATTGCAGAAGCTATATTTAAATTATAACAGTTTGCATTAGCTGTAAATGTAAAACAATCGTTTATATTCTGTTTTTCTAAGCTAGTTTCCTGAATCTCACAAGTATATCCAACAAACTCACTTTATGTATTTTGTGAGGCAGTCTATTCCTTCATTAATCTCACTTCCTGAGACCTAACTTCTAAATTACCTGGAGACCATTTGGTGTGAGTTGTAAGCAGAAGGTAAATAACATTAAGATGTGATATGACAGCCATACTTTATTTACTTTCTTTATGTCAGAACAATTTTGAATATTTGGGCCAAACTAAAACAAACCAAAAAGAGAACTTCAAAACCATAAAAACTCTAGCCTCACTATAAGGCACTTCAAGACAGATGCTTTTACATAAAAGAGACCAAACTCCAAATTCCTTCTTTAGTATATTCCATCAAGATTATCCATCACTGAGTTAGAACAAATGGTACTGGTAACAACGTACGGCTACATGGTAGTCCAAGTGTGCCAATGGGGAAAAATAAGAATGCTCATCAATCCGTGCTACAAAGGTTCCTTCCTTTTCCCTATTCTCAGTTTCTGAAATGTATTTTTTCTATTATTTGGAAAGAAAAAGCAACAACTCCACCAAGAGGCTTGTGTTTTCTCAAGAGAGATGTTCCATTTCCTCCGTATTTGCTCCCAGTTCTATATGATGCAATTTTTAGAATATGTTTGCTTCTTAACACCTGCTACGCTGCCTGCCCTTTTTCTTGAGGAGAACTGGAAAGCTAATATGTCCACCACTCATAAATCCTAGTCCTTTATTTCCATACTGTCTGTTTTATAATATTATTAGAATTTCAGCTATACTATGTTTCATCTGTTTCAGGGATTTTGTAGAAATTTGTGTTACGAATTCCAAGATAGCCTATTTTGGTCCTTTTAAGATTTAATTATTTGTATTTATTCATCATAAGCCAAAATTGTGAAAGACTTTGAAATGTAGTGGGTATCCTGACAAGCCCTTCCATCTGGGTTATCTCTGTCTTTGTTTTTGAGCAGGCTGTTTTGCAACTCTCCAGAGATAGATGTTAATTTGTAGAAAACTGCAAAAAATTTTCATCTATAGAAATGCAAATTATGTTTGACAGAATGCAACTAATTATTGTCCTGAGAATACTGACTAGTTTTGCCAGTTTCTCATCCCTTTGTAAATTCATTTCAGCATTTCTTACTCAACAATAAATACGTGCTACTTTGATTTTTCTTTTTAACCATGTGATATTTCTCTGTTTTCCTTATTAATTGATTAAATAGTAATAGTTATTAATTAAATAAAACTTTGGAAGCATTCATTTTAAATTTGTATGAGATTTATGATTTTGCCTTTTTGGAGAATTATTCTTTATGATTTTTTTCCTCAAGGCTTTAAATTGGTTCTCTAGAAATTTATCCAGTCTATCAGTATAAAACTACTTTAGCTCTCTCTGCTGGAAGCCACCAGATATTCATAGGTCCCAACCAGCAGCTTTGATCAGAGGTGGCAGACAGCTTGGAGTTGGGAGACAAGAGAGGGGAGCTGTCTTCAGGTTGTCTATATCCCTAAATCATCTCCTCTTCTACTAGTTTTTAATAGGCATTGGGTCCTCAGATATTTGTGTTTCAAAGGTAGACAATTAATAATCCCACAAAGAAAGTGGATCAGGTTACTATCTTTAATAACCATTAACCAATCCTATTTTAAAAGAAAATTGAATCAGTTGTGGGACTGAGGAACTTATATTTAGAACACGGAGCTGAATGGCATCTTAAGAGACTGGAGAGTCTGATTTCATGCTCAGATGTAATTACATGTCTTGAGTAAAAATTATTCAGTCATCATTTAAACAGGTCTTGTTCAGTCTCAATTTTTATCTCTTCTCTAGACCTCTTTTTCTCTTATTTATTTTGTTTTTTAGAACTATATTTTGTCTTATACTTTTTAAATGGTTAGCCACGCAGATTTGATCACATAGGAAAACCACCCCACGAAGTTACATATTTTCAGAAACAATATGTTTAAAAATATGTTTTCAGAAATAATATTTGTTATATACATGTAAGTTATCTAAAAAAGAACGCTTGCTTATTTACCTTATTTTATTTTTTATAGACCTGTACTTAGACCTGAAAATTTCTAAAATGTTATTTAATATTTTTAACAAATCAAACTCTATAACAGATTTCTTTCATATCTTTGAAATAAAAAGCAGCTAAGGACTCAAGTTTTCAGAGACTAAATTTATAAATGCTTTGAAAGCAGACTTTACATAGGATTGGGTTTTCTGTTGTGCATCACTCTCTTTTACATTACTATGTCATATCACCTCTCCTAAGCTGCAAATTTAATGACAAATTCCATTATTTTTTATAATTCCTTAGAATCATACAGAGGGATCCAGGTTTGATTCTTAGCACATAAGACCTATGTCCTCTGCCCTGTTAACTAGGGCAAGGCAGATGGCTCTTTCTAAATATATGACAAGGATAAGAATAAGTAAATTGTACAGTTGCTGTAAAATAAAAAAGATATATACAATGTTTGGAATTAATGTTGGCGATTATTATTACTGTACTGAATCACATGGTTAGGTGGTTTGTCAAAGATGGAATGAATAAATGCTGGAGTGGCATCCAAAATTCTGTGAATTCATATTTGGAGCTTTATTGATCCTTGTCTTCAATTCTCATTAGTGTGACTAAGAGGTGCATCAGCTTGAAATTATTTAAGTACACAGTACTTGTAAGTAGCAATCTGAACCAATATATATAAAACACACTGTTGCCTTGAGTACTTTAGACTTTTATGCTGCCACAGTAATTGGGTTCCACAATTTTAAAGACATAGTTATAGTTAAACAACTCACAATATTATATCTCAATGTATCTCATTACAAAACAGAAAATCTACCATATCTAAAGCAGTGTTTGGAAGTCTTTCTTATGTAATTATAAATACCTCATATGAGATTTGCTTTGAAAACATAAGATTTGGTGCACACTACTAGTTGTAGATTCAATATTTCTTTGCTCCTACTTAGTAATAGGAACCTGATTTTGTTCACTGTAACATTATTCAGAGCTAAAAAAGTAAAAAAAAAAAAAAGTCATTTCCATTAAATATCAGTAAGCTATTGCTAAAACAAAATGTTCCATGAGCCAAAGCTATTAAATAGGACAACTGAAATGTGTTACATTAAAAAACCCAATCAATATCTTAACTGTAATTAAGACATAGTAAAATACCTGTATATACCTAAATATGTGAATGTATAAGTTTATGTAACAAATTATCACATTAAGATGTAAAATGTTTAGAGCATCATATCCTATTCAAAAGTTAGTGCTGTTAAGAAACAACTTTTTTTTTTTTTAATGCATTAACATCTTTAAGATCAACAGTGTATAAGATACATCTTTTAGATTCTGGGATCCATTTATTCTCATTATGTTTATTAAAATGTCTACTCATGATTTCTATAGTCCCCAAGTTGTATTTGGATTATAACTCAAAATTATTCCCACATATTTTGGATATATAATAAAGATACATTCCATGAAGCTTGCATTTTAAAATCCTTCTGCTTAAGAGCTTTGAAATGGAAGTGATACATGTGAAAATGTTACTAGGACAGACAGTCTGGAGGATGTGCCTGTAGTTACTTCTTTAGTCTCTCTTGCATCTATGAGTAGACATGTGACTCAGTCCTGACTAGTATGATATAAGCAGAAGTTTACCAGGTCAGTTTCCAGAGAAGTTATTGTTGTCATCATAATAAAGGCATAGAATTTGTAGGAACATGTCTTTTAATTTTCATCTTTTTTCTTTCTTTCCTTTGGAATGCCTTGATATCTGTATGTGGAACAATCATATGATGATCATAAGACAAAGAAAGCAGAGCAGCTGGAGAGAAGGTGCTTTGGCCTTTGATGACTTCCTTAAGCTGTCATCAAATGTTTTCCTTATAACTTTTATGCAGCAGAAACATGAAAGTTCATAGTCAAAATGGTCAATAAATGACAGAGCAAATTGACCCATTTCCTAATAAACTTTATATGTAAACAACTTTGGTTTTATTCCGAGGGTTGCTGGGTATATAAATGCAAAGACAGGATCAAACTCAGATTCATTTTATAAAAATAAGCTTTTTAAGTAGATGTGAAGGAGATTCTAACGGTGGAAATCTCCAGTGATTTCAATTTCCGTAATTATTGGTTTTCACAGGCAAATGATGTACTGTGATTATCATGATTTTAGCAAATTTCCTATGATCACATATGGTACATCATGGATTAAGTTTTGGCAATTTTTGCATGAATGAAGTTTTGATTTTGTTAACCCACATATTTCTTCTTTGAGGAATAGCTCTTCCCATTTCCACAAAGGACATGTCTTCTTAACATGTCAATTCTTCTGGCCTTAATGGAATTTTAAAATCCTGGGGAAATTCAAAATTGTATTTAGAATAAGTACATCCATTTTAAAACTCTAAAACACAAATAAACAGAATGCACTTCCTTTTTTTCTTCTCAATGCTGATGATCCTTCTGCTTCGAATGTTTTAAATCCATTATGTAATTCTACTTTGTATTTTCATAAATTGTATGATAATAGTCTGTCCTTAAGTGCTCAATGCCTTATCCCACTCTTGTGACAACTAATTAATTGCAAGAATCCAATAGGAAAATGCACTATTTGTATGTGAGAAATGAAAAGCAATTTTGATTCTTTAACAGAGTTTTAAATTTCCCTTATTTATATGCTAGTCTTCCTATCTATCTCCAATGAGAGAAATTCTTTTTTGGCCAACAGAGATATTTTGTTGTTCTAGTAAAGGACATACTTAAGTTGTGATTATTCAACTTGTGTCAAACAATAAAATGAAAAATATATGCAATTGAGATTTTGAAGTACTTGGGGATTTATTTGTAGGAGGTAATCCTTTGAGCATTGCTGAATTTAAGGACCTAAATTTTATATATAAAGAGGAATGACAACAAAATAATCCACAAAATATTTTATTCTCAGTGAAATATGAATGTGAGGAAATAAAAAACAACAACATGAAGTTTATGTGAATGCTTTTGATGCCCTTAACATTTTACCAAATGCTAAGATTAAGAACATAACAAATGCTGTTCTGGTTTTCAGAGTATTAATTATATGATTGAAGCAGTAGTGCTACTCTGAGGTTGGGACTAGACATTTTTTTTTTTAAATGAACTTTATTAACAGGATTTACCTACCATATAGGACCATAAGTTTTGTGAGAGTTTCCCTCTCATCTTTTGTCACCAAACATTGCCTTAAGCCTTTATCCCTAAGAAGAATATATGCATTTGAACTAAAGCACCATTTTGGGGTCAAATACAGTAAAGGAAATATGTTGCCAAGGTAAATGATAATTAATTGTTCCAAAAAATAAGTTACTAAAATAAAAAAAATAAATAAACACGAGGCCCTAGATGACAAAACACAAAATGCATTCAGAGGCAAATGTGAAACTGTTTGCTTTGTTTTGTTTCAAATTTGGTTAAGCAAATATTGTCTTCATTATCTGAAGCTTGAGGGAAGAAACATCAACCAGGTTCTGTGAAGGGATATGAGCACCTCTATGAGAGGAGCTGGTTTCCTTCAGAAGCAATTCTAAGATATTTATTGCCAAAGGTTAGCTTAATATATCACTTAGAAGGGGTCATGGTTGTGTTTTTATAGTTAAAAAAAAAAAAAGTCACATTTGGTGAAAGACTTCTGGAACTTCTATTAAGTTTTCAGATGTTTTGGCAATAGCTTTCAAATAACCACAACTTTTGCTAACCCTAATGTAATTTTATTAGTTTAGACATTAAGATGAAATAGTATCCATACTTTTGTAAACTGCTCCCTCTCTTCTGTGAGTTATAAACACACTGTGTCTTCTTTGCCAGGTTTTGCATTTGATGAATTCCAGGAACTACTCTCTAACAGTGAGGTCATCCCTGAGACAGTGACTGCCAGAGTAAGGTGAGGGACATATGGTGGCCTGACAGTCATTCTTTCCAATTCTGGTAGGAGATTACATAAGAAGTGTCTGCATTTCTAAATATATGTCTAGTGAAATGAAGTTCTTGAACCTTTCATTTCCTCAAATGACCCGTACTTAAGATTTTGTCTGAATATCAATAAAACTCTTGTCATTGCATTATCTAATATTACAAGAAAATTATTATATCAATGAAATTGTGAGCATAGAGACAAAAAGTAGAATTTATAATATAGAAGTGGAAACAATGGACATTTCACAGCATTTCTTGAGACAGACAGAGTTTAAAGAGCTCTTGCTGTCTGTGGGGTTAACTATCTTTCACCTGTGTTCTTCTTGTACTTTATTCATTTTTTCTCTTAAACTTGTACACATTAAGTCTTCTCGATGAAAAAATCATGGTAGAGGACAATGAGAAGTCCTATTACAGAGAAAGCAAATGAGAAAAATATGTGGAGAAATTAGCTTGAAAGTTAGGCATGTGAAATTAGATGTGGGAAGCATGTAATAGTAGAAGCAAAAAACCTATGAAAGAAAGTTCCTAGTTTCTAATTTTAACTACTGTACACTAACTGCCTTGTTGACATTTGGTCTGGGTTGACTTCTCCTTTACAAAATAAGAAAAATACATAATAGCTTTGAAGCCTGTATCATAGGGTTTGCAAATGAAAAATCTGGTATCTTTAAATCTATCTTGAAGAGATAGGAGATACAGATAATGACCTTGATGACACCTAAAAGTAAATATTTTTTAAAACCTTGTCAGAGCTATACTTTTATTACCTCTTTGTGCATGACCACCATCTATCTAGTCATCTAAGACAAAAATATGGAATTCAAACATCCACTTTAATAGTATTTTGACAGGAATGAGTGAAGAATGATAGGTCAGCACATAGAGTTAGGCAACATTACACTCCTAAGAAGTTCTCAAGCTATTCTGAACCAACCAGTCTTACATTTTGTAGCTTGTTAATTGACATGAAAAGTAAGACACTAGCTGAATCCATTCATTAATGTATGTGGGTCTCAGAGCCTGATGAAAAAGAATTTGAACATAGTATACTTTGGATTTCAGAACTATTTGATAGAGAGGGGCAGCCTAATGAAAGCTGAATTGAAGGGAGTAAGAAGAGGGTCTCTGAAAGAAAGCTAACATGAATAAGTTAAAGCTTTGGTAATGAATGTTACAGTGAGAGGTAGGATCAGAATGTTATAAGGAATTATAGTCCCAGATGTAATGTGAAACCTGCTTATCGTATTGCTCAACCAAATTTCTCATTCCTTACAGGAGGCAGAATGCAGACTGAGTTGAACTACAGTGTTCCGCAATTCTGAAGGAAGTGACAGCAAAAGATTCAAACTTTGGTTTAATTGAGGTGCCATCATCTTCAAGTCTCAACAGGGAAAGTGGTCCCTAACTAAGACTCTAAAATTGACAAGTTACATTTAAGTTACGTATTTAATCGCTGTATGAACTTTTGAACCTTTGGACTTTAGTCGGTTGTACTATTGGCCAGTAAGGACTAGGATACAGTGATTGCATTTAAGTGTTTCTTGAATTCTTTTTCTCGCTTTCCTCTCTACTGCCATTGCTATGGTTTTGAAACTTAACTCAAATGATTTTTTTACTAGACTCCTAACCGATATCATATTCTTCAATCTTGTCCATTCCAAACCATTCTGTACTCTGCTGTCTGCCGGAGTTATCTTTATAACTTGAAGATCTGATCAGGTTACTTTAGTGCTTTAATTACTTCAGTAGCACCACCAGACATTCAAAATAAAATGAAATCCTTTTCCAAAAGCTATAAAAGCCTGTCTAGCCATGACTTTTGAAGTTCTGTTTCATGAATTAAATATATATATCTATTTGATATGTACATACATGTACATATGTATATAGTCATTTTACAAATACTTCCTGAGTACCTATTGTGTTTTTCATTAAAGGAACTTATATTTCCATGGGCAGAGATGGATAATAAATAGACCCTCTCCTAAAAATGAAATTAATAAAATAAAGACAGTAATATATTTCAAGGAAAATAGGAAGGAGTATGGCATAGAGTGACTAAAGTATGGAGATACTTAGGATGGTGACAAAGGTACTATTATTAATCACTATTTTGCAAATGAGGAAACTGAACAGAGAGAAAAAAATGGCTCATCCCAGATCGCATAGAAAAATGTCTAGCTTGTGTCAGGACCTGTTACTAACAGAAGCAGTCTAGCTTTAGAATCTAATCACCATTCTATATTACATGTAGGAATTTGTCACACTGAATAAGTACTTAATTGCTTCTAAATTTAATAAGAAGCTCATGTAAAATATTAAGCAAGGAAGGCAAGATTTACCCTTTAAAATGATTCTTCTGGTCACTGTGTGTGTCTATTTGAGAGGGTGTACTTGGAGAATATAGAAGCAAAAAAGATTAGTTAAAGGAGAAATGTGGTCGTTCTACCAAGAGGTGGTCATGATTTGGACTAAGTAGTGCTAGATCTCAATGAGAATTTGTCAAATTCCAGTATATCTGGAAGGCAGAGAAAAAAAGATTCGTTGATCAACAAGAAGTAGAGATTATGAAATAAGGCTACTAAGGAAGACTCTTAACTTTGGTTCATTGAATGTGTGGATGATGAGAACATTAACATCAGATGGGTGGGAAGTGAGTTGGGAAAAGTTGGAAATAAGTTTTTGCTGAGGAAATGTTAAGCTTGGTATGCCTATTGGATATCTAAGTAGAGAGTTTAAGTTGACAGTGTAAAAATAAATATTTGATGCTCAGGGTGAGGTTGGGACTAAAATATATAAATTTGGGCATCATTGGTATATGATAATATGTAAAGCTAAGGAGCCATATGAGTCCATCTCCTTGAAAAAGAGCATGGTATCGTTCTGATTCACTTGTTATGTCCCAAACATTCTATGATCTTTCATACCTTTAGAACTTTGCAGACAGGTAGATGATAATTTTCCTGAGAAAATACATCTAATCATTCATATCTTATCGAGTCTCCTTCTTTGGTAAAGCTTTTCCTGATTCCTCATGAAGAATTAGGGACTGATGAAAGCATTTATTTTATACATCCTCCAGTCTGTCCATCTGTCTGTCCGTCCATCTGTACATCCATCCATCCATCCATCCACCCACCCACCCACCCATCTATCCAACATGGATATGTTAGGTATCATTAGCTAACCTATGCTAGAGAGTATTTGAGGATGCTACAGAAACTACAAAGTATGAGTTCCCATCTTTTAGAATTTTCTTATCCACATACATTGTCTACAGCTGTATTTTTCAGACTTTGAGATGTAACATAGAGCATCATTAACACAATTTAATAGGTTATATTAAGCATACAAAAAGAAATAGAAGAAATAAAATAGAAGATATCAGAGTATATCATGCATAACAATAAGTATTGCTTCGTGAATCATTTTTTCCTCTAAAATATGTATTTACTAGATTGAAACATAATGTTTATTTTTTTAATTATGGAGAATATTCTAAAAAGTTTGAAAGATATTGTACTACACTACTCACTCTCTTACTTATATGTCTCTCTCCCCATTTACCTGAACTCTGTAGAGGAAGGAACCAGATTACTTTACAAATCTTTTTACATTTGAATTCTCAGGACATAGCTGTTCTTGTGCATCGGGTAAGCAATAAATGTTTGTGGGAAAGGTGGTGGGAAAGAGAGAAGTCATAGAAAGTGGGACACTGGAAGGAGGTAGCAAAAAGCATCAGTGAAAGTAGGCTTCTGTAGTCATGAGTGGTTAGCCAAGCACTGTGATTTCTGCATTATCATGGGAGGATAAGTACAGAGGAACTCCAGAAATAGGTATATTATGGTAACCGCTTGTACCACAGAATGAAAGAACAATTGGATATCACACACATTAAATGAAAGTGTTTCTAATGTCCTGCCCTGTATTGGTTGTTATATAAGACTGAATTATTGTTTTTATAATACTGATTTCATTTCTGTTTTGAAAACTAAATAAAATATTAAATAGTTGTTACTTGATTGGTCCCTAATTAATTGATGTCAAATTTTATCCTCTGGGCCATGTGCGTCTATGATTTGTAGATAACTCCTACATCCTTGGTAATAATTAACATTCTTAGGAGAAGTAATCTACCTTTAAAGGAAATGCTTGATCTTAGAAAATGAAAAAGAATTCAAACTACACTTACTTTATGTAAAAAATATTCCTTTGCCAAGAAGATTGGTAAAGCTTTTACCCTGATTTAGTCCTTGTTTTCAATTCTTTCATTAAATCCAAATATCAAGTAATAGCGCATAAATATACATTTTTAAAATTTAATCTTTTTCAACATAAAATATTTATTTCCTGTGTCCTTTGAATTGGAACAGTAGTTGTTTATGTATGTTTAAATTTAAAACACCATCTTGACCGCAGCCTGAAGGTATAGAAAAATATTTGTCAATTACATGCTTTGCGTGCTATTATTTTCTTATGAACTTTTATAACAATTACTTATTATTTTTATAGTAGTCACAAAAAAGAAGGCTAAAATAAAAAAAGGGCTCTGAATACATAAGGGGCTTGATAATGTTTTGATTGAAAAAGGGAGGAAGGAGTGAGAGGGAAAGAGAGTGAGAAAAGAAACCAAAGAGAGAGGCTTAGGGTGAAAGTAATAAAAGGAAACATATTTAACATCTATGTCTTGCTTTGAGACGTTGCTCATCTTCTTCCAAAACAACAGCCACAATAATAAAGTTTTACATAGAAATGAAAATAGAAAACATCCTAAAGAAGCATGTCTTGCCTCTACACAGTCCATTTCTAAGAAGGTAATCATATTAAATTCCAGCATATTCCAACTTCTTCTATCAAACAATAGAACAAAATATTCTTTTACAATTTGATTATAGGTATCAACAAGCATAGTAGCAGTGACAGTGTGGCACACAACACAAAATGAGGGTAGAGATATGCTGGGGAAAGAAAACTGTATTCCCACAGATTCTTTACCCCAGAAGAAAAATGTATTTTCTTTTGGTTAAAACTCTGTAGGGCTAGAAGTAGGGTTAAATGAACTGCATGCCTGAGATAAAGTAGGGATGGGAGGTTTCAGATATACAAAATCTAAAGTGAATGCCTCCCTCCTCCTCCCATCCATATTTTCTAGATGGTTAAATAACGAATTTGGCACACTGGTGGGCATATAGGTAGCACTCAGTTAATGCTAGATATTATACTGAATGGATTAAAATTGAGGGACTTGGTATAACACCTTAGAAGGTGGGGAGAGATGCATAAGTATAGTAGACAGAATAATAGTTTCCCAAAGATGTCCTCATTCTAACCTCTAGGACCTGGGATAGGTTTGTTACATGGCAAAGGGGAATTAAGGTTGTACATGGAGTTATGGTTGCTAATCAGTGTGTTTTAAAATAGAGAAATTATCCTGGATTAATTGCTGGGCCTAAGGTAATCACAGAGTCCTTAGTGGTAGAAGGAGACAGGAGAGGAGGTCAGAGTGATGTGATTGGAGAAAGACTCAAGGCACCTTTTCTCAGTTTGCAGATGGAGAAAGGGCCAGAAATTAAGGCATGCAGCGAGACTCCAGAAGCTGGAAAAGGCAAACAGATGGATTCTCCCTTAGAGACTCCAGAAGACAATGCAGCCGTGCTGACACCTCCACTTTAGCCCAGTGAGACTTATGTCAGGCATTTGACCTACAGAATTGTAAGAAAGACACTGTGTGAATTTAATTTTAATGAAGTATGCAAGCATATAGAGATCTGCAAAAATGGTTTTGCTAGTGACATTCAGGCAAATATTAAATATATCTCACGGGGTTGCAGACACATCATTTGAAGTGTTATATTCCTAAAGTATGGTAAAACTTTAAAAAATTCAATTTATATATGTTCGATCTATTGTAAGGTTTAATACTCTGTATTTAAATTAGCTGCAACCTGTCATCAGCAAAGATTAAATATTTCTCACGGGGGTTTTACACACATCATTTAAAGTTTTATATTCCTAAAAGTATGGTAAAACTTTAAAAAATTCAATTTATGTATGTTTAATCTATCTTAAGGTTTAAAACTCTGTTATTTAAACTAGCTGCAGACTGTCATCAGCTCCTACTCTGTTCCCTCCTCTACTATTCCTGCCCTCACTTTCACCACTGCAGCTACATATGCATATACAAACACATTCACCACACACACACACACACACACACACTCACTCACTCACTCACTCACTCACTCACTCACTTATTTGCGGCTTCCTAATTGTATGTCCATTAGGCACTTTTAAAATTTTTTCATACTTGATGACACCAGTGACGCATCATAGTATTGACAAGTTTCTTATTTCTTGAATTTCTCTTTTATATCCCAAAACCATGATTTCCATTTTTTTCCTCTCTCACCACTCCTTATTTTTTCTTTTACCTTCCTTAAAATTTTTATTGTTGCGAAGACCAGATACTGGTTCACAGTAATTTCAGTACAATGGGCAAGACATGCTTTGAATATATAAGAAGAAATAAGGGAGGTAGGAAATCATGGAAATCCTAGAGCAGCAAATGTAGGAATTCCAGGTCTAATGGACACTAAAACTGAAATGTCTAGAATGTTAGAAGTAGGAGTTTATGGATCATTTTAAAGTTCCTTCATTCACAAGACACGTGCTCTCAATCTTTGATTCTTTTTGTGTATTTTCTAACTTCTCTCATGACCACTGGAAAAAAAAATAGACTTTATTTTTAAAGCAGTTTTAGATTTATAGGAAAATTGAGCAGAAGATGCAGAGATTCTCCATATTCCTCCTGTTCCCACACATGCATAACCTCCCACTTTATGAACATCCCCACTAGAGTGGTGCATTTGTTACAACTGATGAACCTACATTTGATCCATCGTTATTACCCAGAGACCATGGTAGGCACTAGAGTTCACTATTGTTGTTGTACATTCTATGTGTTTGGACAAATGTACAGTGACACGTATCCACCATTATAGTATAATACAGTTCCTTTTCTGGAGAATCAATTTTTAATTTTAATATGGGTAGTGTCTTTGTTTTTGCATCCAAAATATCCTCCCTAAACCTGTGGTGGTCTAGATTTTCCCCTAATGTTATCTCTAGGAGTTTCATAGTTTTGCATTTTACATTGAGGTTTGTGATCCATTTTAAATTAATGTTTGTGAATGGCATAAGGTCTTTGTCTAGATTCATTTTTTTTGTATGTGAATGTCCAGTTGTTCCAGCACCATTTGTTGAAAAGATTATCTGCATGGTAACATATGGTTACTAGGTAGACTTAGTGTGGCGTTCACATCCTAAGATCCCTCAATGTCAAATACTATGTTGTACACCTCAAACTAATATAATACTGTATGCCAACTATACTTAGTAATAAGTATGGTAAAATATTTAAAGATAAAAATAAGAAATAAAATAAAACATAAAATTTGGCCATTCACATTTTTAAAAAGAACAACTACCTGCTCCACTGCATTGTCTTTGTTTCTTTGTCAAAGATTGGTTGACTATATTTGTGTGGGTCTGTTTCTGGGCTCTGTATTCTGTCATTGATCTATTTGTCTGTTATTTCACCAGTGCCATACAATTTTGATTATCGTAACTTTATTATGTCTAGAAGCCAATCAGTGTCAGTCCTCTTATTTTGCTCTTCTCCTTCAATATTGTGTTGGGTATTCTGCGTCTTTTGCCTCTCTATATAAACTTTTGTATCGGTTTGTTGATATCTACAAAAAAGCTCTCTGGGATTTTGATTGGGATCGTACTGAATCTATAATTGGAAAGAATCGATGTCTTGACAGTATTGAGTCTTTTTATGCAAGAACATGGAATATCACTTCATTTATTTAGTTCTTATCTACATTCATCAGTTTTATAGTTTTCTTCCTATAGATCTTATACATACATTGCTAGTTTTATTCCTAAATATTTCATTTTTGGGGGTGCTAATGTAAATAATGCTGTTTTTAATTTCAGTTTCCACTTGTTCATTGCTGGTATATAGGAAAATGGTTGACTTTTGTATATGACATTGGATCTAGTAATTCTGCTATAATTATGTATTACTAGTTCCAGGAGCTTTTTGTTGATTCTTTTAGATTTTCTACACAGACCATCATGTCATCTGTAAACAAAGACCATTTTATTTCTTCTTTTCCAATATGTATATCTATTATTTTCTTTCCTGTCTTATTGCATAACCTAGGACTACTAGTATGATACTGAAAGGCAGTGGTGAGGAAGACATTCTTACATTGTGCCTGACCTTAGTGGAAAAGTTTCTAGTTTCTAACCATTAAGTGTGATATTAGCTGTACATTTTTTGTAGACACTCTTTATCAAGTTGAGGATGTTCTCTCTGTTCCTAGTTTACTGAACACTGTCTAACCCAAATAACAGAATTTCATTCACATTAAAGGATTAATTCAATCTTATGCATTGTCATTTTAATTTTTAAATCTCTACCTCTATAATGAAAGATTTTGGAGCTTTAGTTAACTAGGATGTGTATGAACTTAGGGAGTTAAACTAGTTCTGAAATACAAATTGAACTACATATCTAACACAGAAAAAAAATATGAAATATGATTTTAAGATAATTGTATGTGGTAGACATAGTCTCTGGTCAGGTGCCATTCTCTTGGGAAGCCTGAGGGACTGGCAGCAGTAGTAGTCATGGTGACAGCAGCAGCCTCAGTGGTGGTAGTGTTGGTTGATCTTTCCTTTTCTCCTAAGTAGCATTTGTTTCATTTTGTGGATTTCCATTTTTTCCTTTGGACATATTTAGATGGCACTGTAATCCAAAAGTCACATCCCTTAAGTTGGGGAATGAGATACTTCTTCTGTAGAATATCAGTCTTAAACAGGGGAATTAATGGACTAAAAAAGATTGTTGTTTATCGATACCAAAGGTTACAAGCTAACAAGAATCTTCTTGCTCTCCTATAGTTTCTCCCCTCTAGTCTTGGGGTGCGGGTCTTGGTTTCTATGAATTTCTAAGTCTGATGATTTTGTTCACCCCGTTGATCCACAGGCTCTAAATATGCTTTCAGTAAATATCTTTTTGTATAAATTAGCCCAAATAGCATCTCCTACTTACAGAGTTGTAACTGTAGAAAATATTATCGTAAACATCCTTTTAAGGGTGTGAGTCCTTTGAGCCCTGAGGCTTGACAGAAGAGATAGAATTGCTTGGTGCTAAAAGTTGGAGCAGAAGTTTCTTATTTGAGGAGTGCCAGAATTCAAGGTGTTGCGAGACTAAAATCTATGGAGGAAAGACCAGGGAATACAAGACGGAAGTTCAGAGAGTCATTACATTAAATTGGGCCACAGAAAGTTGTAAAACCAGGAGCATGGTGGTAGGAATTTGAGTCCAAGAAGAGTCAGGGCCAATACAGCAGACATGCAAGGGAGAATGAGGAAAAATGGGGATCCAGGAACATAGCGGCTTTGCTGGGGTTGCCTCATATGTTCTATGAACTGATGGGGAAGGGAGCCAAGATAGCTTTGCCTGTTTGAAAGTGTTTGGGCAAACAGTATCTGTTGGGAAGTGGGAATTAGGTCTTTATTTCATCTAGGATATCTATAAATAGAGCCTCTTCACCTTTACACTTGGAGGGTCTTTGCTTAAGGATGGATTGAGTTTGCTTCTTTTTTCTACGACGATGCTTTCCTCACTCTGCCTTAAAGTATATATATTTTGAGTTTTTATGCACATTTGACTTCATTTTAATTGGTGTTATAACACTTTTTCAAACCATAACCCAGTTATCAATGTAACTTTCTATTACACCTGTATTATTTCAATCTCTAGTTATAATGTGTTTGACCAAAAAAAAAAATTTGTTTTTAATACTAGAAATTGTCCTTTCCTATGTTTATAAGATAATAGGGTATAATAGAGTGCCATGACACAATGTGTCTCAGTTTTAAAGAAACTTTTAATTAAATTTAAAGAATTCCTATTTAGGTTTTCTTCCCCCACCCCTCCAGAAGGGGTGTTTTATTTATTTATAAGATGAGGGCACTGGTAGAGCCTCTTCATTATACAGGTGTTGCAAAAATTCACAGTAAAGTGTAGGTTCTTTTTCTTTTGAGAAATTTCAAAATTAAGATGTGTCCTTTTAAGAACTTCTAGACAGGTTGATATTAATAACATTTTATTATATTTAGCGCTATATAATGTAGGATTCTAAAATTTAGCAAATAGCACGAGGAACTATTTTTCTCATTTTAGCAAGAAGATTTTTCCAAGTTCTTCCTCACATTCACTGGCAGAAAATGAAACAGAATGTTAGTTACGATACTATATTTCCAGACATTATGAGTCTACATGTGATTTAACTACAAATACATAAATTTGACATAAAATCTCTTGAATATAACAATATAATAAAACCTAACACTTAATGTAATTATGTATATGGATTTTTGAATGTTATTCTTTCAAGTAAAATTAAATAAATGAAAACCAATGGAGGAATCTTTAAAAATCCATGGTGGCTTCTATGATTCCCTGTAGAGCTTCCCGAAGCCTGACAACCTTTTTTTTAGTAATATACAAGTAAATTTAAGCTATTTGGAGCTTATAGAAATTATATCAGAAGATATCTGCAGAGTGTCAGCATTTTTGAAAGAAGCAGGATATGAATTATATTTAGAAGGAAACGTCGATAGAGATCTCCTGCACTGCTGTATAGAATTGTTTCAGAGAAATATTATCTTTTGTTTGCTATTAAGATTTGTCAGGCCGGAATCCAAAAAACATATCGATTGTTGTCAGTAAATTGCATATGCTGGATAGATCTGTTTATATTACTATTGTATCAAGCTTATTTTATTCTGCTGGCTTGGGGCAGATCGTACTAGCAAAGAAACTCAGATTTAACACTCCCCCCCCCCACCAAGCAATTTCTTCATCCATTTTGAATTTGTTTTATAAGGGAAAAAACATCAGCTCATAAATCTGGGCACTGGCTTACACCATTTTGTTGAGATATACCCTGAAAATTATTTCTTTCTTCACTTCCACTATTAATGTTAAACTGTTATATTTCTTGGTCTATCTTAGGAGATGAGATACTAGTCATGTTTAATTTAATAGCTGCTAAGTTTACTTCCTTTATTCCATTTTCATTTACCTAAAGAACCCAGGATGGAAGCTGACATATGGTTTCACTGCAGGACTGGTTTAACATCTGCAACTTATGTAATAGTTCAAATTTCTCAAGTAAATTGCTTGCCTAAGTAAGATAACATTTTATATCCATCCCATTTGGTTGTGTTTAATATTTATGCTTTTATTTATAAGGTGTACAGTATGTTCTGTCCTATAAGAAACAAAAACCAGTGGAAGACAAAAAATGTTTTTTTTGAGTTTTGAGCTCAGGTGGAAATACTTACAGGGAAATCACGATACTGACACAGAGAGAAATAAGTGTTCCAGGAGAGAGAGAGAGTGAGGAGGAAGAAAGTCAGAGTTGGAACCGTGGGTTTATGGCACCTGTAAGGACAGCAGCCACAATGTTCTCTCTTCACAATGGATGTAGAGGGTGGAGAGGGAAAGAAGCAAGTATAATTCCTGGGTTTGGGCATTGAGAACCTAGGTGGATGGTGGTGATGTTAACTGTGAGTTGGGAAGCCAGAACAGAAGTGGGTACATATTTGGTCAGAAAATCAGGATACTCCTTTGGTTGTTTTATTTATTTGTTTATTCGTTTGTTTGTTTCTTTTTCTTTTTTTTTTAATTAAAAGTTATTGGGGTGACATTACTAAAATCAAATGTTTCAAGGGTACAATTCAAGGGTATATTGCATTGTGTATTCACCTCCGAAAGTTGCATTTCCTTCCATCACCAAATATTTTACCCCTATTTGCCTCCTTCCCCCTCTCTCCCTTCCCTCTGGTAACCACTAATCCGCAGTTCATCTCCATGAGTCTCTGTTTGTTTGTTCTATTAGTTGCTGTCAGTTTTATATCCCACATAGGAGAGAAATCATATGATTTTCAGCTTTTTCTGACTTGATTATCTCAAGATCCATCTATGTTGTCGCAAATGGCAGTGTTCTATCTTTTCTTAAGGCTGAATAACATTTCATTGTATATATATATACCACATCTTTTGGTTGTTTTATAGTTGAGATAGCTATTAGACATTTAAATGATGGTGCTAAGTTTAATTAATTCTAAAATTTAGGGGCAAAGTCAAAGTGGAGATAGAAACCTAGCCTCATAGGCCTTTAATCTCTTTTTCTGATAAGGCATTGTGTTTATTGCAGCCACTCTAGACTTTTAAATATTTACTTTAATAGTGCCAGTTATCTTTTTACTTAATAAATTAAAATAGGTCTGCAAAAGAGCATACAATATGAAGCAAAACATTACCTGCTGAGCTTCCATGGCACCTGCAGTATGACCAAGGTTGGCGGAGCCATGCTTGTCCTGATTCTCCCATTGCTTCTCATCAGCACACAGGTAACTACTCTTATGATTAAGCTGGCTACCTCACTGGTTATCCCATAAGCTTATGGATTTCTGATTTGTATTTTGTTTAAAGTGGTTATTCTCTCAACTTGGAAACATTATAAGCAGAATGTTTAAGGAACTTTGGAGTATGACAGGCCAGAAGTGGCTCCTGGGCTCCACCAGTTATTGCCTGTCTGATCTGGGGATTCATTAAACTTCTCCATTTCTCATTCATGAAGTGAGACCTATTCCATGGAAGATAAATAAATAAGATAATCATTATTCCATGGGGATGTGGTAAGGTCTAAATGAGAGAATGTTTATAAATACTTTGACACACAAATGGGAAAAAGGGTAACTTTTTTTCCTTTTGTTTTTAAAGATGATAACTTTAATTATTATTGTTCATCCTTTCCTTCCCTTTCTAAATGCATAAAAATCATCCTTCAAGTCCAAGCTCAAGAAGCGCCTTGCAGTGCTCCCTAACCTAGTCAAGGCTATAATTGAAAGCAGTAGCAATACCCATAATAAAGCTTTACTGAAATGAGGGTATCATAAATATTCAGGGACAAAACACAGAGAACAGTTAATTCTCTGAGGCTGAGGCTGGAGGCCAGGCCTAAGTGTGTCCCTTTGTAGCTCCATAGACTACGAAGTCATGAGGGCTCATCCCTGCTTCTCTCTGTGCATCCATGCCACCTTTTTGTCTTCCCTGCGCTCACCTTGTTTCTCTGCTCATGAAGGACTTTCCTGTTCCTTATACCTTACAGTTGCATATGCTTCTGGCTTGTTTTGATTTATTCCCATCATATCTTCATATGAGATTATAGGTCACATGAATTGTGACTCTTAATTTTTATGCATGTGATCTGAATTTAATTTTTCCAGAGACAGAATGTTTGGCCTAACCTCCAAGATTCCCGTGTGGTCAGATGTCTAGCTATAGCCTTGGTGAAAATTGAAACTGTGTGATATTAGGCTTACATCTTTCTCAAAAAGTTGTAGGCAGGACAATATAAGCTAGAAGGTTTGTGTGTGTGTGTGTGTTGGGGGGGAGTGTTATAGCAAGCAGAGTAATTTGTCGTCAGAGGTAATTTGTTTATAAGGAGGAGAAAACCATTCAGGTTAAATACCTAAGGTACTGAGGGATTTAACTAAAAGGATACAAAGGAAATACAAAAGTGTAGGGTGTAAAATGAAGCTAGGAGATGTAGGAATTGGAAAATTTTCAGGCAAATTGCCTCTGTCTCAACCTGATTTTGCACATTTCCATTTTTCTCTCTGCAGACTGGTTTTATTTACTCACTTAATAATGTTAATTGCTCATTCAACATAGGCAAATAGTTCATCCAGGCACAGTTCTAGGTTTTCTCTGCTTATTCATGGTATCGAATCCCTATCAGTTTGTCTTACCTTGGTTCTGTCCCCTGATTGAGTAATCTTCACATTGCAGTTTTCAGGGCTCAGTCCTTGCATCTTCTTTGCTCCCTCTACAGGCATTTTCTTAGTGATCTTGTTCAGTCTCAAAGCTATAAATTCTATGTATATTCTAACAACTCCAAATTTATTTTTCCCTTGAATCCCAGACCTATAGATCCAGCTTCCCACTTTATGTCTCTACTCATCACCTCCATCACTAACAGATCACTCTCTTTTCTCACCAGAATTAGCATAATAGACTTTGAACTGGTTTTCCAGCTTTACCCTGGATCCCATTCCAGTCTATTTTCCTAAGATTCCCCAGAGTGATCTTTGTAACAAATAACTGGAACTCTGGACTCCTCTGCTCAAATGTCTCCCTTGGCACACCTCTTGCAGAATGGAAGTCAATGTTCTTCTAATCTCTACAAAGCCCTCAGGACTAAGCCCCTTTCCTTCAGGCTTTATCTCATACTATTCACAATGGTTCATTCTTGTTCTTCTCTGCTGCTCTGACTTCTCTGCTGTCTTATAACAAGCTAGAGAATACCATACCTCAGGGCACTTGTACTTACTTTTTTTCTCTTCCTCAAAATTCCTTTCCAAGATATTTCTTTTCTCTCCTTCAGGCTTTCACTTAAATGTTACCCTTTCTGTGACACTTTCCCTCAGTGCCTGTTTAAAATCCCTGCCTCTCAACGCTGCACTCCTTAACCCTGCTTGCTACTTTATTTCACCATAAAACATTTATCAGAGTTTGACACACTGAGTCTTGCTTATTGATTGATTGATTTCTTTCCCACTGGTAGAAGGTAAATTCCATAAAGGCAAATTTCTGAGTGATCTGTTTATCCGTGTGCCCTCAGTATCTAGAAAAATGCTTGACATTTGGTACCTTTGAAAAGCACTCAATAATACATGCTGAATTAATAAGTGAAAGAGGAAATGGCAATTGGTCATATTGTTTGATTTTTCTCTGGGAAATTCATGGAGAAGAGAAAACTTCTCTTATATATCTGGAAAATACAAGGCATTTTGTATTTTTCATTTTTTCCCACATAATCCACTCTATATAGTGTGTGATATTCTCCCATTTTACCAAAGAGGACACTGAAATTGAGAGAGTCAAAGAAACACACCCAAAGTAGAGTTTATGATGTGAACCCTGTTATCTCTCTAAAACCTATGATCCTTCCATTAATACATGCTGCTAGAATTATGATATTTGTCCTCATCCCTATACATAATACTTCTGTTTCTCAAGTGATAATTAGCCCTGCTCTTTTCCTTGCAAAATAGAACTAGAAAAAACGCTATAGATTTACTTCTTTTTTTTGGTAAACATTCAGAAGACAAGTATTCTCGGAAAAGGTTTTGGAGTAGAGATTCTTCCATTACTGTTGCATTCTTCTCTGATAGTCATTAGTGGCCTTTGATTCTTTTATCCAGACATTTCTCATCAGGCCCTGCTCTTTCCCAGTCTCCACGGCCTGCCTCTCTTCTGCTCAAGCCACTTTCTGCTTAAAAACTCAGTCTGTTCTTGGGTTCTTGTGTCACAAAAATGATATTTTTCTCTAATGTTTTTGAGAATATTAGTTGTAGGTTTCCTGAAAATTTCACCTGCTCTCCATCCCACATTGTGTCTCATTTCTCTTACATTTCCTTTTCTTTTTCTCCTTTTTTTCTTCTTTGGTTTCTACCTTTAATGTTATAAAGTTTTCTTGGTTTTTCACTGGTTGTACATTCATATTAAACATTAAATGAAAGCTTTGGTGCATGAGTGGGGCTTAACCATTAAGGTATACCAAAGGGTAACGCCCTTCAAACTGTGAATATCTAGAAGTCTTCTCTCTTGATCTTTATCCATTCTCTGCATCTAGTCTTTCTCCTGGCTGTGGCATTCTGCAAGCTAGTGTGTGTAGGAGTCTGGGAATCTCATCATTCAGTTTGTAGACTTTCCTTAATTCCTAGCTTTCTGTACAACACATCAGCTCTTCTCTATGTTGGCAGGATTAATCACTTTATGGAAAGAAAGGGCAGTGGTCTTAACCAAACCTCCAGCTTTCAGCTTAGTATCTCCCACACCCCAGACTCTATCCCCACTCCTTTCAAAGTATAAGTCTCCAATTTCTGAGTCTTCCTGAGATTCTGTAGTTCAAACCAGATCCATTCTTGCAGTTTTCTTCCCAGGCAGGCATGTAGGGCAGAACTTATATTATTCTAAGTCATTTACCATTAAGAGCAATAGAGCAAATAATGTTTAGATGACTGGACTCTGGAGAGAAACTCCCTTGGTTCAAACCTTGACTCTGCCACCTATTAAATGTATGATATTGGGTAAATTCTTCAGTCAGTCAGGGCCGTCCTCACCTGTAAATTGTGGATAATAATAGTACCTATCCAAGAGGGCTATTACGACAATAAAAGCACTTATAAAAGTATCTGGCACATAATAGATTCTAGGTAAACATTTGGATTTATTATGCATTTACAGTCTTTTTTTCTGCTGATATCTACCAAAAACTGTTGTTCCCTTTCCCATTCTTTTGTCCTTATAGATTTTAATGGTCGTCCCTATTTCCTTATTATCAATTTAATAACATTTGGGGAGCAAGTTGATATAAATGCACATGTTTAATACTTTAAAATTAATGCCATCTCTATAATGGAATTTGCCTAAATCTATTCCCTTCCAACTATCAGTATGGTAATTGAATACTAGTTTTGGTAATCTGTCTGGTACTTGCTTGCTTCTAGGAGGTGGCTTGCTTTTCAGTCCCTTTTCTAGGGACCAGATTCTTATTACTGAATCCCAACCAGGCTACGGGTGGATAAGCATTTCCAATGGCAACTACCTGCTTGATTAGAGTCCCCTAAATTCCCTGTGTCCAAAGTCACCTTCACACGTCCAACTTAAGGAGGCACTTCTACAGTGCCTGTGGCTTGTCCTCAGATTTACTAATTACTGTTTTTCTTGTTGGCTGGGGTCAAATTCCTTGTTTTCCCACCTTTTGAATTCTCCCTACTTTTTAACTGGACCATGCCTAGATGTGTACGGAAATGTGACACGACATCCTCTTTGACATTTTCTTCCTAAATCTAAATTCTTACTCCCCAATTACACTTTTCCCTGTTTTTGTAATATTCTCTTCTTTCTCAGAAATTTGAAATAACACTTTTAATAAGTTTTAAAATCTGACTTTTAGCAATGCGATGACAGATATATTTATATTTTACCTACTAAAAAGTATGTTTAAGTGGTTATAAACACAGGAAGTAATCAGCAATGCAGTATTGTTTCGGGAGATGTGATGGTCTTCTCTTACTATAATAAGGGGCATTTTTATTTTTTATTGCACATTACCAGAGCATTCCAATTTCACCCTAGTTGCGCATTATGCTTCATATTCCAAAATGAGAAACAGTAATAGGTTTTTATTTGTAGTTTAAGATAGTGAAAATGATTTTGTGGGAATGGCATTTTCATAATCACTCTCCCCACCAATACCGTCATTACATCAAATTAAGAAATACACAAATATTTAATTAGAAATCTCTGTGAACGTAAAGTGGTTAGGATTTTACACCATTTTCTCTTCCCTTACATGGGTTTTTAGGAGATATAACTATTTTGAAGTGGACAAAAATTACCTCAAATTTATAAAATGCATCTAAAATATTAATAATGTAAGCTACTGAGTACTAGAGAGGGACAGAAAATAGGGTGTATGTTAATCTTAACAAGTCAGAAGTATTGTGAATAATGGAAACGAAGCTCCTTGGTCTGGAACAGAAAATGCGACTTGCTAAAGTGTCATATACTAATTAGAATGCAACTGCATTCTTTGGTTGTTTACTCTTGCTTACAAGTGTGTGTATCATCATGCCAAATTTATTCTATCTGTGAGGGGCCAGGCATCTTATTCACTGTGCAGAGATCAGCAGGCTTTCCTTTGTAGAGCTCTAATAAAACAGAAACCAACTTCTAGTAACATATCTCATGGAAGAAGAGAGGGAAGAAAGGAAGGAAGAAACAAATGGAAGGAAACTTGCCAAATTAGTTCTCATTCTCATGTTCCCTACCTCAAGCATTGAGTCACTGTTGAGTACAGACATTTGGTTTGCTAATATTATGTATACTCATTTAGTCTAGTGTTGAAAAGATTGCTGTCTAAATATGGAAATCATGTAAAAGTGAAATAAGCAAGTATTGCTTCTAGTTTGAGTTTATATTTATTGTTGGCTATGCAAATGTTTAATCAAAATTATAGTTTGTAGAGATTTAATAATAATTTACATGTAAATATATATATTCAAATGAAGGTCAGAATCTATCTTATTTAAATTTTATTATCTGACTGATATTGGAGAGACATATATCTTATTATATCATGTCTAACCTAGTTATCTTGGTAACTCACTTATTACTCCATCCTACTATAGCAATTCCCAACTCTATAATTTTATTGTTGTAGTAATCACTTTTTTGAGAAAAGAGCTCAAAAGTAGAGAATACAAATATTCCTACTTTTTCTCCTACATATTTTTGTTTGGTTCAGGAACTTTTCTCTTTTAGCATTAGCAAAAAATGTCACTTCTTAATAAATAATTCTTTGCAAACCATTTGATAGAAAACCATTTTGAGTAAGTAAGCCCTGTAAAATTATAGGTTTATGGAATTTTTCCATTCTGTTAATAAGCTTCAAGGCTTGTTGAAAAATGACACTTTTAAGAAGTAGAAAAAGGCATTTTACATCAAAATATTATATCAGCCTCTCTCTTTCAAACATGCCACACTTAGAAGTTCTATAGCTCCAAGGTAAAGATGTCCGCCTGTTTGAGCTTAGTTGGTCTATTGAGCCAGTTACAGATTATACCAGAGTGAGCTCGTTCTGGCATTTTGTCAAATGACCATAGCTTCCCTGCAAATTTGTAAAGTGTGGTCGATAAAAGAGAGATACCTTTAATTTGTTTTTACCTCTAAGAGTCAAAAGAGACAAGCCAAAGGGTCATAAATGTTTTTCTTCTTTTGAAGAGATTTGAATGCCGTAAAATATGTCAGATTCAGAGTTGTGTAGCATGGCAACCTTGGAAACAGGTGATCTGTGAGTTCCATTCCTACATGGTTTTATAGTTCCACTCTTAGAAATTGCGTACCAACTATATCCCTAACTCCAGCTCAGTTTGCTATTCCGTGGGCCATCAGTCAGATTTAACCTTCTAATGTATCTTTTTGTGGCCACATTTTTAAATGTTATTTTTGCTAACATGCAACAGAAAAAAAACCCCTCAATTTCTAATTTTTCTTAAAAGATCAGAAGCTCTGTCTGAGGTCCCATGCATAGGTGACCAACTGGCTGAAGCAGAGTAGCTGCTGCTTCCTCGAATGGCTCTCTGGGCCATCACCCTTCTTCCTCAGCCGACATGTTTATGTCTGTTAACCTGTCTGGGCCCATTACCATTGAGGTTTGTAAGCCGTGCTTTGATTTAGGGTGGCTGGTTACCTTTGTAGCAGTGATTTGATTTGAAAAAGATGACTCTCGCTGCCCCATGCAGGACATAAACCGAATTTCAATCTTTCACTCCCTCAGCCAAGTATCCCTGTGTAGCAGACAAGCTGCCCAAGCTTATCCAGAATATTCAGCCAAAGCCAACAATATCTAGATAAAATGGGGGTTCTTCATTAATCCGTAGTTTGAGCGAGGGAGTATAGCTGAGTCAGCACAAGTCAACCATCATTGTTTGAAAGAGAAGACAAAAAACAAAAACTGGAAGTCTACTGCTTTGTTCTAAAGGGATGGCAACATTACTGGACCGTAAAAGGCACATTTATGTGGTAGAAGTAAAGCTTTCATTAAAATTTTCCACAATGTTACCTTTTAAAAAATTTAAATTGTCTCTTATTTTATAAATGTGCATTTTTTTCATAAGTGACTAAACCTCATGAATACCATGGAGTGACTCATGCCGGGTGATCATACTTTGTTCTTAAAATAAGTATTCTGTGGAGACATTTGAAAACCAAATTCATGAAACAAAGTTCATTTTGTCATGCGTGGGCAGTTATAAATATCGTAGCTGAACAGGAGAGGGAGGGATGGTTAAGCACTGGGGAGGATCCCTCCACGTGCAGTGGCATTGTGAGGAAGCAGCAACAGCTGTTTGAATAAGGTTTGAGACAGGCTTGAAGGAGAAGGCTTTGCCTGTGTTTTGCTTGCTGATGGTTCTATACAGAAGTTAGATATTGATCTGGCATTTGAAGGAGCACCTGTAAATGCTCGAGATGATGTTTTGTGAAGGATAAATTGGTAGAGTTATTTAGAAAGAAAAGAATTAAGTTCAATTTTCTGTAGCGACTAATCCATAAATGCTCTTAGAGGGAAAAGCTTAGTATTTGGTTGCCTATAGAGGCACTGGGCAAAGTCCCTCTTGTGCTAGAGGCAGGGGATCCAGGATGGACATTTATAATATCCTTAGCTTGTTAGCTGCACAGCATGAGAAATATTTGCAAGCCAGGGTTATTTCTGCAGTAAACATTCAAGACCGCTGAGAAGGAGCAGTCCATATTTTGTTGAATGTGTATAATTCTGGTGACCCTGGGTTAAGTTTGCCTAAGATCATGTGCAAAAAAAGGGAGAAAATGTAGGCAGGAAAAAAAAATATATCAGATCTATGGTGGTACTGGACTGAATTCAGGGTCAGACAATCAGGTATGTGAAAGTTCAAATTTTTATTATTCTCTCTTGCTGCTAGTTTTAGTAACCCCAGACTACTAAGTAAAGCCAACAGCATGGCAGTCCAGCCGCTGGATCAGCCTCCCAGTGAGCCATGACAGTGGCCTCTGAGCCTCTCACTTGCAGGATGAAACCTGGAGAAGGTGTATTGTGTAGTTTTCCATTTTAACACACCTCCCACACTCTCAATATTTCATAGGTTGGGGTTGAAAAGCAAAGTTGTGAAAAATGCAGTCTGATAGTCACATATTATCTGTCAAGTTAATAAGTCCCTTAGGGTTTTGGGGAAAAATCTAACCTGACATTTAAAAACACTGCAGGTTTCAGCCTGCCTACTACCCCCAGTTACAGAGACCTGCATCCAAATGCTATACTGTATGTTAACAACCCACAAATACAAGATAGGATAGAGATGCATCTGACACTGTTTGAGCCCCCTCTCTTCAAACAGTCCTGAATGTTACAAGCAGGAAAAAAGCAAGCTAATTTTGTTAAATCAAGCATTCTCATTGACCCAGCTTGACTCGCGTTGCGTCAACGTCAGTAATAATGGAACTTTCTGCAAAGTCAGGAGATGTTTAACTGCCCAGGGAAAAAAATCACCACTTGTTGTTTGTCTACCATTTTATATTTCTATTTTAAATATTTCCTGAGTTTGGCTAACTATGTTCGAATGCTATCTTATAGATAGAATATATATTTTAAGAACATATTTTTCTCTAAATGAAAATAATGGTTATCCCTGGAAAAGTCAATGATAAGGACATTCTTATAAGGTATGAATTAAATTTGTTTATTGGTTCCTATGTTCCCTTACTGTACCGCGTCTTCAATATGGATTATCATCTTTCTCTCTGCACGGATTACCTCAAAATGAAAATTTTGAGATTCAGCATCATAAAAATAGTTATCTCACGATCTCCCTCTAGGCACCCTTTCTGTAGTTATAACATCATCCTTGTTGGAATTTCCCAAATCTATTTTGCCCCTTGTATATCACAGTTTTCATTCACTCTAATAATTCATCCTGTAACCTTTCCCACATGCTTTTTTCATATATCTCTTTTACATCACTTAGTTCAAGCTCCTGTTAACTCATGACTAGATAGATTACTAAGCGCTTTTAAATTTATTTTTTACTTTCTGTATTTTTATCTCTGATACTCTATTTTTACTCTAACTTTAAGTTGTACAACCACTGTAGTGATTCATGGTATCATGGCATTTGGTTTAGGGACACTTGTAATTGACCACATTAAATATAAATTCCAATCTTCAAATTTCAAATCATTTTAGTAGACAGTTTTACTTTCTAACTACATTCATTGGCTTTTGTATTGGTTGCCTTGATTTTCCCTCCAGTCAAGCTAATACTTCCTTTCCTTTCTCGCAACGCTCTTGATGAAATGAACTCAAGTTCTCTTCTATGCCTCAGAAACTCTGTAAACTATTATTGTTCTTCCATTTTTCTCTCTTTCATCCTCCCTTCCCTCTCTTTTCCCCCAGCTCTCTCAAGGAATATTTAATGCTGGTTCTATACAAAGGGAACATTAAGAACAAGCTTGAAATGGGTAAATAAAGGTAACAAGTTTATAAACCCAGATATTTTTAGGCTACTTCCTGTTACAAATAGCATGCAATTTAAAATTTTGCTCTTTTGTAATTTTTCTTAAGAATCAATGGTCAAAACAATGTTCTCAATTAAAAATCATGCATTAACTGTAGTGAATGACATATTGTGAGGAGATGGTACTGCATCCCTAATAATTAATTTTTAGTTTAAAGGTGATTAAAGGAAGTTTATGTTTTAAAGTATGAGATTGAGATTTGATATAATTGACCTGAGATTTGATATAATTTGATAGGCCCAGCTATCACTGCCAGAAAGGGAGTACCTTCCAGCCAAGGCATGCATGCATATGTGCACATTTGGGTATAGAGTTAGAGTTCATTTAATATCCAGAGAGATTATCCAACTACAAATGTAACGACAACAACAAAAAAATCCACTCGACGCTTTTGCAAAGGATTCCCGAAAACCCCAGCTCAGAGTCATGGGAGAGGGCACCGAAGAGGCAGCTTATGCTGGGCTAAAGCATGAGTGGAGACTCCAGTGAGAAGGGGTGGCGGGCATTGCCAGAAAGGGAATGATATGAATTGGAGCAAAGTAACAGGAACAAGTGAAGGACATTTAGTGAACTACAAGTTACAGGATATGAGAACCTGTAATTTTAGGGAGGGAAGTCACCTGATTAAACTAGTGTTTTTGAAAAATCAATCTGGAAGCAAAGTAGACTGGATCAACAAGTCTCTGACTATATGCCTGAAGAATACTGGTGTTATCGAAGCTGCTCAAATTAAGTAATAGTAGTTTAATTATCAGGAAAATTGGTAATTTTCTCAATGATAATATTTTCTCCCATACTTTTTTTCATTTAAAGAAATTTCTATCATTTATTTGCCTATAAGTACCACGATAAAAATAAATAAATAAGTGATATTGAATTGACATAAATGAATAAATATAATAACTGAAAGTCATTTATGCTTAGTTTTAATTTTAGTGTTTGCAAGCATACTGTCTGTGGTTGTGTGTTTTTATACTTTATGATATAAAATATTATGTTTTATGTTATGAAAAATTCCTCAGTTTATATGCTGAAATAAATCTCTAAGCGTTATGTGATACCAACAGAATAAAAATAGCATTCAAAGTCCCTCTCCCTAGTTCCACTGCTGCTCTGTCTCATACCCTCTTGGCTTCACCTCTGCCTTCAGCCCCTACACCCCAGGTATTTCCCCGAGGGTTCAGGTTACTCTACACCGACAGTGTCTCTTCTCAAGGCTCACATGTCTTTTACATTTGGTGTGGAGGAGCTAACATCCCTAAGGACAGTTCTCAAGAAGAGGAGCGTATTCATCACATAGTCTTCCCTCCCACTCTGATGTGGTTGATTCTGAGAGCAGCTTCCTAGGTTCCGCGGTCAGTCCCGGATGGGCCCAGCTCCCCAGTGGATCCCATCCACAATGACACTGCACTGGAGATTCCCTCCCAAATAAACACTGTGAACACGGATTTGTCTCAGGCCCCACTGTTGAAGGTAAACCCTCTCCCTTAACGACGATCTCTCCCCCTCATTGTTGAGGACCATTAGGGGACAGAATAGTCTTGGAGGGACAAGAGCTTTTGAGGTTATTGCCATGATCAGGGTAAATATGATCATGGTATTGGTCCTATCTAATGCATGGCAATAACCTCAAAAGCTCTTCTTGTCCCTCCAAGACTCCCAGCTAGGATGGGGCACATGTACAGGTTATTATAAGAAAAATAATGTCATAATGAAGTAATATAAGAAAAAAATTTGCACAGTGTGTTATCATATTCAAAAATTGTAAACATTTTATTTATTTATTTTTTATTTTAAAATCTCTCTTTTTTTTCTTCTGTGATTCCACTTATATAGTCGAAAACAAGTCAAAGTTCTGGTGTTGGTAGTCTGGTTAATGGTGACCTTTAAGGAGCAATGGGTGGTATAATGATTGTGAGGAGGTATGAGTCCAATAGCATTTTAATATTTTCGTATTTATGTAATGTATAAAAACATGGATTATTTTCATATTAGAAATGAGGACACTGAACAAAGTGTAAATGATTTTTTAAGGTCAGACAACAAATGAGGGACTGACTTGACAAAGACTTTGCTACAGATCCTAATAAAGAAATATATATTTTCGTCTACGGCCATGCACCTTGAACAAGCCCAATCCTGTCTGATCTCAGAAGCTAAGCAGGGTCGTGCCTGGTTAGTACTTGGATGGGAAGACTGCCTAGGAAGACCAGGTGCTGCAGATGTAAAAAATAAAAAAATAAGGGATTGCAATTTGTGAGGTCAACCAAGGGTTGCCTCGCCAAAAACATAAAATAAAAAAAGAAGTATATATTTTCAATTAACATACCCAAACTAAGCTCCTTTCTAATTGCTTTCCTGAACTACATTCATCACAGATTTTGAAAGATGTGAATAAATATTACTAACTTCCTCATTCAAATTCTGAATCAAATGAGGTAGGATGGAGAATTGGCAGATGTAGACCAAAGTATTTCCTTTATTTCTGATAAAACTAAAATTCAGGAATGGGGATTATTTGTTTAACTCCAGAACTAGAAAGACCTACCCACTTAAGAGCCCTAACTGTTTCCAGCTTGTCTCTGTGGAATGGAAAGAAGAAAGAGGTGGCATCCCATGCTAAGATTCTCCTTCAAAACATATTAATGAGATTTAAGATGCTCTGCCTCTAAAAAAGGAAGAGTGAAAGAGCAGAGAAACACCAGGGGTGTTATGCTAGATGGGAGAACACAAGAAACAGGGTATAAAGTGCCCTCTAAATAACGTGATCACTCATGAATTCGTTCATTAACAAACATGTGCATGGTGAGCACTGTTTCAGGCACACAGGGCTACAGTGATGACCAAGACGGAGTGTTCCCTGCCTCCTGATGCTGGCTAGAATCTGAAAAACTGAAAAAAAAATGTATAAAATCTACAGCATAAATCAGGAATTTACTAGTTTTTGATAAACCATAATAAATGATTCCAAAGTGTGAATCTTCTAATACAAATGAATTAAAAACTTCAGCCTATGAGTTGCATGTAGATGTATATGTATTTTCCTTTTATTGTATTATGCTGTTAGAAGAGATAACTTCACATCTGACTCTAATATCAGACAATTTGATATCTAAATGACTGTTTCTTTTGCCTACAGAGTAATATTTACCACCCACTTCAAACCTCTGCATGCATACCATTCCTACTTCAAAGTGGAATAGATCTCTCTCTTACTATAACCTGACTTCATTCTCTTTCAGGGGTAGAAGCATTGATCATCAATCCACCCCACATCTTCTCTTTCCCTTTTGACAATGATACACATTCAAACATTTCCATCAAACGAGCAATACATACACACAGGTTATTGACCCAATGTACTTACCTAACCATTCCCTTCTTTTTTCCTTTCTGAAACCTTTGTAACCTTTCTGAAATGAAAGGTTAGTCTAAATTCACACATTCCTACTTCATCAATTCTGGCTTGTTTCACTACACAAGTACACAATTTACTTCCTAATCTAGCCCCAGCCTCTTTATTGTCTCTTACTATTGCTTCACAGCCCCCCTGAGTAATGACTGGCTTCCCAAATGTTCCATACTAGGTCACGCCTCTACCTTTTCACATGAAAAGTCCTCTACCTCTTCTCTACCTTGCGGAGACCTTACCTTTTCAAAAGAGTCAGCTCAAGAGTCAACTACAGATTTACCTTCATTTTTCAGCTGAGTAACTGAGTAACTAAGGTGTGTTTTATGTCCCAGAATATGATCTATCTTGGTTAATGTTCCATGGGAGTTAGAGAAGAATATGTATTCAGCTGTTGTTATATAAAGTACTCTATAAATGTTTATTATACTCAGTTGATTGTGTTCTTGAGTTCAACTATGTCCTTACTGATATTATTCCTGCTGGATCTCTCTCTGAGAACAGGGTGCTGATGTCTCCAATTGTGATAGTGGAGTCATCTATTTCTCCTTGTAGTTCTATCAGTTTTTGCCTTATGTATTTCGGTGCTCTGTGGTGAGACACATACATGTTAAGGATCGTTATGTCTCTTGGAGTATTCACCCCTTTTTCATTATATAATGCAGTTCTTTATCCCTAATTACTTTCCTTGCTTTGAAGTCTCCTTTGTGTGAAATTAATGCAGCTATTCCTGCACTTTCTCTTATGATTAACATTAGCAAGATATATGTTTCTCCATCCATTTACCTGTAGTCTATGTATGTTTTTATATTTAAAATGAATTCCTTGTAGACAACATATAGTTGGGGCTTGCTTTTTGATTCACTCTGATAAATTTTGAAGTTTAATTGTTGCATTTAGACCATTGATATTAAAAATGATTATTGATATAGTTGGATAAACATCTACCATATTTGTTACGTTTTCTATTAGTTACCCTTGTTCTTTGTTCCTATTTTTTCTTCCACTCTTTTTTCTGCTTTTTATGGTTTTAATTGAGCATTTTATATGGTCTATTTTCTATCCCTTCTTAGTTTTATTAGTTATAGTTCTTTTTAAGTGGTTGCCCTAGAGTTTGCAATATACATTTATAACTAGTCCAAGTCCACTTTCAAACAACAGCATATCAAGTGTTACTATAAATAATACTATACAAAGTGTGAGTGCCTTATAACAACAAAATGATAACTCCTTCTCATTCCTTGTATCATATTGTTATCATTTATTTTCTTGTATATATAAGCATACATATAAGTACACATAATTTAATATAGTATTTCAATTATTATTTTGAACCAGCTGTCATATATTAGATCATTTAAGAATTAAAAAAAGTTCTTCTTTACCCTCACTTATTCCTTCTCAAAGGCTCTTTATGTAAAGGCTATTTCTGACATGTATCATTTTTCTTCTTTTTACAGACTTTTAACATTCCTTGCAAGTTGGTTCTATTGGCAATAAATTTCTTTAATTTTTGTTTGCCTGAGAAAGTCTTTATCCCCCTTCACTTTTAAAGGATAATGACACTGGATACAGAACTCTGGGTTTCTGTTTTTTGGTTTTGATTTTTTTCTCTCGGTACTTTCAATATTTTGCTCTACTCTCACCTGTACCACTTTCGAGGAAAAGTTGAATGTAATTTTCATCTTTGCTTCTCGAGATAAGGTGTTTTTCTCATGTGGCTTCTTTCAGGATTTTTCTTTATCTTTGATTCTATCTTGTTTGAGAATGTGTCCAGGTGCAGTTTCGTTTGTTTGTTTGTATCATTTTATTACATTTGTCCTGCTTGGTATTCTCTGAGTTACCTAGATCTGTGCTTTGATGTCCAAGTTTATTTGGGGGTAATTCTCTGATTACTTTTCAAATATTTCTTCTGGAATTCTCATTATACATATGACTCAACTTTTGTAGTTGTTTCACAGTTCTTGGATATTCTGGGATTTTATTCAGTCTTTTTTTTTTGGTCTGTTCATTTTTTCCGGTTTCTACTGAGATATCCTCAATCTTAGAAATTCTTTCCTCTGCCATGTTCAGTGTCCCAGTGAGCCCATCAAAGGCATTCTTCATTTTTCTCAGACTTTTTGATTTCTAGCATTTCTTATTGCTTTTTTCTTAAGATTTCCAGCTTTCTCCTTGCTTGCTGTCTACTTTATCCATTAGGACCTTTAGCATATTAATCATAGATATTTTAAATACTTGGTTTGGTAATTCCAACATGCCTGTTATATCTGAGTCTGGCTCTGGTGCTTGCTCTGTCTCTTCGAATTGTGATATAATCTTTCTTTTGGTATGCCTTGTAATTTTCTCCTGATGGATTTGGTAAGAGGAGCTGCTATAAATAGGCCATTAGCAATGTGGTGGGAGGTGCCAGAAGGAAATATTCTATAGTCCTATGTTTAGATCTTAGTCTTTTTGTGAGCCTGTGCTCACGAAAAGGACTGAAAACTTCACAAATGTGTCTCAGGCTTTTTTCTTGCCCTCTTAGGTGAGACAGAATGGCTAGAGCCAGCTGTATTTGAGTATTTCTCTTCTACTAGGTCAGTTTGGCTCTGGTTACCTAGTTTCCCCTACGGGTAGGCCTTATTTAAAAGAATTCACAGAGCTCTGGCATATTTCAAAACGTTTCCTTTTCTTCTCCCCCTGCTAGAGGCAGGAGGTGATTTTTCTCCGATATTTACAGTTGACCCTTAAGAAATGTACCAGTGCAGGGGGGTTAGGGGCCCTGTCCCAGCCCAGTCGAAAATCCACATATAACTTTTGACTCTACAGTCAGCCCTTAGCCTTCACAGATTCAACCAGCTGCAGATTGAAAACAATGTTTTCGATCCCCGGTTGGGAATCTGCGGCTGGGAATGAGAAAATACTGTTTCCTATCTACCGTTAATTGAGTCAGCTGATGTGGAAACCAGGAAGAGTATAAGTAGACCCGCGAATTTCAAACCCCTGTTCAAGGATCAGTACTGCTATGAAACCTGGTCCACTCCTGGAGGTAAAACTCACAAAATTGTGGGTACTACCTATAACTGGATCCGTGGAGTTTTTAACTTTCTGACTTGAGCATAATGAGCCTCCGGAAATTCATCAAGTTCAGCTTTTCGGTCCCAGCACCAGTTCCAGTGGCTGTTTCTAGTTGTGAGTCTCTGCTCCAGTAAGTTGCGACTTCCTGTATTTGTCTATCTGTCTCTTTAATCTTGGGGGCCTCCGTTTACCCCGTGTCCTCCCCTCTATTATGTATTTTAGAAGAGTTGTTAATTTTTCAGCCTATACAGCGTTTTACTTGTTAGGTTGAAGCAGCACCTGCACTTCATTAGAAGTACTAGTTAATTGTCTCTACCTAACCAGGACTGAGCTCCTTAACAGACGGACTTGTGTTGATTGTCTCCTTTACACAAATCCTAGCGTAGTGCCTTTCTCATAATAGGCTCAAATAAGTACTTATGGGATGAATGAAGGAATGATTACAAAACATATATTCCAAAATTGTTGTATATGATTTTTATGAGATATAATACACAGATGTGATTGCAGTAGAATATATTTGATTAAAAAAATTGATCAATCTGTTAGCCTAGATACGATCCTTTTAAATGAAGAGGAGTTTCTGTATCGGGCAGTAGAGACTGCGCATGATTGATACATAGTGTGTTTTATCTATTTTCATTGTTCATAAGTGATGGTGAAGCAGATAGATAGCTAGAAGTATGAACAGAAAAGAGAAGGGCAGAAACAAAGATGGAGACAGTAAATGTATTCATGGTTGGAATAAGGCTGTTGTTTTCTTCACATTTAATATTAGAACAAGCATGGGAAGTTTGATGTACATAAAGAAATAGGTTTTAAGAGATAAAGATTGTGAAGCAACAAAGTTTTAGGATCTATTGAGAATAATAGTACTGTTGAATGTTATAATTGTCTTGCGGGAAAACTAAGAAAAATAAGAATATCATTTCTAAAATAAATTTCATAAACAAAACATTCCACAATATAGGCAAAAATTCTCTTTTAAAATATTTTAAAGCTTTTTGAGAGGTGTTATGCTATAGGGAAATGAATGTTTTTTTGATGTGGCCTGTATTCATATCTCAGCTTCATCACCTACTAATTGTATCGCTTCGAGCAGGTTATTTCTTTCTCCCCAGACTTCAGCTATTTGTTAAATGAAAATAGTTCTTACCTTGAAAACTGATTTCTAGATATAGCAGTGTGTGTGCTGATTGATATTTAGTAAATCGCAATTACTGTTAGTATAGCATTAGAACATTATGTACTGTATGAACTCACTATAGCATTAACACACACTAATTTGTGAATGATTCCTATTTATTTGTGTCTCCAGCTTTGTCTTCTCCCTGAGGTCCAAGTCCATATTACCAACTACCTCGTTATTATACAGTTATCAGGAAATAAACATGCCTAGAGGTAAATTCCTGTTTCGCTCTGCAATTTGAAGCATCAAGGTGGTATGGTAGCTGGATACATTTTATCAGTGAATCAGATCTAAACATCTGTGAGAGTGAGACTAAAAACCAGGTTGAAAATAGAGGACAAGTATTGTGTATTAAAAGCAATTAATAATTGATGTGTAAGTAGAGTTGGAGAATGAAGGTGTAGAAATTTGCCCTTGCAAGAGGTGAGAGTGTTTGGATTTGCTTGTGACATGTGCATTGGCAGGTTAACGAAAGCACAGGAATGGGAAAAGCCACTAGCTAATGGCTCTTTACTAACTCACTGCTATTTAAGCAAATTACGTTAGCAATGCTCTTTAAGAACATCTTGATATCAAGTATTGTTTTGAATGTTAATATAAAAGGAACACCTTGTAACCCTTTGCTAACCATTCTTGTGTTAGTTCTCTGGCTAGGATCTCTCTGCAATATTGATGGGGTGGTAATAGTAGCATTCCTGTTTTACTTCTGATTCAAAAGGTAATACTTTTAATATCACTGCATTTAGAAGGCATTTATTGCAGTGATGTCTTAAATGTCTATAACCTTTATCAGGTCAACCATTTTCTTTTTAGAAACTACTTACATATCAAAAATTCACCTGCCTACACTAGAAAAGGTAACAGGGAAAACAGTTTTATTTTCCATAACACAAGTTTTTTCAATAACACAAAGAGGAATGAACATTTGTGTTATTGAAATACTTATGTATCATTGCTTAGAGACTAAAGATGAATTCATGATTCATCTGCAACATATATAAACTAGTAAGAGAAATAGCTTTGGTTAAAAGGCTAAAATTTTTGAGGAGAAAAGGCATATGTCTCTGAAATGAAATATTTTGCAATTCCAATTAGAGTCCTATCACATAAAATCCTTTAGTTGCCATTTTTTATTTTTACATGTATATTTCAGACAAATATATTCAGAATAATTCCTTAAGGAATCCCTCTTTTCACCCTGAATAAAGCTTGCATATTTACCACTCCAAATTTCTTAAATATAATTCTAGATTTAAATATGCCAATGTCAGAGGGTCAGTCCTGTATTTTTATTTGGTTCTATTAAATTCGTTTTATATTGTCAATTCCGGTTGAAATTTATACTCGTTCTTGGAAAAGCTTTAGATACTAAATAATTTAGTCTTTATTTAAAAAACCTATTTAAAGTAATTAAATGCATTTAAAGAAAATTGAGATTTAATAATTAATATAAGAAAATAAAAAGCTAATATATTAAGCAATAAAGAATGCTATCATAAGGAAGTAGGAAATAGTTAAGAGTATGGATTCAATAGGTTCAGTTCCTGACTCTGGCATTTCTTTGCTCTGTGACCTTGGAACAAATTAATTAACCTCTTTGTGCTTCCATTTCTTCCCTGTAAAATGACAGATATTAATAATGCCCTACCAAAGAGAGTATTATGCAAATTTTAATGTGTTATTATAACAAAAACTCTAGACTGTCCAGACATGGCAGATGTTTTGTAAATTTTTTAACTGTACTTCACCATCATCATTGCCATAATGTCGTGAAATAGGTGACATATTATTCTTCTAGTATCTCTAATGTAGTTCATATTAGTTTTAATCAACATCATATATGATTGCTACAGAAATGACAATTTGAATATGTTGCCTTCAGTGAGTAAAATTTTGAGCATAATATAACATGTTATTATTTGTTACAATTAAAAATAAAACAAGGGAGGCACATGGGACGAAGAGATTTTCCTAACAAGACTAGAATGATATGTTTTCTTTACCAGTTACGACTTCTATCAGCTATCGGTAGTAAATCCACTCATATTTCTGTGTGCTTTGTAACTGGCAATCATGTTACCCCTCATGTTAGTCTTCTTTTGGGAAAAATGCTCAAGTTTTCATTGCCATAACAACAGGCTACTCTCCCTGAAACAAGATATGCTCTGAGTCAAAGTAGAATTGTTTCCATGGTAACTGCAACATATTTAAGTACAGCAGCTTGGTTTTTAATCAGTAAAATTGTCCTTTGTAGAAAAGCAACCACATTGTTACCAATGTAATTATGTGTATTTTGGGGCTATGGTATATGAATAAAGTAAAATAGGTTTTCTCAAAAATAAAAACTAAACCTATTAACCCTTTTTAATAGTTACAGCTTCTTGTTCATTAAAATTTCAATCATATATACTTATGCCAATTCATAAGATATCTCTATATTGGACATAAAATGTTTATTATATTTTGACATTTAAATAAAATCCTCATCATTGAAAATGAAAATGTCAATGGTCCAAACCTATTTCATTCTTTAATTCTCTTTCATAAACAGTAATGTCCAATCATGTTAAATGTGACAAGTTTTATACTAATTTCTTTTATCCATTTTTTTTTTCAGATAAGCTCTTAACCAAATAAGTGAAATAAATTTTCCTCGTCATGTAAAGGGGATTCAGAATTCACCTAGGCATTTCCTTTATTGCCACTCACTTTCTTTCTGACAGTTCTTAATGTGGGAGTGAAAAGGGTGAAATTATGGCTAGCATTAAAAGTGGGAGCTGTTGCCACATTTACAATGTTGAGTTGAAAAAGTGGAGAACAGTTTTATTTATGTGACATTCTCCTGGTGAACTCTTAGTTTCTTATTTACCATTGTGACAAAGGCCATACTCTTTCTATTTAGATAAGATCTGGCTCCGTGGTTTTCTAGCTATGTGGTTTTGGGTTAAAATTTTCTTATCTGTAAGGTGGAGTTAAAATGCCTACATCACAGATTATTGAGAAAATGAGATGAGACAATGCATGTAGAAGGCTTAATAAATGTATTGTCTCACCTAGCAATGCCTAGTACATTGAATATACTTAATTGCTAATAGCAGCTGTCATTTATCTTTATCACGAATCTGACTTGAATACTAACAAAGCGGGGAAAAGTTACTGGTATTGGCATATGTGTAACTCCTCAACATTACATCTTTCCATTTTTTTCATATTTTATAATGGATTTATATAAAATATAATTAGATAATGTATATATTACATGATAATATAATAAAATAGTTTTTCAGCATTTCGAGATCAAAGTTGAAATACTTGATATAATTTAAGGTTATTTTAATCACCCATTTGTTTTTTTCCTTTTAACGTGAAATAATCCATATTTTACTTTTCCATCACAATTCTAATGGCCCCTAGCAGATCAGATAACTTTGGGCTAAGATATGTCTCAGATTTTCTAGGACATTCTTGAATTTAAATATCCTGTTTCGTTGTTCCCACAGATATAGCAGTGCCTTTTGGGCACTGTGCCCTGATTTGGGGCTAAAAAATATTGTCACTCTAAATGCAAGATTTGTACCATCTCTGACTTTGGCACCAGCAGGTAATTCTAATCAAGATTCCAGGTCTCAGAGTGCAGATGGCACGTCAGCAGGGTCATTGTGCTGCCCACAAACACAAAGTCCCATGA
Organism: Eonycteris spelaea; assembly: GCA_003508835.1. Classification (NCBI taxonomy): domain Eukaryota; kingdom Metazoa; phylum Chordata; class Mammalia; order Chiroptera; family Pteropodidae; genus Eonycteris; species Eonycteris spelaea. The sequence continues at coordinate 7,764,743 of PUFA01000080.1, read as the reverse complement.
TACTAACCTAACTGACAAGAAACTTCAGAGGACAGTAGGTGACTGTTGACCTTTTTATTTGTTTCCATGAAAAGGGCAAAAAACATAGGCCATCAATAACATAAATAATTGACAACCAAATCTGTTATATAGCTCAGTTTTAACACCTAGTATTAGGTCTGGTCCTACAAATTACTTCAGTGACTGCAATATAAAATAACATGAAGGATGACCCTCTATCTGGTATATGCTGCTTATTCTGAGAGAAGAATAAAGAACCAGAGCAACCAGCCCTGAGGTCACCTAGTTGAAATTTAAATTCCTCATTTGACTGCCTATGGTCAGAGATAGGTGCCAAATAGGGCTGAGACCACATTCCTCATTCTCCTGTAATATGGGGCCCCTAACTTTAAAAGAGTCTTTAGTTCCTTACCTCTCTTCCACCTCTTCTGATTATGGAAGGTTATTTGAGATTTGACAAAAAAATTACGCATTAATGTTTTCAAGAGGTCTAAGGGAAGACAAATCAGAACAGATAAGACTAAAAGGTGCTTGAAATTCTATTTTAGAAAAGAAAGGATTTTGACTTGGAATAGAACAGAGAGGGACTGAAAAATACAAGCAAAACTGGTTTTGGGGTAGGCATAAATATAGAGCAGGGTAGATTACAGGAGGACCTATGGAATAGGTCTTTCAGTCGGCAAAACCGATTATGTAGTTTCCTAGAGCTGCAGTAACAAATTACCACAAATCGTAAGACTTAAAACAATAGGTATATATTGTTTCTCAGTCATGGAGGATAGGAGTCTGAATCTGAGGTGTCAGCAGGGCCATGCTCTCCGTGAAGGCTCTGTGGGAAGATCTTTCCTTGCCTCTGCAGCTTCTGGTGACTGATGGCAATCCTTCACAGTCCTTGGTCTGTATAGGTGTCACTCCAGTCTCTGCCCCTGTCTTCCTATGGCCTTCATCCTGTGTATCTGTCCCACTGCTTCTTTCTTTCTTTTGAGGACACCTATCACGTTGGATTAGGTATGCCCTAATCCAGTAGCATTCTGAGATTGTGGGAGGGTCATGAATTTTGGGAGCACAGCATCCAACCCAGTTTATCTGATTTTATTTTCCCTACCTCCCATATCTTATTCTCTATGGTAAAATTTTGGAAAGAGCTGGAGATATTTGTAGAAAAAAGCAAAGGTCAGGACTCAGGATTGCATCAGAGAGTGACTTGGAGGGAGAAGGAGGCCCTGAAATGTATAACCACAATTGGATTGTGTAGTTGTGGACTGGCTGGCACACTTGGAAGATAAGCAATAATAAATACAATTACCTCCAATAAGCTTCATTCTATTTCATGGGACACAGGACACATGGAAGCAACGCAGGCATGAAGTAGACTAGATTTAGGATTCTGGCTGGCAAGTTGCTTTTCTAGGAATTTTGATGGATAAATAGGGTTAAAATTTACCTTATTTAACTACTGTGAATATCAGATGAGATAATATTCATGCATGACATCTTGCCACGCAATTCCCATAGTACTATATTTTTTACATGGGCATATTGATTCATTGGTGTGGTCCAACATCACAGATCTCTGCCTCTTGTGAACATAGGTTTACATTTATTCAGTCCAGGTCAGAAATAAGACCTGCCTCTTCTAGCCACATAGTAATATTGAAAGAGAAAGAATCTTTTTATCTTATAATTTTTCATTCTTTTTATCTTCTTAGATATGTATCTTTATTTAGAAAAGAAGAACTTATAAACTCTTTTAGGATGAATTTGACTAAAAATGTTTACTAAAGCCTGTATTATATATATTAACATGTAATATATAATATATATAATTATTTGTTATAAATATATAATAGGAGTAAAAGAAGTCGATGTAGCAAAAGTAGTAGAACAGAAGTAGAAGTGTATAATAATTCATCATATTATATATAATATTATATTAACCAAGCAGCTCACTGCTTTGCAAGGATATAAATAACTGCTAGGCCAGATTAAGCATGTAGTATCCTTTCCATCTGCTTGTACATAAGCAGGTGTTTATAACTGAGGATCTGCTCTGAGCCTTAGAATTTAGCTGCATTAAAATGCAGCTTCTTCATATATCCTTTGTATCTTTTTTTCACATTGAATTCTAGAAACGAAGGATCTGTTCTGCATGGAGCTGTTCTGCTATTATCAAACTGCTGAGTGGGAGGCTAGAGCAGTACATGTAAGTAAATTGATAAACAATGTTTAAAATTAGTATGTGACAACTACATTTTTTTTCTTTTTCATGGTTTCCCTTGGGCATTAATTAAAAACAGCACTTTCAAGCATTTTTTCTTGCCGAATCATTTCCTCCTATGTATTAAAATATTCAGACTATGACTGCAACAGATAGCAATATTAAACTCTAATGGAAATTTCTGAAAGAGCAAGGAGTTGGGTCATACCCAGTCTGTAATAGACACTTAAAATAAATTTCCATTAACATGCAGAGGAGTCAAGTTTGAGAATTACTTCATTTGTGGGAGTTTCTTTTTGTTTTAATGGGGAGTTAAAATTAAGGCACGTTGCTACTACCCCTGGAAAATTCTCTCTCCTTCCTCCCTCTCCTCCTTTTTTTCCCTCCCCTTTCTTCAACTCCCCTCTCTTTCCAGCTTCTTGTCTCTTGTGCTTGCTCTCCTCTCTATCTCTTTCTTTCCCTCCCTCCTTCCCTCTCTCCTTTTCTCCTTCCTCTCCCCCCACACACAGATAGTTGAATTTTGCTGCTATATTGATGGTTTGTGCTTTCTCTATCATGTATGAGAATGGTAAATAATAAAAATAGATGCATATTAGATTTGGAAAGAAAAACCTGCCTCATTTTTATTACTATAAGGAATATTTTATTTTTTAAAAAGATTTTGCTATTAATAGTAACATTTAACTTTCCATGTACTGACTAAATCAGCCTATAAACATGTTGATTAGTATTTAACGAATAACATTTTTGTACAAGCAAATTTTATAGCATCAGTCCTTGACCTAAAATGTTTTCCCAAAATGTTTCAAAGTTTTCATGCTTAAAAGTATGCACATTAAAAAGATTCATTTTGATAAGTGCTTAAAAACTCTTAGAAACAGTCTAACATCTAGAAATAAATACTAAATAGTTGTTTTTATCTATTCATCCATTTATCGTTTGAAAAACATTTCCTATCTGCCACACACAAAATACTCTTTCACACTGCCCTGTGTGAGAGAGGATGGAAAGGTATAGTTTCTTGTTTTCATGGATTTTAAATCTGCTAGTGGATATAGTGTCCTAAAATATATTATCTGTAATGCAGGTATGAAAGATATAAACACATCAATAGCTAAAGAACTTCAGAGGAGTTTCTAGAATGTGGATATTTGGCACCGATATTAGGAAAGAGAATATTTGAAAAAATCTACAAGGCAAATGAGCGATTTGTAGCAATGAAAAAGCCATACATCTACATGACCTAAACATATAGAAAAGTGAGAAGGCTGAGTTTCAGTAAATGAGTGTGTTTTGGTGAGTGCATATTTTGAAAAGCAAAAGAGTGGGGATAAAACTGAAATTATGTTTATTCCATCACAGTAGTTTAGCCTGCCAATTTAAAAAAGATTTATTCACAGAATAAATCTCTCTCATTTAAGAAATCATTTAACTCAGAAAACTACCAGTCTTTTCCTGGTATCATTTTCACAATGTAGGAAATTGGTTCTGATAACAAGAGGTATCTGGTACAGAAAACTAAGAAAGTACTTCAGTTGTCTTGGGATCCACACAGCAGTACAATTCACATGATTCTGAGTGGACCAAGATGAAATGACATCTCTTCTGAAAATGTCACACATAAACACACCAGCTCCTAGAGTCACCAGTAAATAAGGATAGGTCATTTTCTAGGCTATGACAACCTTGTAATTTAAAAATAGAAATAATCTTTCTATCTCTTTCCTGTTCCCATCTTCACATAGCCACTTCTCAAACCACCTTTGTCTACCGTGGATGAGACAGTTTACAATCCCATCAACAATATATGAGGCTTCCCTTTTCACCACATCCTTACCAATACTTGTTGTTTTTGATTTATTGATGATAGCCAGTCTGACAAGTATGAGATGACATCTCATTGTGGTTTTTATTTGCATTTCTCTGATGATTAGTGACTGCGAACATCCTTTCATATATCTGTTGACCATCTGTATTTCCTCTTTGGAGAAATACCTATTCAAGTCTTTTATCCATTTTTAAATTGGATTGTTTGTTGTTGTTGTTGTTGTTGTTGTTGTTTTTTGTGGTTGAGTTGTATGAGTTCTTCATAAATTTTGGATGTTAACCCCTTATCAGATGTATCATAGGCAGATATCTTCTCCCATACAATAGGTTATCTTTTTGTTTTGTTAATGGTTTCCTGTGCTGTGCAAAAACTTTTTAGTTTGATGCAGTCCCATTTGTTTATTTATTTATGTTTGTTTCCCTTGCCCAAGGAGATATATCAGAAAAAATATTACTGGTAGCAATACCAGAGAGTTTACTGCTTATGTTTTCTTCTAGAAGTTTTATGATTTTGGATCTTACATTTAAGCCTTTAATCCATTTTGAGTTTATTCTTGTATATGCTGTAAGAAGGTGGTCCAGTTTTCTCAGCACCCTTTGTTGAAGAGACTATCTTTCCCCCATTGTGTGTTCTTGCCTCCTTTGTTGTAGATTAAATGACCACATATGCAGGGATTGATTTCTGGCTTTCTATTCGTTTCATTGATCTATGTGTCTGTTTCTATGCCATTGCCCTGCTGTTTTGCTTACTATAGGCTTGTAGCCATAGTTTGATACCAGGTAGTGTGATACCTCCAGCTTTGTTCCTCTTTCTCAAAATTTCCAAGGCCATTTGGGATCTTTATGGTTCTATATAAATTTTTGGATTATTTGTTCTAGTTCTCTGAAAAATGCCATTGGTATTTTGATAGGGATTGCACTGAATCTATAGATTGCTCTGGGTGGAATGGCCATTTTAACAATGTTGATTCCTTCTACCCATGAACACAGTATATGCTTCCATTTATTTGTATCTTCTTCCATTTCTTTTCGCGATGGCTTATAATTTTCCGAGAACAAGTCTTCTACCTCCTTGGTTAATTTGATTCCTAGGTATTTTATTGTTTTTGGTACAATTGTAAATGGGATTGTTTTCTTAATTTCTCTTTCTGATAATTCATCATTGGTGTTTAAAAATGCAACTGACTTCTTAATATTAATTTTGTATCCTGCTACTTTACTGAATTCATTTATCAGTTCTAACTTTTTTGGTGGAATCTTTAGAGTTCTCTCTATATAGTATCATGTCATTGGATAAAGATTTTTTAAATTCAACTAATGAAACAAACTTTGATTCGACTAAGTGCTGTGTTTATTTTGGCTATTTGGAAGTTAGTGTGAAAAGAATCACCAGTATTTGAGTTTCCAATTTTCCACATAGTTGTAACTTTTTGAACTAAGCTACTTGGCAAAATATTTCATTGGAAACATTCCTTCTTAGTGAAGATAGGAAGGCAGATTTTGTCCTTAATGAGAAATAGTTAGGACGGCATTTGCTAAACTAGATTGTTTAGATAATCTTACCTTATATGATCTAGTAAAAATAGACCTTATTCTTGGTTGGTAAATCAGGAAATGATTCAGAGAACAAGTAAATCTCATGTATTGACACTTGGAAGATGGCTAGAAAATGGCTATGGGAAATACAGGAAGAGATTTCTAAACAGAGAAGCAAAATGGACAGTGTGTGTATTCAAGGAATTTAAAAGGTTATGACCATTCAGTAACTCAAAAAATTTTATACATCATAATATGAATGTGTAATAAATAATAAATATATATATATATATGTTGACTATAATGGTTATGTATTATTTATTTAATTGACATTGAAATATGAGACTAACAGTAGTTTAATTTGCTATATGTCACATCTTCATGCTTTAAATTCCTAGCTCCTTACAAATACGAGCTATTATTTAATTAAAAATATTTACTTTAAATCACATTTTCTAATATCCTTCAAGCTCTCCTTGTCTGGTCAGAATTTCCATTGAAGCTTTTGAAAGTGTATCTGAAAACCTTAACAACAAGCCCAATAAATATATGGTGATAGGGTGAGCAGGGAAGAAATAAATCAAAGCCAACTTCACTCATCCAGTTACCCACTAGAAGATGAATTATGGGTACAAAAGCAAAAGAAATATGTGTTGCACCATTGGGAGATAAAAAAAAATACAAAGGTAGCAGAATAACTGGTGTTAGGACTATTTTATAACAGCTACTTTTTTCTACCGATATTTTCTTTTTGTTCTGCCTGTCAATCCTGTGGGGCAACTACATTATATTCGCAAATAAATATTGAACCAAAGGCAGTCTAACTTGAATTGTAGGTGAAAATAAGGAGTAATTTATTATATAAGTTCCTGAATGTCGTTATTCTCCCTCATTATCTCAGTGGCATATTGTTTTCTTTTAGAATAATTACAAGTTAGCTGTTTTTTATTGTGTTCACTGTTGCTGAACACCAATTGCAGAGTGCTGAGTGGTACCCTATTTCCATGGAACAGGATGAGGTATCAGAATGTAAATGAGGCAAAAGGAGGTTCACCTCGGGGATGTTAGGACCATAGGGATTAGTGCTAAACACAAATCATAGTTCCCCAGCCAATAAGCACAATGGTTTCAGCTTAGCACATTTATCAATGGGGAGTCTGCACACTGATGAGCCTCAAACACTGGTGAAGCAATAGTATTTAGAAGTGATACAACTAAAGACAGTGGCTAGAAGCTATGTTTTGCATTTATTCCATGTGGCTTCCCACCCCCCCCCGAGAATATAATCCCCTAAAGCATTTTCAAGTGTAGGCCCTATAAGTCCTTTGGATTGTTAGTCTGTTATTTTAAAATAAAAGTAAGTTAGATGTGTGTAGATAGAGTACAATGGAAAGCAGAATTTTTTTTCACTAAAGTGGGGTGACAGCTCTGGGACAAGCTGCTTAAATGTGAGACAAAGGAATTGTATTATTTACAAGTACACTAGAAAAGTACATTGAACTGACTGTTACCAAGTAAACATATTATACTTACACTTCCACAGTAAGCGACTGTAAAACTTGACAAAATATATGGAGCAATTCTTTTAAAGTATTAAAAACTGACAATATAGGGATATGACCCTTGAGAGAAAGAAAATAGAAGACGTGGGCTCCACAGTTACCCCAGATTTTTGATACAGGGAAGTGGAGCCCACACAGAGAATGGCAGACTTTCTGGGAAGAGGAAGCAGACATCAGATGTTAAGTTTGCAAAGGTGTCTGGATTTATGCGGCAAGGTACCACGGAATTAACTCTGCAAGTGAAAAGAGCCCAGAAATCTATAAGGGTGTTTCCTTGAGTTTTTGGCCAAAGACTAAGCTGTGTATTCTCAGGGTGAAGCCTGGCAAATAGAAACAAAAATGAACTGAACTGAGATCTCAAGTCAGACAGTGCTGGAACATACCATCCAGAATGGAGAGATCTTGGGTAACATTTCAAATATTTAAATAAGACCCTAGAATGACCGAGGGTATACAGTGGGGGAAAGGACAATTTCTTTAATCAATGATATTGTGGAAACTGAACAGTCACATGCAAAAGAACAAAACTGGATCACTGTCTTAGACCATACACAAAAATAAAAGGAATTAAAGACTTGAATGAAAGACCTGAAATCATAAAAGTCTTAGATGAAAAAGTAGGAAAAAAACTTCTGACATTGGTCTTGGTGATGATTTTTTTTTTGGATTTGTTACCAAAAGCAAAGGCAACAAAAGTAAAAATAAACAAGTGGGACTACATCAAAGTAAAAGTCTTCTGCACAATGAAGAAAATGATCAACAAAATGAAAAGGCAACCTACTGAATGTGAGACAATATTTGCAAATCATATATCTGATAAGGGATTAATATCTAAAATACATAAAGAATAAATATGAGTTTAGTGCTACTGGCATGGGTCCACATGACGATTTTTGGTATTTTGAACTGAAAATCATAAGCAAGCCTGATGTTATTTCCAGGAAAATACCAAACTTGACAGTCTTTGCCTTACAGGTTTAGAAATTGGTCTTTATCAATATAACCAAAGATGATCAGCCACTATGGACACATCAATACAGAGTGTGTTATCCCTTTCTAGCACCTGAAATGCACATATATACTATCCTTCTTAGAGCCTATTTTGTAGGTATCTGGAAAACCGATATGGTAATTATTTATTTTTTTTTAATAAACATAGAATTAGAACAAATGAAGTTCAGGGGCTTCAGTGTCATTTCATATGGATCACAGTGGTGTACATTCAAACATTTCATTCTGTAAGAGACAGATAATTCTTGTGTACCAAGATTCTGCTTCTCTTTTCACAGTTTGTGACCCAAAATGGCAGTTGTGCTTCTCTGAACTGTGCTTCTATATATTCTCCAGCTACTGTTCTCTATCTTTTTTTTTTTTTTTTTAAAAATCATTAGGTAGTGATTATCATTCAAGTATCTATTTTCTCATTTCAGGAACTAACAAGTCTTGCCACAATGTAAATTGATGCAATTAATTTAGCTCTCAGAGGGCTGGCATATTTCCCTTGTTTTCAAGTCTTGAGTAATACTTTACAGTCAACTCTGTAAACTGTAAATATTGATCTAGAGGGCAATCAAATATATAAAGAGAGGGAAGTAATGAAAAGAGGGCTTTGGAAATTATTGCTGTGACTAGGTCAGTTGTCCCTAAACCCATGCCATTACTAGAATCAACTGAGTAGCTTTAAAAATATACAGAATCCAAGAACCTGTCACCAGACATTGTAATTCAGTGTATCTGAACTAGGAACTGAGAATTTGTATTTTATATAATCAGTGCATATTTCTAATAAAATAACATAGGGGAGGAAACCAGTTTTAGAGATAATATTAGAATGAAAGCATTTATGAGTGAGAAGAGAACCAACTGAAGACAATCCTGTGGAATCCCAATATTTGTCAGGAGATGAATCAATGTTTTCCAAATGTGTAGATTTGGCTGTGAAGGCAAGGAGCGTAAAAGTTCACACAAAATAATAAACAAGATCAAGGGGTGGCCAGCTATTTAAGATTGGAAAGGGGTATGTTTACATATTAAGGAGATTTGGAGCTTCATATGAGAAAGAGACAGAAAGAGTCACTCTAGAGGAAAGAGAATGAATGGTTCGAGCAAAAAAAGGTCTAGGAGGTGGTTGGAGCTGGGAGATTAACAGGTTTGATTTTTATTCAGTGGCTACTATGTGCTGGCATGTGTAGAGGTTAATTATTTACCATTACAGAAACTCTGCAAGGTGAGTGTTTTTATTTGCATTAATAAGAAAACATATTCAGAACCCTTAAATATATTGCTCGCATTCAAGCAACTCAAATTGTAGAGACAGGAATTACATATTAATTTACCCGACTTTTTCGCTGCCCTTTCACTTCTGAACAATGTTTAGAATAAGGAGGATGAGAGAAGGTAGTGCTTATTTGGGAAGAGAACCAGTTCTCCTTCTGAGACTCAAGGAAAGAAGAATGTGTGGAAATGAGGATAAATATATAGGTTGGGAGAAGGGAGGAAGGTAAGAGGTTAAAAAAGAAACAGCCAGTGAAGGGAGTTAGGCAAGAGATTTGACCAAATCCAAGTGAAGGCATAATTTGCCATTATTCTGTACCAAACGTCCAAATTTGGAATGATTTTTAAAGTACTTCTGGGTTTAAATATGAATATACATTTCTAAACGCGAATAGTTACAAATTGTTCATTATTTGGTTATCTCTTTACTTCAACAGTAAGCCCAAAGAGATATACAACTTTTTAAAACAGTAATTCTTGCCTTGAAATATATTAAATTTAGATAAACCAAATTATACATTTATTGGAGAAGTTGATTAGCAATATTTTATTGATTATTACTTTAGAAAGCAAAAAAACTTTAAATAATCATCACTTAATACATTTTTATAAATATGGATTTTCCTATAGTGAGCATATATTTTTTAAGTAGGTCATACCTGCCATGGAAAATATTAACCAAGAGGAGCTTTTTAACTGTAGTTTTTGTGTGTGTGTGTGTGTGTGTTTACATCTTGACTTATCATTTATATTTCTAGTATACAGAAGCAAAGAAAATAATATAAAATTTCATATGTACATATTTGATCTTCTCTAAAATGTCCTATGAAATAACATTTTTGATAGAAAGTTATAACACATTTTTATATATAATTTGCATTCAACCCACATGAAAGCTGTAGAAATTGGTTCTATTTGAACAGTAATTATTTCTGCCCTCAGTATTGCCTTTGACAATGTAAGAAACCGTTGGATTCATTTTAATTTGCTTCAAGTAGTGGTGATTAGAGAGGGTGTGAAGAATAGCTCTCCACTCAATTCTCTCTAATTATTACAAGACACATAATAAACCTCTTAGAAAAGCAAATATTTTGAGTTCATTACCCCCACCCCTCCCTCTGGAAATATAAAGTAATGTGTTCTCTCTTTCAATTTCATTTAAAGAGAAATATATGTTATTGATTCATTGCAAATTTTCATAGGAAAGCATTTTTGAAGGCTTGTAAGGTTAAAATATGGAGCATAATAGAATTCTGAAAAATTTCACAGGTTTTGGTTTCAAATCACATCCTCTCCATCTTGTGTTATTAAAGTGGCATTATGAATAACAATGTTCATTCCTGATGAATTTAATTTGGTTTCTGTTTATTAGTCCAGCCTATTGAGGTAAGCTTATATCTGGAGTGTTCTCCCTATATTTTTTATGCCCAGTTTTTACTCATGTGCAAATATGAAGAATATATGTTGAATATCTTCATCCTCTTCATTGCAATAGCACAGGAAAAATCCAAGTTCTATGATACCTCACTAGGCTTTCTTTTATGCTAACCAGGTGTCGATAGCCAATTCATCCAGGAGAGGTTGCATAATGAGTTTCAATTTCACCTAAAAGTTGTGTGATTGTTCACTATTTATCCAAACTTGTGCATTAGAAGAAGCATAATTAGGTTTCATAGTTTTTTTGTGTGTGGCTAACTAATCTCTAGAATTGGCCACAAGTAAGGATTAAAGAGGCAGAGAATAGAGTTGGGATAAGGAAAAGCTGGGAACTGGGCTTTAGACTCCAATACATATGATCTTAAACAACAGTGAAGTTGTGGAAGGACTATTATGTTTCCTTCTGGAATAAAGTAATTGTAGTTGGCCAAATAATGGTCCTCCAAATATATGGGTGCACTACATGAGCCCTTAAAAGCAGAGAACAATATTCAACTGGAAGAAGGCAGAACAGAAATATGTCAGAAAGAGTATCAGAGATTTTGAGCATGAAAAGGACTTGACACTTCGTTGCTTTCCTGATGTAGGAGCTCACTTGTAAGGATGGAAGAGAGGCTTCCTCTAGGAGCTAAGGGAAGTGGTCTCTAGAGGACATTCAGCAAGGAAATAGGAACCTCAGTCCTATAACCACAAGGAATTGAATTTTGCTGACAACTTAAATGAGCTAGAGGGCGTATTCTCCTATGGAACTTCTAGATAAGAACCTAGTAGGGCAATACTTCGATTCCATCTTTGTGAAACACAAAGCAGAGGAACCGAGTGAGCCAACATGGATTCTGACCTACAGAACAGTGAAAAGGTAAATATGTGTTGTCCAAAGCAACTAAATATGAGTTATTTGTCTAGCAATAATAGGAAATTAATGCAGCAATTAATATAGTTAACAATTTTGATGTGGTTTGGTTGTTTTTATCTAAACAAAATGACAATGGCAATATTTTGAAGTTAAACTTTTACTTAATCACATCAAAATTTATTGATTGTTTTTATGGTAGATGTTCATAAATCTGATGTAAGTTCATGTCTGATCAACATTAAGTTTGGGCAATATTTGCCAGTCTTCAGTTTAATAAGAAAATATTTTCACTTATATTTTCTCAAATTGTTATAGAAATTGAAGAATGGGAATGTAATACTTTGGTTTATCATGTTCAGAACAGTTTTCATAAATAATACTCAGTTGCAGTTAAAAGTGTCATTTAATGTCAGCACATCTGAGTTTTTCAGTGACTTTGACTCACATCAACTAGTGTCCTTGAGCAGCTCCCCTATTTTTCAAGATGCCAGTTACGTTGTCTGTACAACAGGAGACTTCTAAAAATGATCTGTAAGACCCATGCCAGCCCTGAGAACCTGTGGTTCTGTGGACAGTACAATGAGAGACAGGTGGGGATTGACAATAGGAGATAAAAGGGGGAAGCTGTTTCTACTTCATCTTTCTCGGAGAGCTGTTGTGAGTATAAAAATAAGAACAAAGTTATTTTTTCTTTCTACCTTCAGGTATTTTCCATCTAGGATTAGATTTTAATCCATTTGGACTACCCAGGCACTCACTTACTAGACTTTAAGCCCCTCCATATGCTGTTTATTCCACCTTTCTGATTTGAAAGAAAAAAAAAATTTACCATTTTCTTAAAAGAACCAAAGCAAACATACAGGTTTCAATATTTTCCTTCTGTCAGTCATCCATTAATACTTTGTCCCCAAGTCAGTGAAATTTATCCTCCTAACAGGTAGGTGTCCCTGCATCCATCCTGCCTACCTTCCAATCTCTTTACGTATTCAGGCAGGGTACATTTTAAAAATACATGTCTTTGCCTCCTTTGAGTATAAAATTCTTTAATCACTTTCATGACAGTGTTAAAATCCCACAATTTTAAATGTAGTTAAAAAAACCTCTCTGTATGGCCTGATCCTTGTTTATTATTTAGGTCTTATTGCATATGACTCTACCTACTCATTCTCTTGGCACCAGTTGTGTTGTCCATCTCTTAACTTTTGGAGTGTTAAAACACCAACTTTTTGCTCCAGTACCAACAGCATTTCTGAGTATGTTGAAAGGTCTGACTGTCGCCTTCTTTTCCCCCATAAGTAACTTCTGCTTACCCTTCAGGTCTAAGGACAAGGTGTGTCCCTCATTGTAGTTTCATAAAACCGTTTGTGTGTGTGTGTGTGTGTGTGTGTGTGTGTGTGTGTGTGTGTGTGTGTGTGTGTGTTCCCTCATTTGATGTGGTGCCTCCCTCAGTTTGTCCTTATACATTTATTAATATGATATTGGAATAATTTTCCCATCCCACTGTTTTGTCAGACCCATGAAAGTAGAAAATATATTAACTTTTGCTTATAACTGAATTTATTTCTAGGTAGTCAATACATGTTTCTTTTATATCGAATGAATGATTTTTGTCATCTTTAAGCTATAACCCAAATACAAGCTTCTTCAGTATACTTCTTTGTGCAGTATCCTCATTTACATTTCTAAACTTTCTTGCCCACCATCCTCCCAGCACTAACCCCCTTGCTTATCCTTAATTTTTTCTCATTAGCTTACATTTCCAATATATATTCTTATACTCTTAACTTCTTCAAAATTTTTCTTCTGCCTAGTTGTCTTATTGCTACTTCTCATGGGTCTAGGGGCTCAAGTCTTCTATGGATGATTTAGAGTTAAGATAGTCTGTTCTAAAATACTGATTTACTAGAGCTGTGTGAAATTCTCTGGTCTTTGATTAATGTTACCCAGCTACATCACCTTCTAGTCTTTCCCATTGTTGTTATCTGTTTCCCTTTAGAACATTCCCAACATTTGCCAAAGACTTTGCATTCCATGAATTTATACATTTATTGAAAATAGTTAATGAGTTCTTACCATATTCTGGACTCTGAGATTGTATTGTTAAACACATAAAAGGCCCCGCTGTTATGTGTTGGTGAAGTGTGGAAGAGGGAACCATATGGTCAATAAACAAGAAAATCAATTTATGAGTTATTTTCAGATAGTTAAGGGACTAAGAGGAATATAATGCAAGGTGATTTGGCAGAGTCTGAGGGAGGTATGTACTTACGATTGTTTGGATGGTCTGGGTAAGCCTGTGGGAGAGTAAACAAAATAACTGCTGCTAACAACCTTCACATAGTGATTACTATGGAAGTGGTGAATTTTAAAAGCCTGGGCCCCAGCCTGTGAGTCTCTAGGTAACTTTAAGGAGTAAAGATAGGGCTGCAATAGGTGCCCCTCAAGACACAGAGGTTCTGTTATATTTTTGCTCTAGAATTTTTGTTTATCTTCTGTCCTGCTTACCAGCCACACAGAGATACAAACCAAATCTCAACCTTCTCCATATCTTTGCATCTTTGAAATGACCTAATTTATGGAGAAAGAGTGGAACCAGAAGGAAAGCTAAGATACTATTCAGTTCTAAGCCCCGCTGGCTCAGGACAGACAGCAATCTGAAGCAGTGTGGAGCATTGCGGCATTCTAGCAACCTTTCCATATATACTCCCTTTCCAAAGTCTATTACTTTCTTCTGCTTCCAGCACCTCCCTCTTTGCCCCCCACACAAGAGGGATACCACTACCTGCTGGCTTCCCAAGAGTTTATATATATACATATATGTGTGTGTGTGTATACAATACATATACACATACACATACACACACATACACATATACATATACATACACATACATACACACGTATGCATAAACGTAGATATATCACATATACACACATACGCACACAAATAGTGTGTGTAAATGTATGTATTCCATGGTTTTTTATTCTACTTCTGTTTCTCTGACATCTTTAGGGTTGAATTTAGAGTGGAAGTCACCAGCCCAAATCTAGTTCACTTTCTAGTTTTGAAAGAAAAGTCTATCAGTTATTCAAATGCGAATGAAAAAGACTCTTCTTAGTTCTATTTTTACTTGACCTCTCTGTAAGATTTGATTCTGTTGACCACTCTTACCATGTCTAAGAACTCTCCCTTCTTAAAGATTCCACTAACCACTCTCTGATCAATGGTCCTGCCTAAATGTTTCTAGATAAAATTCAGTGTCTCAAATGTACATGAGACCCTTTCCACCATGGCAGATGCATCATTCACCACTGCACTGGCACCCATGGCACAACCCTACCTGAATCGGTCACCAGTATATGCCCTGCGTCAGTGTCTTTCTCGTCTGTCTGGTGTATGGGCATGTTGTTCCCTCTGCTTGGAGTATCCCTTTTCCCTACCTCTCATTCCCTTTCCAATTTCTCAGTCAACGTTTTTCTAGGGAAAAAAAAAGGACAAAAGAGAAAACAACAGCATATGAGTTACTGGCATGCTCTAGTTTGCCAGAACCCCACCTCTGTGTCTATATTTTGACTTCATCATTTTTCATGTTGCTGTAGTGGTTGATATATCTCTTTCTTCATGATTCTATGACTAACCTGTGTGGCATAGGCTTTGTTCCTAAAACAATTTTGCGTGCATACTAGTTCATTAGCACTCATTACAGTAATAAATTTGAAGAACAATAAATGTTTGCTGTGAACAAGGTTCTCATAAAAATAGATGGTACACTGATAGGAGAATTTTTGTGGAAAAATAAATGTTCTTTGTTGTTAAACTTCTACTTTGGAGACAACGATATTGCTAGCTTTGTTCTAGATTAAAGCTATACGTTTTGGATTTTCTAGAGGCATAGATATAAAAATTAAGTATCATGGCAGAATAGTTATTTATGAAAAATCTTTGCCACACACATGGATTTTATATTTGTTACATTTCATAAGTCATTTAAGTGGTTTGAAATTAGATGAATTTTAAGCATATTTGTATAATCAGATAAAAGAAGAATCAACAAAAAATGAACATATCTGAGTTTCGGCTACCTCTTCCTTTTTTTTTTGGAGTCTCAGAAGTAACTTACAGGAAGATAATCAAGGCACCTGTAAGCACCACAAAGGAGATCATTCATTTCTATATAATGAAACTACTTTTTAAATGACTTTGTATTTGAAAAATAAAGTTGATGAAAAGAAAGTCTTTCCTGGAAGTAAACTATAAAACCAGAACATTTCTTCCCCTTCTTCTAAGGTGAATAAAATAGGGGACCATGAAGGAGGCATAAAGTCAAAATAAACCAAAAATCATAATTAAAAATTTCTGTCTCCTTGACATAATATTTTTCATCATTTTGCTTAAAATTTACGAAATATTAACACCTGCTAGTACCATTCTAAGAATCTCCGCACATATTTTTTTTTTGAAAATGAGGGAGTAATTTTCCCTTTAATGCCAAGAGTTATCTTCATTTCAGAATTGATTCATGATTAATCAGTCATACTTTCAAACAGACATCTATTTTGATTAAACGATTAAAAATATTAACCTGGGATAATTCCCACTTCATTTCTTATTCACCCTCATCATGTTAGTGAACTTAGCTATTTTTGAATCCATAAAACTACTCCTACTTCAGTTCCTTTTCTGCAAATTTGACAATTAATACTTTTTTTTTTTTTACTGCTACTTACTGTTGAACTAATTTTCTTGCAGATTATGTTTGTCAGTCTCATTCTATTTTTATCACACTCGAGAGTGACTCATTGGTCTTTCATTTAATAAGTTTTATGTTGCTCAGTACAGTCCCAATTTGGCTTGTATGAAAACTGATACAAAAACAAATTCATTTTAAATTTGTATACTTGCAAAGCAATGGTTCCTTCTAGAATTTTAAAGGTTGTAATTTTTAAATTCTTGCCCCAGATGAATAATAAGTCTATGTTGTTTGGCTGGGCATATTACTAAGTAATGTCGTAGTTTTGCATTAGAAATGAAGTCTCAAATCTTATTTATCTAATTTATCTCTGTGCTTTTCTGTTCAGCTTCAGTTAATATTATTAAATTCTTATCTAATTATAATGCAAGCAGTGTGACTTTCAAAACCAAGACCATGCAGCATTTTCTCTGTAACCCCTAATATCAAAGGCTTGCAATAAATCAACCAAAAAATGTTGTTTGGATATACCTTAGAATGCAAATTTCTCACACCAAAAGTGAATTGTGTGGTTATTCTTATTTAGAAGTATAAACATACCGTTACTTTGGTTGTTTTAAATACCTCTAGATAAGCATATATTTGAGAAATCCAGTTATTTTATAGTGACTACTTCTCATGAGAGACTTTTTTATTTCTGAAAGATACATAGTTATTTCTGTTATAATATGCATCCTTCTCTTTCATGGTGCACCTGAGTCTCAGTCATAGCTCTCCTGTGTTTTCAATAGAAGTCCTTTGCAAATATTTGGAGATTTAGAGGGCATTTATAAAGGTAATGTATGATAAAGCTACAACCAAAATTGTTGTAATCCAGAAGTACAGGTTTGTTTCATCAATCAGCCTAATGTCACTCATGCAAAGTTTTGAAGTATTGTGAGCTATATAAATTGCCCCATTTAAACTTCTCATGAAACGTTTAAAATTATCTAATTATTTTAATTAAGATATATTTAACAAATATTAAATGGTCAGTACAAGAAGCTTTGACAATGGCATATACCCTGAAACACCTGTTAATAACAGGATTCAGAACCTCTTTATCTTATCAGAAAGTCCCTGATCCCCCTTTGCATGCAATTCTATTCTTCAGTGCCTCTCCAATCATTATTTAATTTCTGTCACTTTAGAATAATGTAAAGCAGTACCACTTGCTACACATTCTGACCAAAAGCTGATTTTGTCTTTTTTATTTTAGTCATTCTAATTGTTATCAATTTGCATCTCATTGTGGTCACAATTTTTCTGGTTACTAATGACATTGGTCATCTATAGTTATTTTACTCATTGATCTTCCTTTAAAAAGTATGTACTCAAGTCTTTTGTCACATTGTTCATTTTTAAATTTTCAGTTTGTCAGTGTTTCTTATATGTTTTGGAAACAAGCGCCCTGTTAGACACACGCTGTAAATAGTTTCCTGTTTGTGGCTTGCATGTCATTTTCTTATCTGTGTCTTCTGATGAAAAGAGCAGAAATTTAAAATTTTTAAAGGTATCTAATTAATCTTTTTTTAATTTTCTTTTGGAATTTGTCTCAGAATATCTGTTACCTAATGAATGGACTTAAATCAGTTGTCCAGCGTATATTTCTGGACTTATTCCTGTTCATTGATCCATTTATCTACAGAATGCCCTGTTTTTATTATATAGCTGGTATTAAGTCATAATAGTCTTGGCTATTTAAATTGTTTTAGCTGTTAAATGTCATTTTTCTTTCCATCTAAGTAAGTGTTATGGAATAGACTTGACAATTTCTAGACAACATGAACAAGATTTTTCTCCATGTAGAATTGCAAGATTGTAAAGTCTGTGCATCTTCCACTTTACTAGATTGTGACTTTTTTTTTAATTATTAAAATGCTTATACCACTTTCTCCTTACTTAAGCAACATGTGTTTCTATTTCTCTCTTGTTCTCACTGGCACATGGTATCAGAGTTTACAATCCAAAGGGTTTTGTCAGTCTCTTTTGTTTCAATTTTTATTTCTCTAATGCAATTGATAATCTTTTCATGTCTATTGGCAGTTTAGACATTTCTGTAAAATGTCTACTCAAGTCTTTTACCCTCTTCTATTTTTTTTCTTATTAATTTGAAGAAATTCTTTATATATTCTAGGTATTATTCCTCCCCCCCCCTTTTCCTATTGAAATGTCTTCTCCAAATCTGTGGCTTAACATAATGCTTTGTTTTTGATATCTTCTGGAATATAGACATTTTTGCGGAATAATGTGGTTTATGATTTTTAGATTATGTGTCTCAATAAGGAAATCATTTTCTGTCCCAAATTTATACTGGCAAGTTTTTTATTGTAAGCAGTTTAACGTTTAGCTTACCAAACTTTAATCCCATGGAAATTATTATTTTTATACATCATACAAAAAAAAAATCAGGTTTTACTTGTTTTTTTAAACAGATAACCATTGGTCTCTGACCATTCATTCATTGCAAAATACCTTTTTACCTGACTGATTTTAGTGCTACTTCTTTTATATTCCAAGTGTGGATGTATAGATTTATTTCTTTTAAATTTGTTAATATATTATTTAAGGTATTTGCACCTAAGTTCATAAGTGAGATTGGCATATAATTTTCTTTACTAAAACTGTTTTTGTCTGTTTTGTGCATTTGTTTTTAGCTTGATGGCTACAGATCTAGACATGATTTGAGATTACATAGGTTAGGACCAAACTTTAGGGATGGCAAAGCAGTGACCTGGAGCAGAGCTGCTCCGCAGCACCCGAGCTGCCTGAACTTTTACAGGAGAGAGCTATAAAGTTCTATTTTGCTTGAACCTTTTTTGGGAGATCTTTTTTTTTTTTGGCTGAAAATGTAATGCTAAATGACACTTAGATATATTCTATATTTTCTTGAACTGGCCTTGGTATTTTGTGTTTTTATGTAAAACATATTCATTTTTAAAGTTTCCAATTCATTTCCAATTCATGAGGTACTTCATAACAATCTGTTATGATCTTGAAAAATCTCTACAATTACATGTCATTTTGCATATCTTATTTTATTTGTGATTTTTTTTCCTTAATCACTTTTGTTTTTGTATTTGTCTTTTTAATAACCTTTATCAACCACTTCTAAAGATTCTTTATTACATAAGGGATCATTGGTAATTTCAATCCCAGGAATAGATTCTATTGCATAGGAAGTTTTATTATTATAGGAGTAAAACTACATAAACCTTTTAAGAACACAAATCATTGATAACTTGCTCTATTTCTTGTATATTTATTAGACTTCAGTTTCCACAGCTTTGGTTAGAGGAATTCATTTTAAAAAAACATATAGAATTCAATATTTATTGACCATAATTATAAACATTATTCTCTTATAAAATTCCTCAATATTGTTATAATCTCATATCTATTTCCAATTTTGTTTTTATCTTGTTTATAATTTTACTACTTATCTTAGAGTTTGGTCTGTTTTCCTGGTTTTTCAGTTCTAGCTTTTATTTACAAAATATATTATTTTTTTTAATCAGGTCATAATTTTTACTTTTAATTTTGTCCTATTGTTATTATTGTTTAACACATTCAAAGATTATTTGAAACATTTTCATAGGAGTACAGACTTTAGCAGAGGAATGGGACAACTTTTCTATGGATTTTCCCAGAAAGATAGGTTTTTAATCATGTCCCATATTTAGTACCTATATAAATGACTTTTGCAGAATGTTTAGGTCCTATTTCTATAAAAATCTCTCCCCTATATATCTTTTGATGAGATGCAAAGCATATGATTTCACTAAGATATGCGCTTGGGGATCCATTAGATATAATAGATTCCTGAGCCCATGAGAGATAATAATAAATCAAAATCTCGCAGTGGAGCACTAAGTCTTTATTTTAGCACAGTTCCCCAGGTGACTCTGAAACATAGCCAGATATCCTTCCCACTGCCTTGAAACACCACAGTGTTTTGATTGTAATTGGTAAATATTTATGTGGTATAAATGGAGTTTATTTCCTAACCATATGTAAAATGGAGCTCTGAAAAAAAGTTTCATTCTCTAATCAAAGGCATTAAATGAAGTCCTAAAAGAGTCAGATTTTTGCTTCCTTACACTGTCTGGTAACTAAAATCTGGTAAGCCCTTGTCTAGTCACAGAAAAAAAAAAAGTTGGGGTAAAAACATGTTCAGTTAATTTGCAAATATACATATTAAATTTACAAAGAGAAAACTTTTGGGGTATATTTGATGAATTTTAAATGTCTCCATTTTCAGTCTCTTTTTAAAAATGATTTTTGGCTTCATTAGCAATGTGGTAGTTTAACCATAGGTGCCTAAAATTTGAATGACATTTGTGAGAACCATTCATTTTCTGCCAAACTCTTAATCCATGCTTATTTTCGGTGTCAATTATTTCTACCTCAGAATCCTACAGAAGTAATGTACTGATTCTCAAGGGATAGGCGCCACTTCCAGTTGATCATACTATTGAGATTCGATATGGTGGCAAGCCACCCTTGCTCGTGTTGGCAGAGATAACCCTGCCGATTAAATGTCCTTCAGAGGCACTCCGTAAATTAAGCCACACATGGGTGCTACTGATCACTGCAGCTCTTGTTCTCTCACAGGAATTCTGTGATGTTGGAGGAGTCAGCTGTATGTTCTAGTTTTTAGTTTCCTGCTATGATACAGAATTGGGAGAAGAATATGAGAATTCCATATAATACACTTGAAATTATATTAACATGTAAAACTAGGTTTTGTGGTCTAGTGGGTGTTTATCACATATTTGATGAGGTGGCATCTTTTGAATACCCATCCAATGAGATATGAGTCCATTGTTCTCAGGTTAGAACCTAGGACACCCTCTCAGCCTTCCTCATGTCTACACAATCTTGGCTCTGTCAATCAAAAGTTGTGTGAGACTTTTGATTTGGAAGTAAGCAACAAAGGAAAGTGGGTACAGTCCAGAATCCATCTTTTGGCGTGGGTGGTGGTAGAGTCTGGGGGACCCGGGATCCAGCCTGGAAGGTGTGAGCTGCAGTTCCTGCAGGAGCAGCAGTATTCTCACTGCAGCACCCCCACACCGTGGTACCCCCACACCGTGGTTGGTGTGCTGGTTCATGCCGCTCAGAGTAACTCTCACAGTTTTCTTAGAGATCTTCTGAGCTCCCTACTATTCTATAATCATTTATTAAATGTTGTTTAGAATGGATTCTCATCTGCAGGAAAGAACTCTGAACTTGCACATTGTCTCACACTTGCTAACTACGTTCCAGATATTTTGATTTTCTTTTTGTCTTTTCAAAAACTCTCTTTCGTCCCCACCTCGGGTCTCTTCATTTGATGTTCCTTCTGCATCAAATATAGATCATCTCAGAGTTGACCCGTCTCATCTTTAGACCTCTGCCTTAACACTGTTCTTTCAGAGATGCCATCCTCACTGTTCCTCTCTTCTGTTCAGTGATCTGTCACACCCCTTGTTTAGCTGATTTGTTTGTTTATCTATTTTTATATCTTCCTCATAAGATGGAGACAGGACTCTTTTTGTATATTTACTCAAGTATTCTCAGAATCTGGAATAGAGCATGGCAAATAGTTGACATTTGCTCTTTATGAATGAATAACTGAGTGAATGAATGAGTGTGTCTAATATATTGTTTTATTTTCAAGAACTTTTTGAGGGCAGTATTAAGAATCATACTTTTGAATTTGGACTAGGAGGAGAAAGAATTGAGAAACTCAGAGAATTGAGCTAGAAGTAGAAAGAAAGAATATCAAGAAAAGTAAAGATTTTTCAAAGAAAAACATGGTGAAACAAAGGATAAAATCAAAATACAGTAATTTGAGAAAGTTATCAAATACATATTCCTAGCAACTATGTACTCAGAACTGCACATGGAACTGCAAGGGATAAAAGGAAATCTAAGGAATCTAAGCTGTCCTTGCCTCTTTAATGCTCTGGAATGGTTTGAGAAGAAAAAGGAAGATTTATGGAAATGAAAAAGGAAAAAGTGAGTAATGGAGTTCTGACATTGTTGGAATAAGTCTTCCTTAGAGCTTCCATTGCTCAGAGTAAAAAAATCTGAAGACATTTTTTGGGGACAAGTTCTTCATAAACAGAAATAATTGTTTAGAATTTATGTTCTAAAGTTCATTCCCATCTAACAAATAGTGAAACACTAATAACTTTGAGAGAAAAATGAATACTGTAAGCTTTAATATGTAATAGTGGAATACTAGTTAATTCCTAATACTGACAAACTTTCAAATTATACCTCTTCAATCACTTTTGTAATTAGTGAGTAGACACCTTGAAGTGCTGTGATCATTCATATTTTAATTGTCAGGCAGTGCTCTCAACAGCTATACCATATGTTCCAACAGCAACAACAACAAAAAAATAAGCAGTTATGCTAAGATAGAAACTACAGTTTTGATCATGGGTAATTGGGTGATGGCATGATTCAGTTCTATTGCTTATTCAGTCAGAACATAATTATCATCATACTTTCCACTATCCCATGAGCATATTTATTTCTCTTCTCTCCAAAATAATTTTAGTGTGCAGTGTAAATAAATAAAATTTCTCTGTCAAGGGGAAGTACGGATTACATTTAATTCACTGAAAACCTATTTAGAAATTATTACAACATACTAAGTGAACACATACACATACATACATGATAGAATTTATAACACAACATGACATGGTAATAAAAGTGGGTATTTAGCTTGTATTTTCTGCAGGACATTTTTTCCAGGGCTTTACATATTGAGTCCTCACAGCTATTTTATAATATAGGTTCATTATTATTCCCATGTTTTAGAAGAGAAAAGTAATTTATAGGAAGAGCAAATGACTTACTCAAGTTTAAACAACAAATGAATGACAGGGCCAGGATCTTCACCCAAGATTTCTGCCACCAGGTATGTATCTCTATGCTGGGCAATACTGCCTCGGTAGTGGGACACATAGGAGTTTTGAGTTAGTCCAATTCAAATTTGGGCTCAAGTTTCAGAGTTGACTATGATTTGGAGACCATTCTTCAACATCTCTCAAATTTAAGATCATCTACACTAAGTAATAAATTAGTGAAATCATAAATAAATGAAATAATACATAATAAGTGAAAACCACAACACCATCCATAATAAAAGCCACTGCAAAGGACTGTCATGTTATTTGAAAGTAATGTAAATGTAAAAGCACCTAGCATACTCATCAAGATACTATATGTCCTTGGTTATCAGTAGTACTTTTCCTGTGCTTGAAAATTTTATGCCTAAACCAGAGGTACTTTGTCCTGTTTTCTCCGTTCTGTGGTTTGAATGGGAGAGAGCTGCTGTGGGGGAGATTCCCTCACCAACTGCTACCCCTGTACAAACCAGAGTGGGGTGTGATTGCTGGGCTACTGAATGCAGTGGGAGTTGTTTCTTTCCATTCTAGGAACCTCACCAGTGTCAGGCACAGTGTTGCCTCTGTCGTTGCGTTTACTACTTTTCTTCTTGGCTGATTTTTAAGTGCAGTATTTAAAAAGAAGAATCCCTTCTGCCAGGCATACCTGCTTCTTAAATTTATTGCTATTGGATATAATTATCTGTCTTCCAAAAACCAAGTTGTGGTCTTTCCCAAGTCTGTCCTTTCCTCCCTCTCTCCCTCTCTCCCTCCCTCCCTCCCTCCCTCCGTCTTTGTTTTTTCTTTCTTTTATTTTTACCTCATGCAGATTTTCCTTCATCAATTTCAGGTTTCTAAATGACAACAATAAATTTTTAAATATAAAAGCAGACTTCTTAAACAACTATAATTTTATCATTTTCAGAAATGCACAAAAAGCCTCCAGTTGGAGATTCCTTCAGTTTAACAAATAAAATTATTTGAAGCCTCCCCATAGTGATGTTTCCCCTCCAATTCATATTATTAGAAGCAATCGGTAGGATTGAAAATATTTGCTCAAATCAAGATTTACAGTACTTTTGAAAAATGACTCTGAAACATGAGATTAGGTGACCCTGTAGTCCTGGATTATCATTCTTTCCCAGTTACATCTGATTACTGTGGCTTACTCGCACTTTTAATACTCAGACATAGATAATGTACTTGAAAATACTATTAACAGCTGGTCACACAACATTACTGAGGAGACTCAAAACAGGACTTTTAAATAAATCTAAAATTAATTAAAAACTGGCCTATATGGGTCCTAGTTTGAGATAAAGTAGTGTGTCTTATATTATCATTTCTACTGAGATTTCTGAGGCTTGAATTGCCTAGACAGCAGTCTTTTTATACACAGCTAGAATTGGGGTCTCCTATATAGTGTGACATAAGGAGGACCAAGGGATAATTTCTGACTCTTTTCTTGAGTTATCTTACATTCTTGCAGTGTCTGTTGTCCTTTATCACATTTCCTTAATTAATCAAGAAAGAGTGAAATATTTGTATTAACAAGTAAATTGTTGATCTGAAAATAGAATTAAATACATTACCAATCAAGTATGTCATGTTATGAGTTATCTTGTAGAGAAAACATTATTTCTTACTACGTGATTGATAACATGTACTCTAGTAAAAAAGAAGAGAGTTAGAAGCAAGTGGAGATTTTCAAGCCAGAGAATCTATATTGTGTGAAGAGATCATGGAAACAGAAAAACAATGAGAATGCTGGGATATTGAAGAGATGATGAGGCAACCAGAAGTAGAAGAAAGAGTTAAAAGAGGATTAGTTAAGTATATATCTGTTTGTTTCTGGATTGTCTATTCTGTTTCATAGATATATTTTTGTATCATTCTGCCAATATCACATTGTTAAGATACTATAGGGTAAAACGATTCCTGAAATTAGGTAAAGCAAGTCCTCTAGCAGGTATTTTTATTGTCACTCATCTGGTCAAATGTTTTGCCCCTTTTTACTAGTCTTTTGTCTTTTTACTGTTGATTTATATTAGCTCTCTCTATATTTTGGACAAAAATCCTTGGTTATTTATACAAGTTGCAAATATTGTATATTGGTTACTTATTCACTTTTTTTTTTTATGACATCTTCAGGTAAGGAGAATATTTTCTTTCGACAAAGTCCAGTCTATCAATTTTATTCTTTTTTGGTTAGTGCTTTTCAGGTCTACCTAGAAATCATTGCTTTCCTTAGTGGCTTAAAGATATTCCCCTATAACCTCTTTTAGATGCTTTATAGTTTTAGCTTTTGCATTTAAGCCTGCAATCTATCTTGAATCAAATATTTACTGAAAAGAAATGAAAACATATATCAACATAAAATCTTTAGCAAGAAAATGCATAGCAACCTTATTCATCATAATCCCACAATGGAATCCAGATTACTATGAAAAAGGAGGAATGGTTAAACCGTATTATTTTCACACAATGAAATAATATTGAGCAATAATAAGGAATGAACCACCGATATACTCACAAGTGGGTTGAATCTTATAAACATTGTCTCGCACAAAAGAACCTAGATACAAAGGAATGCATTTCTGTGATACCATATATTTGAAGTCCAAGAACAAACATTAATTTTGCAGTAACAGAAATGAATAGTGAAATCTGGTCCTGAGGTGTTGATAGGGCAGGTCTTAGATTGGAAATGAAGGGGAGAAATTTTCTAAGATGATGGAAATATTCATGTCTTGTTTTGGATGGTGATTACCTGGTATATACAATTATCACAACCTATCAAAACGAACACGTGAAATCTGTACTTTTTTTTTTTATATATACCTTGTATACCAATGATTTTGACAAATAGAGTTAGAATGTCATTAAAAGGAATAACAGAATTTCATCACTTGGAAATCTAATATGAATAGTCATTTCACAAAATGTGAATGTGTCTCTTAGAGTTGTGATGTGTACAAACTGTGGCTGTGTTCAGTGGCCATAGCAACATACACACAAATAATTGGAGCAGCATTACCTTGATTCAATGTAACTTACAGGTTGCTATTTAACAATAGCCAGTATTTTTTGTGTGTGTTCTTTGTTTTAAACACTGCAAATATTATTACGTGATCCCAGCAGTCATTTATGAACTCAATATTGCTGTTTTTCTCTTCCCCTTGCTAATGAAGTCAATAGTGTGAACCTACAACTTTAAAAAGGTAAAAATTCATTAAAAGCCAATATATAGGTATATGGAGAGATGGTAAAGAAGAAAAAAATAGCAAAGTGTGAATGTCAGGTTGTTTTAATGTCCAGGACTAGCTCTAGGCAAAAGTTTTAACAGGTTTATCTTCAGTATCCTGTGAACATTTCTTCTACTCCCTGACATTTTTTTTTCTTTTTTCTTTTTCTTTTTAATTTATAAAAATCACATCACTTTTACAGCTGTCCCAAACACTGCATTTCACTTCATGGGCCTTATCCTCCCTGATGTACCTAGAGCTTCCTTTTGTGTCCAGTACATGTTTGCTATCCTTCTGTGCACAATACTTGTGCGAAATCATTTGTTTCTCATAGTAAGCATATGTGGTAAGTATATTTTTTCCTTTAACATTAGATATAATAGACACAAACGTTAAGCAAATTTCCTGAAACTACACAGCTTATAAATAAAAGATGAAACATTAAAGTCTCAAATGCAGTTTGATCCCAGAGCCTGTTCCCTCGATGACCATACTCCTTACCTCTTTCACATGTCCATTCATTGTCATACTATTTGCCTCTAAAACATATGGACTCAATATGTAAATTACCCCTTATGACTACTGCATTTCTTTAAAAATGCACACCATCCAAACCCACAGAATACAAGGCGATGCTCAGACACTGACCAGCTAGTAGAGGAGATGGTTTTATTCCTCATCTAATCTCTTTATTACAGCTTATGGGCAACCATTTTCTTTAACCATTAATTTAACAAGTATTTACTAAGCACTTACTCTATACTAGAAACCCAAGTTGACCCTGAGAGTTCAGATACCATAGAAGAACTCTCCTGAAAAAGTCTCAAATTTCAGAAATTTCAGGAAGAATAATATAATCTAATGCCCCTTTGGTAGTACTGCTGCTCTCCTGGAATCAACTCAGTTTTGTTATCTTAAGAATTGGTGCAGTCAATTTCATCATCCACCAATTAGAATTCCAAGCCACAAAGTGCAAAACAGAGTCACCTATGGCTTAAAATGGTATGTAAAAAAAAAGGTCAAAGTACTTTCTATATCTATTCTAATGTATTAGTTTCCTATTGCTGCTGTAACAAACTACCACAAATTTACTGGCTAAAAAAAAAAAAAAAAAAACAAATTTATTATCTCACAGTTCGGAAGTACCAGTCTGAAATAGGTTTCACTAGGTAAAATCTGTTGGCAGAGCTGCATTCTTTCTGGAGGCTCTAGGGGAGAATGTATTCCCTTGCCTTTTCCAGTTTCTAGTGCCTTCCTGCTTCTTGGCTTATGGTCTCTTTATTTAAAAGCCAGCAGTGTACAGCATCTTCAAATGTCCCTCTGACTCTTACCTGCTTCCCTTTCAACTTGTAAGGACCCCTGTGATTTCATTAGACCTACCTGGATAATCTAAGATTACCTCTTTATCTCAAAATCCTTAATTTAATCATGTCTGCAAAGTCCTTTCTGCGTGTAAAATAACACATTCCTAGATTCTAGGGATTAGGACCTGGACATCTTGGAAGGAGGTCTATCACCTGCCTACCACATTATAGGAAAAAATTTCTTAAAATTGTGTATTCTATAAAAACTATATTGGAAATGTAGCTAGCCATAAAATGCAAATTTAATGGCCAGGATATGTGTTTTTTTCCTAAGGTAAATTTTTAGAACCACCCTCCCCGCCCCCCCGAAAAAAAATACTGTATCAAATATCTCAGAAGGCAAGATCATTTTGAAAACATTCTTAATTGGCACAATCACTCCACAGAATATGTAGAAATCATATTTTTGATAGCCTCTGCTTGCTCACGTGCTCTCTCCCTCCATCCTCCCCTCTCCCGTCCCTCCCTTTCTCCCTTCCCCTTGCCTCCTCCTTCTCTCCCACCTTCTCTCTGTCTCTTTCCTCTAATCCCATCTCTCTTTAACACACACATGCATGCAAACACAGCTAAATCCTCTCTACTTATTACTAACAGCAAATGCATCATGATAAAGACAACATTTAGTTCAGAAATATATTTTGCTTTGTCTTAAATAGAAAAAGCAATCATACATGGAGAAAAGTATTTAAAATGTTCCAGGGATTGCTTGAGGGGTGTGAAACATCCTTTCCAGGAGAAATATTCTCATGGTTTAAGCTAAATTTATAGCAGGAATTAGATGGGTTGGCTCACTCCTCTGGTGCCTTTAGGGCATAATGTAATGTGCTGGACTTGGCTGATGAGTCATAAGGCAGGAATTCACATGGAACTTTGTTCTGTAAAGGGAAAAATCTCCCTCTTTGGAGTGCTTTGGAAAGATTCCTTGAACTATAACCTTGGTAGATGTTGGATTCAGGATCATTAACCAGCCAACTAACCACAGTCCATGGGAGGTAGTGTTCTCTCCGTGTGTGGGTTGCAGATGGAACTAGTTGTTTACAATAGCTGCAGTGAAATGATAACAAAAGTTAAGGAGTGATGAGTCAACTATGCAAGCCTCTTTCTCTAAAAGTACAAGGACAAATAAAACAACATCAATTTCCAAATTTAAAAATTACTCAAAATATACATTTCACCAATTCAAAAAAAATTACCGATGAATTATTTAAAATGCTTAACATACAGAGTGGTAGGGTTAGATTTCCATATCTACTTCTTAGTAGATGGTGACTTTGCTTAATAAATTACTTAGCCTTTCTGTGTTGTTTACTTTTCAAATGGGGTTAAAAATATTTGCTAGCCTACATTTCAGTATTATGATGACTGAAATAACCCAACAGAATACTTGGGAATGTATTTGGTATAGTCTCAAGTAATAAAAATCTATAGCAGCTTTATTAAATATTTATACCTGGAAAGCCAGTGCCTCATACATTAATTTATTAATTATTGCCAAATGACAATTCAAGATATGAACTAGGTGGTAACAAATGAAACCTCAGATATTTAGTCTTTTTTGTCAACTTTAGAATCATTGGAGTCCATTTACATTGTGCAATTCAGTAAGTAGGATAGGCGATTCATTTGTAAAACCAGTCTCCCGCTCAAGATAAAGAACATTTCCATGAGCCTTAAATGTTGCCGCATGCCTCTTTGCAGCATCATTATAGGTTATTTTGAGGTTTTTAGAATTTTTATATAAATGGAATAATAAAATATATATTCTCTTGTCAAGCTCCTTTCACTCAGCATACCATTTCTGACTTCAGCATAATTTGCATATTTCATTAGTTCCTTTTTATAGCTGAATAGTATTCCAATACAGTGTATATTTTATTATGCTTATCCATTTCCCTGTTGATCATTTGAGTTTTCAGTTTTTAGCTATTATACAGTTGCTTTGAGCACTTTTTATGTCTTTGTGTGGATATAAGTTTTAATTTTTCTTAGATGAATACCTAGGGGTGAAATTACTGGGTCATATGTAAATGTATGTTTTTTTTCTTTCTAACAAAGTGTTTTGCAAAATAGTTGTATCGTTTTACTTCCCCACCAGCAATGTAGTTGTTCCATATAATTGAGAATATTCATTCTCACAATGTTTAATTATAGGCATTTGTGTATATGTACAGTTTTATCTCTCAAGTTTTACTCTTCCAACTAATGATAAACATCTTTTCAATGATAACTTACATTTCATATATCTTAAGAAATATCTTTAAATTTTACTAATTTTTAGAATTGCAATACTCTTATTGAGTCGTAAAAGTTCCTTTTACTAGCTACAAGTATTTTGTTTCATATATATGTATATACGTATATATAGATTCTCCTATTTTATGGTTTGCATTTTTAGTTCATTAACTATGTCTTTATTTTGATAAAGTTCAGTTTGTTATTTTTCTTTTTTGGTTTATGCATCTGGTATCTCTTTAAATAAACCTTTGGCTACCTATTACTTAAAAAAATTCTCTCATTTTTTTTTCCTAGCAATTTTATAATTTTAACTTTTAATTCTATGACATCTCAAGAAAAATTTCACATATGATGTGAGTATTGAGGTTTCTTTTTTTAGTACAGTTGTCCTGTTGTTGAAGTACCATTTCTTGAAACAATTTTTCTTCTTTGAATTACCTTGACCCCTCATGTACAGAATGGCACATTTTTTTCCCCACCTCTGGTTGTAGTGTACCGCTGATTCATTAACATTGAACTCACAACCATCAGCACTGATACTCATGCCTGAATGAAGCTTACCTACTGTGCATTTTCTCTGTAAGGGACATCATAGCCTTTTTGTGTTATGAACACTAGACAGTGCTTCCATGCTATGCTTGGGGGCCATTTTAAACAGCCCAATCACCAACATAAAGCATAAAAATGAGAAAAACATGGCAATAAATAGACCATGAAAAGAACACTTGTTTACAGTGTGAGAGCTGAAACAAGAAGGCAGAGTATCATTTGTTAGACCTCAGTTGAGAGTATCAGTTACTGAGTTTTTTGCCACTCTAGACTTGTGTACAGATGACTGTGAAAGCACTGTGTGTAATTGCTTTGGGAGTACAAGTAAATTTTGGCACGTAGGTGAATTCAGTGATGGAATCTTGGAATGATAAGGAAGACTAACTGTTCTTATATTTGCTTCTTAGAAACTTCTCTCCTTGTTGACAAATCTATTTTGAAAGGCTATTAATTGACTGATTTTCACTAATAAATATCACATTCTACTAGGCATACTCTTTTTTTTTTTAAAGAAAATGCTTTTGAAATTAGTAATATTTCCCTCAATGTAACAAACACTAAATATAAAACTTTCCGTAGTATAGTTGCAAGTTTTATAGGTGAAAAAATGACTCGTTTCAATTTATAGTTGGCTACTTGTGAGGTGGAATTTTTTTATTTTTAATATATTTGTCAGACATTTTGGGAAAAATAATAAGATTAGGATTGAAAGAGATATTAGCTAAATAACTTGTCAACTATAAGACTAATCACATAAACTATAGTTTTTATACTTTTGATTCATGGATAAAAAGTGCATATATATAAAAGTAAATTACATATATATATAATGATTCTCAGTCTAGACCAGTCATTCTCAGGCCAGATGCATATTACAACCATGTGAAGGACTTTTAATAGGTAATGACACCAGCTTCCCATATTCAGAAAAGCTAGTGTGTGACCCAGTTATTTGTATTAAAAGTATCTCACCTACTTTTAATATGCTGTGAAGATTGAGAACTTTTACTGCAGACTGTATCTGTAGCCAACAAATATAATTTTGGTTGTCAAAAGCATCTAAAACAATCTTCTTAATCTTTATTCTACAATTTTCTTTAGTGTAATGACAAGTCTATCACTTAGTATAATTAATCACCACATGAAATTATATCTTTTGTTGACGTTTCAGACTCCAATTATTTCTGATTTTCTTGGGAGAGAAACATCTTTAAAAACTTCAATATTTGAGTACATCTCCTACTTGTGCTTTTTAAGAGTGGAGCTCTTTTTAAATTATGATGGAGTCACAAGATCATAAACAGTTGACCATTTTCTAGTCGCGCTCCATGTTAAGAGCCAAAGAAAGGAGTTACTGAGAACTTCTAAGCTCCCTCTGAATCAATACTTGACATTTGCTTCCTTTTTATTTACAGTAAGCACCTAAAAATTCTTTTTTTATCTCTTTAAGTGCAGTGTATTAACATTTCATATATAAGTGCAGATGACAATTTTTAATAAAATTAGGACTTTTGGTTACACTTTACAGTGGCATGAATAATTTGCAAGTGACTGCTTAGAATAACTTCTGAATTTAACGTCAGTCTATTAGACTATTTGAAAAGTGGAGCACTGTACTTTTCAAACCATTGGCATAACTTCTCAAGGGAAAATAAAATACTGCAGTAAAAATGTTATAGTTCTGATTCTTAATCATTACTTGCCGTCAGTGCTGTCACCTAGATTTTAATTAGGTCTTTGTGCAGGGTTCTGATCCTTGGAGACAGATTGTTTTATTTTTCTCTGGCCTGTGAAGTGTCACCAAATAGGCATGAAGGATGATTCTGTCCTTCTTCTCGCAGACCTACTTTCCTTTCACATTTTTAGAAAATGATATTTTTGCTTTTGTCATTTACAACCTTCTCGTTCTGCAGGTAGTTATGCACCTTGGGATGTTTGTATTATTAATGGGTGTGGGTCTTTCTGGTTTCCAACTGTATCCTGTTAATGTTACAAATTATTCTTCTAAAAAGGGGAAACATTTTTTTCTGTTACATGGTTTTTTTGCGTGTAGTTGGTATTTTTTGCAATACTGAAAAAATATGTATATTAGTAGTTTGTAGGTCTGTTTGAGAAGATGAAGTTGTTCATTGAGGTGGAGTCTCATACAATTGTAAATTGTATTCCCAGAAGCTGTAATATGTCAGTATAACTGACATTTCTAGTTCAAACCACTTGATTTTCAAGAATAACTAAGAGCTATTCATATAGCTTTATGCAAACATATTAAATATAACAATAAGGTGATGAATATGCTAAGACAGTTCAATTTTTATACTCAAAATATTTTAGGTCATGAAGAAAAAAAATAAATTTGTAACATAAATTAAAAAATTAGCTTGGAGAATTTCATCTAAATCAGTAAATAGCATTGTTTAGTATGACAAAACTAGGTTCACATTAGCTGTCTACTTTCTCTTACCACCACCACCACCAAAGACAAAATGGAAAAAGGAGAAGTTGTTATTATACCCAAGATATAGATTGTTTACAACATTAAAGTTGGGCACATGTTCAGACTGGGGAATTGCAATGAGAGATACTTGCACACTCTCTAATATTAATATTTATCAACACTTACTTTTAGAAATTAGACATGTTCCTTAATAAACAATCATCTCCCTGGGTTTTTGTGGTTATGCCTGGCTATGTTTGATTCAGATTTCACTTCCTTGTATAGACTCCCTTTATGTTAGGCAACATGGAATTGGTAGCTATAATTAAGGTTTATTCCCATGTCAAGGGCCAGAGGAGTGGGTGGTGGTGTAGTCTGTTGGTATTTCTTCTAGTCCTTAAAGTTTTGTCATGGTCAATATAGAATGTTGTTTCACAAAGACAAAGCCAAGGAAAAACATTTGTACTTATACTTACTTTTTTTCCTGCTTATTATCCTGAGCTATTTGAGAGCTCCTTTGTAAACTAAAGGCATTTGCCACTTATTAACAGAGATATTTTCTGAGAAACGCTGTGTTAGGTGATTTTGTTGTTGTGCAAACATCATAGACGGCACTTACACAGACCTAGATGCTATAGCCTGCAACATGCCTAGGCTATATGGTGTAGCCTATTGCTCTTGGGTTACAAACCTGTACAGAATGTTACTGTACAATACAACACGAGATTAAATCAAAGCACAAGAGAAAATGATGTAACCAAGTGAGGCGGTAAACATGAGGTGTATGAGACTGCTGCAGGAGTAACGTGGCATACGGTTTTACAGCAAATGATTTTTTTTTTGATAAGTAGAAAGTGTACTTTAAAATAATGATAAAAATATAGTACAATAAATGAATAAACCAGAAACAGTTGTTTATTATTAATATCAAGTATTACATATTAGACATAATGTATGTCCTATACTTTTATATGACTGGCAACTCAGTAGATTTGTTTACACCAGTGTCACCACAAACATGTGAGTCATACATTGCCTTATACATTAGGACAGTTACAGTGTCACTAGGCCACAGGAATTTTTCAGCTCCATTATAATCTTAGGGGACCACTGAGGTATATGTGGTCTCTCTTTGCCCAAAATATCGTTATGCATCGCATGACTGTATTTTTATATCCTCCATCTTTCAAACAATGTGATCTCTGTCCTGTCGAAATCTTCAAAACCTGTGGTCATAACTTCTATAATTTCAGATATCTTTGGAAAATTCCCTGAGAAATATGTCACTTGCTCAGTCCTGAAACAAAACTCCTCTTAGTACAAGTACTTTGTTAGAGGATTTTGAAAATGAAAGCAATGCACTTGTCTCAACTACCTGTACCTCTTCCATCCCACCAAAATGTCTCCAAAATATTAAAAATATTGAAAACATGTAAAGAAGGGAACCATTTAAAAAACAAGATCTTGTAAACTTAATGGAGCTTGTGTATCCATCATATTAAATTGTATTACTTCAGTAGGAATTTGAGTACTTTAAAAAATATTAATTAAATAGTTGGTCAGTTTTCACACACAAAAAACGATTGAGTGCAGTTTCACGTTAATGACCCCAAATTCTAAAGACTCACAGGCATTTTTTATTCTCTCCATGCTATGTTAAATATACCATTATTCTATGTTGGAATAAAATGTTTCCATTTTATTCATTTGTTCTATGATTTGAGTCAAAGCAGGGAACATTTCTGCTAAGATGACTGTCAGTTAACTCCCACATGCTTCAAAAATTCCATAACTAGAATTAAATAACAGGAAAGTTCCAGTGTAGAGAAAAGTACATCCACTGTATAGGATAAGAAACATTCTTGGTCCCCAATATTTTCTTTATTAAACTTAAAATAACACCATATAACACAAAATAATTAAATTTTAAAAATTTACTAAAAGGCAGAAAAGCAGGGGAGAGGCACTCAATTTCATATAGAACAGAATTAATAACTCGCTGATTCATTTAATATAACACCTAACCCTACAAAACGTGATAGTTGCTTATTGATGTTGGTAATGTTATAACAAACTTTTTTTCATTAGCTCAAAATATTTGCTTTTTGTTTCTCGCCCACAAAAATACTAATTGGATTATGGCAGTCATGAAAATAATGGAACATTAGTTATAATTAGAAATAACTATGTTCCATTTAGCTATATAAAATTTTAGTTTGAGTAGCTAAGAGATAAGTGACTAAGTTTATCAGAAGAATAATCCTGACAAACCAGTGAACATGGGCAAGCTGTAATACAGGCAGTCTCCAAGATTCTACCCTTTAGGTGGGACATTTTTCAACACTGAGCCATTTTAATGGCAGTATAAAACTAGGCAGCTCCCTAACATGAACCAGAGAATCACTAATATTAAAACACTAATTTTGCAAATCCAATATTCTGGGGCATGTTGACATCAACAAACTACATTGAGTGCTTCTATATCCCTTCCACCCCCCCTTTTTTTAAAGAATAAAGTAGATTGTGAGCCCAGAGAGCTGAGATTTTTATGACTCTGCCACTAGATAATAATAGCTGATAACAGTACTGAGTATCTACAAGGTGCCAGCCACTGTGCTAAATTCTTTAAATACCTTGTTTTACATTATCCTCAAAACCATCCAGATGTATTCCCAGTCCCTAGAGTACTTAGTGTCTGTCACTAAGTAGGCACTCAGTAACCCAGTGAAGGAGTGATTATAATTCCACTTTAGTGATGAGGACACCAAGGCTGAGAAAATGGAGTAACTTGCTCAGTTTTATACTATCTGCAAGAAGCAGAGGCAGGATTTGAGAAAGCTCTATCTCATTGACTTTAAAATTTATGCTTTGATCCTCCAGACTCACAGCCTCACCTCAATTCTCTGAGCCTCAGTTTATTATTAGGAAAATAAAGGTACTTACCAAGTGATATCCAAGTTTTTTTTTTTTCAAAATTAAATATATTTAAGAAACTTGTGACCAACCTTTGAACAATTAACATCAAACATAGACTTGAGAAGTGGGTATAGAAACTGAGAATTGATTTTCTTTTTTCTTCCTTGGAAAAGTGGGTGATTTGGCTGATTAGAGGCTAGGTATTATAAGTGAGCATCCGGTGGTTTCTTCTATTCATCTCTCTTATTTGCAGTTCAGATAGCCAAATAATTCTGAAAACCAAAATCTCTTAAACTTAATTGGTTGGTAAATATGGCCTGACTTGAACTGATCTGGCTGCAAATAATAACCTAGTCTGATATGAGACCATTTCCAGTCTTTATCACACTTAATGAATATTCCTTTGCTTTCTGCCAAAATATTAATGTATTTGGCTATGCGGTGCTGTATCCACTCCTTGAGGTGGATGTTAACACATTATACAACTTATTCAATGTATACCTTTCTATAAATTTTAAAAAGTCTGAATTATGAAACATGTCTGGCTAAAAGATTTTGGGATAAGAGGTGGAAGGCTTGCTCTTGCTCCAATGATTAAGGCTGAAGTCATTGGAAGAAGAGAGAGCTAGGGACAAACACATTTTA
The DNA here is from genome assembly GCA_003508835.1 of Eonycteris spelaea. NCBI lineage: Eukaryota > Metazoa > Chordata > Mammalia > Chiroptera > Pteropodidae > Eonycteris > Eonycteris spelaea. The sequence continues at coordinate 7,728,031 of PUFA01000080.1, read as the reverse complement.
AATTTTAAGGGTGTTGATTTTGAGATATCAAGGCATCTGCTCTAGAGTTTTCTGATTTCTAAAAAGGAGGGCCACCAGAGATCATAAAATAATTCAGACAGCAACACACTAACCAGGATGGTATGCTCTTCTTGATAGAGCCTGGAATTTTTGATGGCAGAAGCACAAGGTTGACTCCTTAGGAATGAAAAGTTTATTTCAGAAACTGTGGAAACAATAAAACTAGAGTAATCCCAAGCTGTTCAATATATATCCAGCTATTCTTTGATATATCTATATTCTGTTTCTAACATTTACCAGTATTTCCCTACCCCTGTTCTGGTTTTAGAACAATCAGAGTATTTCAAGATAGTATAATGAGGGGGGTGGGATGGGTAAAGGGAGAGAGGAGGGAGAGGGAGAAGAATGAAGGGGAGAGAAAAATATACCACCTTGCACCTATATACTACCCCCTGGTTTTAATATGGTTTTACTGATATTCTCCTATTGAGTATTCACGCAAAGCAAGTAGAGAAGGAAGTAGGAAGTAAAGGGGTTCCTATAGCCTCATTTAACAGGTAACAAAACTTATGGTCTTAGAGGTTATTTGATGAATCTTACGCTTTTAGAGGTTAAGTGACAGTCATTGTCAAACAGCTAATTAGTGACAACTGAGAGACTAGACTCTAGAATCTAGATTCTTAGCTAAGTGAATTTTCTCCTATATGACAATGACTCTACAATTTAACTTTGATGATTTGACTAGGTAGGATAGTTCTCTTTTTAAATAGATGTTATATAAAAACCATGCCTGGTATTCCACAAATATCATGGTAACAAGTAGGAGAAAAATTATATAAAATGTTAGTGCAGTATGACTCAAGATTTCCTGAATGCTTCCCAACACGCTTTTCCTAGTCTTTTCAAGATAAGGACAAAGTTCCTAAAATGGCACTGTTAAAATTCCTGTATATCTTCTTTGAGAATCTGGAGATTGGCCAAACATTAATTTTGTTATTGCTGGACTGCTTGCTGTCCTTTATAAAGTGGGTCACAGTGTGCTCCTGAGATGTCTTAGAGACACTATGGGCTTCGGGGACAGTGGAACCGATTCTTGTACACTGGTCTGACTTCAGTGGTTCCTTGCCAGGCTTCACATGGGATTCACACAACGGTCTGATACTTAGGCAGTTATATGCCTATGCTTTAGGGTCCCTAATATTTCACTTATTTTAATATTTATTTATAAATTATTCATCTCTTATTTGATTTTACTTACAGAAATGCAGCAATTTCTTTACCTTTTTGATTAGGCTATGCTTTGACTGAATTATGTCCTCCTAATTCATTGGATGAAGCCTTGACCCCCCAGTGTGATGGTATTTGGAGATGCGCCTTTGGGGGGTAATTAGGTTTAGATGGGGTTATGAGGATGGGGTTTTATGATGTGGTTAATGCCCTCATAAGAATAGACACCAGAGAGCTTGCTGTCATGCCCTCCGTGCCATGAGGCAACACAGAGAGGATGGTTGCAAGCCAGCATGTGCGAACTCACTACAGACCAACTGAATTGGGACCCTGATCTTGGACTTCTCAGCCTTCAGAACTGTGAGGAAATAAATTTCTGTTGTTTGAGCTGCCCAGGCTATGCTATTTTTTTTATGGCAGCACAAAAACCGACTAAGACAAGGTAGTTATAGCACTGTGACTGCTGTCTCATGGGAGTCGGTAATGATAATTAATGCTTCTGTGTTCTCTGAAATTGGAAATATCTTAGACTAAATTATTTGTTACGTACTTTAATAGTATGCATTTCCTAGATATAATAAGAAAATAATATGTAGTGGGTTGAAAATGAAGACATTACTAACTTGGATGTGCAAGAAGTTTAACTGAGAGTCCGTCATGTCGTCTTCTAGTTAGTGTCAGGTTGTAGAACAGTCTAAACTTGTCTATAAAAAACCTTTTGATTCTTCCAAGTTACGTTTTCTTTGGGGATAAATATTCAGTCAAGTAAAAGACCAACTCCCCCTCCAGTTGTTTCTTTTCTTCTGTATTTTCCAAGATGACATCTGGATTCGGGTAGCTCACTGTGTCCTCATTGCCTCTGAGAAAGGAAAGGGGTCCTCCTTCAGTCTGTTTTTGAGGTGATAGGTGTCATCTGTCTTTCCTCATACTGAGTGCCTTGTATACCTCTGCTCTTAATGTCTATGGCTGGTGCAGTGGTGCATCTGCTGTCAGTATGGGCAGGGTCGGTGGGTGAATTCTTGCTGACTTGATCTCTCTTCAGTTTTCCCCGAGTCTTTGCCACATCCATCTGTGGTTTGTTCATTGATCCTCCCACCCCTCCCCTGCCGCAACACTCCCATTGTGGGCATCTGGATTTCAATTCCACAAGAGGCCTCCTGCATTATTCTTGCTTTCTGGTAGAGTGACTTGTGGTTGATTTGTTTGTGTATTTCTTATTTGTGCCCTGCTTTGCTTGAAAAGAAAAAAGGTTACAAAGTGAATGTAGAGATGTATTTTATATGTATGGAAAGATGCAAACAATACAAAATGAAATATATTAAAACAAAAGGTTAATTATTTATGACTGTGGGGCTGTGAGTATTCCAGTTGCAAATATTCAAAAAGCCCAAGTATATCCAATCACAGAGTTCTATAAGTTGGAACGTATAAATAGGGCTTATTGCTGGTGGGGCAGGGCAGGCGAGGGTCCTTTGTAGAGGCCATTCTAGTAGGCGTGAGCTGGATATTTACTGTCTCAGAACAGCATGAATTAGTTAGACAACGCTTTTTGATGATTTCTCTGTTTTTGGACTACAAGGGCTCTTATGTGAGAAACCCAAATGAAAAACACTGATCAACTAAAATAAAAACAGCGCTGGGATTGCTCATTGTGTTGTATAGAGAGAACTATGTCAAATGAATATTTGCCTGTTGTTTGGGGTCTCTTGTGGACACTGTTAAAATTTCTGCTCTTAAAAATTTGTAACTACTGGCAAATAGTCTGATAAATGTAGAAGAGCAGAATAAATTGTTACATGGGTGTTGCTATATCAGTACAATAAAAAAAAATCCTGTGTTTTATTATAAAGAAACAGGTTATATTTTTAATGCCACCTGTAGATATTTATTTTGAGAATGAACTAACTTTACAACTTTTTATTTGCCAAAATGATACTAAAAAATGGATTTTTATAAACTGTTATTCCATTGTTTTCTTGCTAAGATTTCATCTATAATAAGATGAGTAAGAAACTTCATGGTGAAATCAGCTTCTCTAGATTCCCATTATGAAACATCTAAAGGCAATTTTCTTCATTTGAGCAATTGATTTTTTTTTAGAACTTCTAGGTAAATTTGGAAATTCAGCAGTATTCATTAGACTGAAATATTCTGTTTGTGTGTTTTTTAATTGGTCAAAATGAAAAAGTAAATTTAAGCCTTATAACCTCAGTTTTCTGTGTAAAAACAGAAATTGTTTTAGTTCAAATCCTATTAAGAATTATATATAAAGGATGATTTAACTCTGTCTTTGCAGGCAAATACTTTCCAGTTTGAATAGTGGTATGTTAATTAAATTAAGTCGATTAAGTCTGACAACATATATTTGCTAGTACTTCAATTTTAGTCAGGAGAAGAATGAATATTTTTTAGCATTCAAATGTCACCATGATGTTTAAATTTATTACTGTGCTGTGGAAAGAGAAACAGAAGCAGCTGTCTGCTCCCCCCGCCCCGCCCCTTTTAGCAGAGAATTCAGTAACTCTCAGAGTAGGTAACATGAGAGATCACTGTCAAACACAGTTGCCCAATTCTGTGCTTCAGATTTTTTTTTTTTACATTCCACTTTGGAATACTGAAATGTTGAAATATGCAAAATATGCAAACATTTCCATTTGCTAGTCACAATGAACATAGATAAGATAAACAGGTTTTCATTAACATTGTAGCTTTGCTAGTTGAGCTCATTTACTACAGATACGATCTTTATTAATAACTAAATCAGAATTGATTAACCAAACAAATTTCTAAATGTAGTACTTATTTTTAATCAGTGAGAAAATTTTGCTAACCTTTTTGTCTTTATTATTTGGACACTGTGCCTTCTCATTTAGATTATCAGAAGACTACAGTACGCTTCTAGACGGTGAGTAAAAGCTGATTATGCAATAAACCTTTAGCTGTGCTAGCCCCAGAGCGTGCTTAAAAATATTACATTAGAAACATCCTGACAGTTATAACCTCAGGACAATTTGGGTACTACTTTTAGCTCAGGTCCAATCTAAAAATTAACCTTCTCACTCAAAAATTAAATTTTAGAAAACTCTTTTCACCAGTAGAACATGGGTTAGTAAACAGGCAGCAAAGGGAAGACACAGGACAAACAGAAAAAAGGGAGGTCATAGTGGGCTATTGATGATAGCCTGAAAAAAAATATCATTTACAGATGTTATGGCACATAGAGTATAATTTTTTTCTTTGTACTTGTCAGCCTTTTGTTATTTTTTAAGCGACATGATACAGTGTTTAAAAGTACTGTAAAATACCTAACGTTGAATCTTTTAATATTAGGAAAAAAGGTGTAACTATATCTTGAGAGGATGTGATGAGTGCAGCTGGATTGATCTAAATAACCTATGCACTTTCTAGAACATTTTGCCCAGGCTTAGCCTGAGTTACAGTAAGGGGAAGAAGTGACTATGCAATTTTTCTTCTATCCGTTTCTTGGTGGTAGCTCTCCTCGCTCCCACATACACCGTTAGGTTGAATTCATCTGTACATCAGACTTGCATCTTGGAGGAACTTTGGCCCTGTGCAGTGAGCAGTGTGCACTAAAGTAACTAGGTAATCCTCTGTAATGGTTTCCCACGACACAGAAACAGAGGGAGCAGCATTGTCCTCTACTTACAGCCTCTGACGGGAGCTGGGGAGAAGAAGGAGCTATTAAATGTTCTCCTGGATACAAAGGCAAGGAACACATAAATGCAAAAAGAAATTTTGCTTTTTCATTTTTTTTTTTTTGCTTAATTAACTTTAAAACACTTGGACCTTACAAAAAAGAAATGTATGACAGAAAAAAAATGCTAGGAGGTTTAGCAGAGTACAGCATCAGCTATTATTAATCTGATGAACTTTTCATTTTTAACCTTTGAAAAGTACTATCACCATAAAATGAAGCATGAGAGAAGAATTTCTGTGGAAGACATTTTTAGCATTTTAGAGTTTATAAAGATGAGCAATATGAACAAAAAATTTGAAGCCCTATTAAATGCACATTTCTGAAAGTTTTTAAAAATTGTATATTTAAAGATACTTTGCTATATTGAGGAAATCTATAGAAATTACTTTTGTAAGGTACTTATTAATTTATTTCAATGTCTAAGCCTCATTTTATTGTTTACATAGGCTAACATTTGTATAAGCAAAAGATATTCTAGCTATACTATATACAGTGTCTCAAAAAGAATAAAACTAATTTAAAAATTCCTATAAGATTTCTGCTTCTGGCCATGATGGAGTAATTGGAACTAGACTTGTCATTCTTCCATAAACATCTACAAAACCAAGGATAACAGATGACACATCTGTGCCCAAATATGGAAAAACAGGTAGCAGGAACTATGACCCCAGAGAGAAGGTAAACAAATGAGGTGAGTCATGTAATTGCCCCAGCTTTCTGCCTGGAGGCACTCTCCAGATCATAGTGCAGGGAAGGGAAAGCAAAGCAAAGCAAATCAGAACATAAAGATGGCACTGAGCAAAAGAGACAGAGGGCAGAGCTCAGGGAGGCTGAGGTGGCTGTAATTTAGATGACAGAGAGTGGAGCTATGCAGAGCTAAAGCTCCTAAAATCTGTGTAACGGTCCTCTTGAGCCTGTTACTAAATACTAAGCAAAACTTATGTAAGAATTAAGTCCATGAGTTCAGGCAAAGAGTGTTCAGGAACCTGTAAACTAAATTCCCAGAGCTCATTCAGGTCTGGGAGATGCTGGAGCCTTCACTGAACATTGGGTCCATTCCTAATATACTTAAAATGATAGAAAACAAAGAAGTAAGGATACAAATGATCAACATCAGAATGAGAGAGAGAGCTCCAGATTCTATAGATTAACAAGACAAGAAGGTGATATTATGAACAACTTTGTGCCAATATATTTCACAATTATATAAACTTAAAGTTATTAGAAAGATACCAATATCCAAAACTGATGAATCTCTAAATTATTTATTATTATAAAGTAAATAATATATTCTGTATTATATTGCATCATGGGAATATAGTGAAAAGTTAAAATCTTTTTTGGCATTGATACCTATGGTTAATTGCCATAGCCCTGTGTTAATATTTTAAGATTGTATTTACTAACTTTCTAGGAAAAATAATGTGTATGCTATTATATGCATAGTTAGTGCAAGGTCATGCTTACCTGGAACCAGGGGTGCAGGGTGCGGATATTTACTGCCAGAGGTCCAAGGGAAGTGTTCTGTATCTTGATTGTGGTGTAACCAGTGTCAAAATCCATCAATCCAGATTTGCATGCCCTTTATTATATATAAAGTATTCCTCAAAAGAATAAAGTAAATTATATTTTTAAAAGATTCCCGAAAGATTTTCTTAGTTTTCAAATGTTTTCATATACCAAAAAAATAAGGTATCAACTTTAAGAATAAGGAACATGAACTCTACATTCCAGAAACAAGATCACAAAATCTGTCTATGTGAGTTTACACTGTATTAGATGCAAGGTTCAGTAGATGTTTCCTTCACCACAGTCAAACACCATATAGGAAAATGAAATCATAGTAACCATGACACTCTCGTCTGTTCAAAAAGAGAAGTGAGAAATAAAGGAAATAAAGGGAGTGATATAAAATGAGTGAGAAAAAAAGGAAATAAGATCATGTAATATACTCCTGCCACAGATATAATAATGCTCAAAATCCCTTCAGTTTGGGAGAGATAAAAGAGATTGTTGCTTGGGTGAGTGGCCTGAAATAAAATATCAATTTTTAAATTGTGTTATGTTACTTGTGACTCATACTTGGAAATGCCTATATTAGTCTCATATATCCCTAGAGTCACCAAACAGAATGGTTTACTTAAAGGAAGAGAGAGTCACATGTAGCACATTTAGCCTTATGGGGAAATTTGGAGCAGGGTTCTCCCATCCCAAGTGGGGTATGCACGCAGTGGGAAGTGAAGATGATACACTTGATTTCAAAGGAAAAATGCAAACTTTTATTCATATCTATTTTAGGTACAATTTTCAATTAAATTTTTTAATAATCTGATTGAAATTTTTATATTTTTTTCCAAATATGAGAGGTATTAGGTGAGTCACCATAGTAACCATCTCTTCCAGAGAGCTTATTTTTCCTGCTTCTCGTGTTTTCTTTACCTGCCTAGGTTCTGCAACTAGACTTTCACTGTGGGGACACAGTCAATGATTCTGCCATTGCATTATGAAAAGAACAATAAGTTTTTCTAGCCTCAAAAAGAAAGAAGAGATTTTCTTTTTTTAAGTGCAAAGATTTTCCTTAATGGAACTCTCACTCAAAAGCCAAACACAGCTGTTTGAGCCACCACTCAAGATGAGGAAGGAGCTAGGCGCACACTTGCACACTGATAATCTGCTTGGGGAACAACTCTCTATAATATTTAAGGTTAATGTAGGAGATTCTTCCCATGTGACTTTCGCTTTCTCAGTAGCACCTTTCGTTTCCCTAGCTGGGAGGTCCATCTTTTTGTCCCAGAGGAATGAGGAATGGCCTGTACAGGGACTTACTACACAAGAAAACAAAAAGAATGAACTAATTCTCTAGAATTATAAACTTTTTCAAAAAGTGGAGCAAATCCAAAAAATATATTTTAAAATGACAGTGAATTTTTAGATTACAATCTGTACAGATCTGCTGTATGAGATTCCACTGCTATTTTACTTTGCATTGTGATGCATTTGTTCTTAAGTGCATCAGCATCTTGACTTTGGAGTTTCTAGAAAGAAATCATTTAGTAGAATCAGATAAACACATTTCTGTGCTCAATAGCTGTTTACTTAAATGCACATCGCAGTTTTCAGAAGTGGCTTTCCCTCATTGCCTATATTTGCATAATGTTTATTGCTAGAAGGTTATTTAAGAGCAATGAAAGTTTGAAATCTGGAAGTGTGCTCTTCAATCAAGACTGTGGTTACTGAATCTGGAATCATTTGGTTATTCAGAAAAGTCTAATTTGGTGTATGATTTTCTGTAATTTTTACTAGTAAGTTACTTCCCCCAAAATAAAGAACATAGGTTTTAGAATAATGATACTTTTAATTTAGAGTGTATATGTATTCTTAGACCATTGCTTACGTGGACTGATGATAGTTATATAAATGGAATATGATTTTCTGCAGAAGGATGCTGTCATCTTGTCAAGCAGAGGAAGTAAGAGATTTGGAACATGAATAAAAGACGTTTTATTCCTGGCTCTTCATTTACTCTGTGGAAAATCTTAGGCAAATATGTAGTTTCCTTTTCTATCTGTAATCCAAAATGCAACTAGAGCAATAATATTGTCCATCAGACATGAAAGAGATTTATCTGGTCTTATTTTAATTATCTGAAAATGAAAACTCCATGCAATGTTTTAAATAGACGCCTGTGATTTCAGATCTCTTTTTCTTACATATATAAATAATTCAATTATTGTTTCCTTTTTAAATATTTTCACTCATCTTTATTTGAAAAGACACAAAATCCTATATTGCATTGATAATAAATCTCTAAAATTATGTACATTTACATAAATGTATGTCATTAAGTTTGTTTTATGGATCTAGGGAATGGAGTCATTCATTTTACAATTTTCACAATCGTTCATCAAATTCTTTTTTCTGGGTAAGAAAATAGAGCTTTTCTTTGTTATGCAGTATTTGAACCAGTGCATAGACTGCAGACTCTGTCATAAAGGAAGCTGATTGACCATATTTTAAGAAGTTTTTCTTTTCATAAGTGATGAAAAGGTTAGTGATATAAATAGCAATTTTAACCTTTAGTTTTACTTTCAGAATTCTCAGATCTATATCTGGTAAATTTCTTTTAATTTTCCTGTTGACTATGGCCTTCATAAAGTTTCGGTAGAGATCAAATCATATTCTGTAAGACTTTTGTTCTGTACCTGTTTACTTTGTTCAAATTGGACCTAGAAAATAAAAATGTCATATATACAACTTCTTATTTTCAAAGCTAAAACTCATTTGAATCCAAAATCCATTAAAACACATACACACATATGTACACACAATTTCCCATATTTGTCTTATATGTAAATTATATTCCTGAGTTACTAAGCCATCTTAAATTTCAAGTACTATATGGTATTTTTCTTATTTTTTTATCTGTCATTCAGCAAATACTTAATCAATGCACATGTATATTTAAAGTTATAAGCTAGGTTTTGAGAGTTTACTTACTTTGATGTTAAGTGAACAAATACAATTTTAAAAAATATACCTTTCTAAAAAAATATAATTTCAAAATAACAAATAAATAGTCTAGAGTGGGAGACTCTTAAAAGATATCTCTGTAAATTATAATAAATCTCTTTTCTTTTGGAAAAGATACCAAGTCAGATGCTCAACTTTGCTATGATTAGATATAGTATAAATACAGTCTTTACTTAAATTTTATAATAAGTGGTAAAGAGATATTTTCTAACCTCTCTTTACAAATAAAGGATAATGGCTTCTTTTATGCTTTCTTGTCACTGTCAACCTTTTTTTTTTTTTTTTTTTTTTTACTCATTGTTATCAACAGTGTTTGGAAATAGGGGCCTGTATATTTTCAAATTAAAGCTTTAACTAAAGTTTTATTAATGTATTTGAGGATTTTTTTATTTCCAAAATTGTAATCAGTGGATAGAAAATATTTTGATAAGCAGAAATGGAAGAAAGAATTTCACTTAAACGAACCACTCTAAACTCTTCAGAATTGGCCTCTTCAATAGTATAGATTCCTGCTGATTTCATAGCTGTCTAGGAGTTCAGTCCTTTTCAATCCTGACATTAAAACAGCCCAGCAGTTCTCTATGAAATAAGAAAAAATGGCTTCATAGATCTTGACATAGGGTGTGACTCATGGTAGACATTATGTACAGCAGTTGTTGACAGGTATGATTATTATTAAAATACCAGCTACTTACCTGTACATACTTTTTTCTCCCTTTTATCAAAGCCCTGTTGTGAAACCCAATTTTTTGGTCCAAACTCCTGTTTCATTCTCAAGAGTGATCTCTCTCTCTCTCAGGACCCCTATTCTGTGCCATTAAATTTTGATTCTGTCACCTACGGCTTCCCAGCCTCTCAGACATGTCAATGCATGTGTGAAGCCCCAATGAGAATCAAATTCACTGATTTTGTTTGTGATTGTCTTTTGCTTGTTTTAAAAATTAGTAGAGTTTTATCTTCCTATTTTTAGTAGTGATAATGTGTTTTTATTAGTCCAGTTGCAGTCTTCTTTGGCATATTCTAAGATTATAAATTAGACTTTGAAATATACCTGAACTTTGAAATATATGACTTTGAAATATATCTGAATTTTGCCTTACTACCATACCTTAGTAGTTTTTCTCAACTCTTCTCATTAGAAGAATCTAGGAAGCTTTAAAGCTACTGATGCTTTGGCCTCCAACCTTTCTGGAATTGGAGATGGACATTTTTTTGCATTTCTCAGGTGACCTCGATATAAATCCAGAATCAAGGACCAGTGAAATAATAAACTCACTGGTCTCTTGTGGGCAAGATACCAATCTTTGGAATGCCATTCAACTTCCTTAATAAAATCACTTAAGTTCAGTAAGGCCATATGACATTTGCTGGTTATCTCTCAAATTGAGATCACTATACTCAGAACTAAAGAGGCAAAGATAAACAAGGCATGGTTTCTTGCAGCAAAGAAAGAATATTCTCAATGTTTCTGTGAATATAATGTTTTCTGCTTTCATTTCCCCCCAAATACACACTTCATACTCACCTTCATTTTCTGTATGAACTCTAAGGGCAAGAAACTATATTTGTAGCATTCTGAGAGATGTTTATTATTCATCATTTTAATAATGCTATTTGCCTACAAAATTTTTAAATAAAATAACAACATAATTTGAACTATTTTCTGTTTGACAAATACAGTATTAAGTTTAGCAAGAATGAAACTCCGGCCTCACCTGCAGAGAATAGATAGAGCAAGTAACTATATTTGACAGCAGAGTCTTTCCAAAAATAATATCAGAAATTGTCTCTCCAATAGGTGAGTAATAAAACAGAGAGCTTGGGTTAGATCTGCAAATGCTTTTAATACAAAAGTCCTGAAATTGTAAGAATTCAAGTTATGCATGATCTAGACTTTAATGTACTCACAAGCAACATGCAGATGTTTAAGTCAATTAAAATTAAATATAATTAAAAAAATCATTTTCCCAGTTACATACACTGGATTTCAAGTGTTCATGAGGCACATGTAGCTAGTGTCTATATATTGGATTATGCAGAATCGTAGAATGTTTCCATCATTACAAAAAGCTCTTGGACAGGGCTGGTCTAAATAGATTTTTCAAAGCTCTAAGTAAAATTAGTAGCAGAGCAAGAGAAAAATTCACATTACACCATATACAAGGAGTACATGATCAGTGGTAAATTTTGACCTCCTTTTTAATTGCTATAATTTATATTCTTTCCAATGGAATTTCCTAGAACACATTTACTATATTTACTACCTTTAACCATGAAAATGTCAAATCTTCTATGAGAGGGCACATAATTTTTTAACTTACATGTGTTAACTAGACCTTACTGTTGTTGGTGTCAACGTTATGAAAAACGTCTGTCAAAAAATTGGTATTGGGGCCAGAGGCATGGCGCAGGAGGTGACAAACTGCTTTGGCTAGGTTTGACCCATAAATAGTCTATGGTAATCATTTAACATCTATTTACACTGTGTCCAAAGTCTCCCTTTAGTCCATCTACAGGCATTAGATAAGGCTGCTCTAATCACAGAAGCAGCACCCTTGTCTACAAAGCTGTAATGGCAGGTTAGGGCCTGGACAGTGGTAAGTAGCAGAGCAGGTCTGCAAAAGAACGAACAATGACTGTTCAGCTAGAAAATCAATAAGTCACTTTCCAAACACATAAGCGATTGAAAAGGAGAAATTCATGATTGTTGTTTTTTAACAGATTTGAACCAAGCCAAAACTTAATAGATATCAGTTAAGCCAAAGAGACTGAATTTAAAAAAATTATGGTGACATCTATGAGGTAATCTTTCTTAACAAAGCATATACCCACCCTTAGTAGAGAATTTTGGCTTACCTATCCTTTTTTATTCAACTACATTATTGGAAAGCTGATGACTATGGGTATAAAAATGTAAATGCAGAAGCAATTGATCATTTTCATTTCCAATTCCTGTTATTCTACTATCCCACTGAAAAGTCTAAGAGATTAAAAACTAGGTGAGTCACTCTTTAGTCTTTCTTTTACAATGAAAGCATTGACAGCAGTGAGAGTAAGCACCATTTTAGAGGAAGGAGCATGAGTGGGAGAGCAATATAATTTCACTGAAGATGAAGATGTCTTTGGAGCTGCATCTGCTAACAAAACATGTTTTAAAATATGCCTGCAAAGTTTACATGGCATAGCCAGTACCAAGAGAGATGTTCCTAACAGTGGATAATGGAAAATAATCTCTGAAAAATATTTACTTTTCTACTTCATATGCATGTGCAGCATCCAACCAGAGTTGGCATTTTATAATTCTTATGTCCTCATAATTAAATTATGTTGTAGATTTATAGTGCTTACTAAAGGACTTTGTGATGTACTCAGAATGTTTGCAGAGAAGGAAATTTTGATTTGTTCTAGTTTTTTGCAGTAAAGAAAATTTACATTGCAAGTAAATTTTTCCTACATAGAGAGAGGAATAAGCAAACAGAGGCACAAATAGAATAGTGTAGATATCAGTCAAACTAGGCTCAATTGTGCAAAAATACTGGTATGTAACACTGAACACTTAGTTGCGTGTTTATCACTGTTCGGAGACCCTACTCAGTGTTGCTATCACCTGAGACCTAGAATGTAGGAACAGCTTCATTGGGGACACTGCTAGGCACAAGGGAAAGGGGAAAACTAGAAGGTGGAGAAGAATGTGATGGCTTACAATATTCTTCTGTTTGGAAATGACACATATCAACTTCCATCTTCCGTTGGCCAAAGCCAGTCACATAACCAAGCCTGAAGTCAGTGAGATGGGAAGGTATAATCCTCCTTAGTAAGGGGCCCTGTAAGAAGAGCAGCAGATATTTTGAACAGATAATACTATTAACCATGTTGGTCAAAAGCCTAGCTGCTGGAGTCAGACAAACTTGAATTCACATTCCAGATCAGCAACTGACTATGCGACAAGTACATGCAGCTCTCTAAAACTTAGTTTTTATTCTAGTCTATGGTACTCATTTCATAGTTATTATGATACTTAAACAAGATAATACATCTAAAAAGACAGCATAGTTACTGACACTTATAAACACTCCTTTATTATAGCTATTATTATAGCTAAACTATGTTTAAAGGTTTTTTGATACTTTTTGTTTCTTTAACATTATAACTAAATTCTTTAATTTTTGAATCTTTGAATATGTAATATTCAAAAAGCAATTGTAATTCTATATATTCTCATGTGGCTAATGGAAACTCATAGAAGCTATTAATTTCAAATACACAAGAGCAATTCACATAATACTGCTTTACTCTATATTTTATCAGGGATAGAGGAAGGGTCTTGAAGAAATGTAACATGCAATGTCTTTTATAACAAAACCCCAAAAAATCTAGTTTATAAAAATATAAATTATAATTCTAAAATGTCTTGGGGCCACATACCTTTATACCACACCCTATAAAAATTTTGTGGTTAAGGTTCTTTCTATTTTATTCCTATCAATTTGAGATAATTTTTTAATCTAGAGTTTTGATCCCAATACAAATTATTTCTTGTAGCACCAAATTAATATTTGTAAATGTTAATAAAATAATGAAAAAAAATCCAAAAGAGAATATGATAAACACACACACATACGCACACAGTGCACCTGGAAGTTTTGTTAAATGTCATAGAATTAGTTCTAGAAATTATTTTATTATAGAGAAATGGTAAAATTTTAATGACCAATATTTATAAGGCCTCTCTCTCTAAATTTAACTAATTTAAACAACTGAAAAGTCTTTGTCTGAAACATTAAAGGTTATAGTAATAATAAAAGTGAAAGAAAATGGAATAGTTTTAAAAACCAAAGAACATTATTTTCACATTTAAAATTCATAAGCAAAATTTTCATAAACACTGGCATTTCTGCTGACAGTTGAAGTTAGGTCTCATTTCAAGGTCATTGGCTAAATGTTCAATGTAAAATAGTTTCATAGATCAAAATAAGGCAAATACAAGACTAATGAATAAAGTGATCTTTCTTAAAAGATCTTTTGGTGTCCCTTGAAGCCCTTCCCAAATGAAGCAGCAATCAAACAAGTGAAAGTTTTAGCTTACTTTTTAGAAAAGCAGAAATTTAAAAACATAATATTTCAAAACAGAGACAATTAGCATGGGGAAAAAGGTGACAGTCTTAAACTGTCACTATTCAGTCACTCAGGCTTGGGAAAAATACACCAAAAATGTATGCCTAGTAGTATTTAGGATATTATGAAACCTATCAGGTGTGAATTAATCTCTCTCCTTTATAGTATACCTCACACTATGGCACACCTCCCTCTGATTCCTTCCACGCACCTCGATTTGAATGTGAACACCTTCCAGAATGTACTGCTGACTGATTTCCCTGTATCAGCAAAGTCGTTATGCAAATGTCTATGCAATGTCCTGGAGACCTTGGTTTTCTTGCTTCCTCCTCTGCCCTGGACTTTCCTCCCTTTATCTCTCTGACCTTACTTTATCCCTTTCCTCTCATTGCTATCTGCATTTCTTTTCTGTGTATCTTTTCACATGAGAGATGGAGTGATGTCCGAAAGGCCTGTTAACAATGAAATAATGAGATGGAGTAATTGCCAATAATAGTCTTAGGGAAGAAATAATAACACATGGGAAGAAAGAACAGAAACAGTCTTTTCACCTGGTGGTGTGTGTAATCAGCACAGCACCAGGAGCTTGACTTCAGCTTTTCCATACTGCATGGTGGTGGGCAGCTTTTAACACATACTTTTTAATGTCTACTTTCTCCCACAGAAGTAAAAATAAGAAGTAAAGTCACAAAAAAAAGGATCAAACATCGATGCATCTTACTTATTGAAAATCCAGTTCTATGCCAGGATCTGGCCACACAAATGTGAATAAAGTATGACCTTCTACTCAGAGACCTCTTATTGTAGCAGGAAATACAAATATGAACACAACTGCTATAATGAGTGGCCAAGGTGTAACATAATCTGACAGCTTTCAACAGGATCACTTTAGCTGCTCTTTAGAGAGTAGACCTAAGGAGGGAATGTGAAAGAAAGAGACTAACTCTTAATACTTTTGGTCTGCTCTAATAGAAGAATGGAGTTACTGAGGTGGAATAGATTGTAAGAGGGGCAGGTTTGGGGAGAATAATAGACCTGCAAAGTTTAAGATACCTACTTGACACCCAAGTGAAAGTTGAGTAGGTAGTTGGATATTGGAATTTGAGAAGAGATATTGGGGCTGGAGACAAATTTTGATGTTTTGAGTATATGGTGGGGATTCTTCTTTTTCTTCTTCCTCTTCCTCCTTTCCTCTTTTTCCTCCTCCTCCTACCTTCTCCTTTTTCTTCCTTTCTTCCTCCTCCACCTCATCTAGCATTTAGACAATTTTGCTTTCTTAATATATTCCTCTTTTTACACTTATTACAGTAAGAAAGTTATTTCTATAACAAAAACATTAGGCTATTTTTATTTTGTAAAAATTTGAAATAACTGCTGCAAAAATTATAAACAATGATTATTAGGGTGTTATTTATATTATAAAACAATAGTTGTTTTATTTTTTCCTATTTTAAAAATATTCTAATTTATACTTTTTAATGGATGACATCATTAAAGTCTTACAAATATGTAAAAAATAGAAGAGAGAAGTCTACGGGACTCAAATATTTAAGAGCCAGGTAAACAGTAACAAACAAAGAAGAAAATGGAAAAATGACCAGGAAGTTGGAAACCAGAAGAATGCGTCTTCTGGGAGGTAAAGAAGAGTTTCACAAAGATAGAGTAATCAGTTGTGACAGAGTTGCTTATAGATCAAGTGTGGTCTGAAGGATCGAACATTTAATTCGGCAATTGAAAAATCATTGGTGACACTGATAACAGTTTCTTAGTAGAAGTGGAAGTAAAAACCTGATTGAGTGGGTTCGAAGGGAGTGGATTCAGCAATTATAGACAGATATTTTGGGAAATCTTCTTTGGAAGCCTGAGAAAATAAAAGGATAGGATTGGAGGTCAAAGTGGACTCATTTTTTAAAGTAACAGAAATCATAGCCTAGTTCAGATGCTATGAAGAGATGAACCTGAGAGAGACATGATGATAAGTGATAATCCTGAGAGCTATGTTTTTGAGCAGATGAAACAAGATGTGATCTAGTTCAGGTACAGGTTTGACCTAGGCTATTGATCACAGCAATAAGAGCAAGGGAGGTGATATATGCAGAAACATGAGTAGATGAATTTATTAGGACTTGTTTTGAAGTTTTCTTCTGATTGCTTCAGGAAATAGAAAGCAAGTTCATCTGCTGTGAGTGTGAATAAACAAAGAGGATTGGGAAGTTCAAAGAAAAAGTACAAAATAGTCATGAGAGAAGTAGGATAAAGAACCGAGTACATATACAGTAATCTATTTGAGATCAGTTACTTTGATCTCAAATAGATTCTTTACTAGTCATGTAGGTGACTGGTTCTTCCCAGCCACTCTTAGCTGTTCAGGCTGAGAATTGAATTTAACCAGGATCTATTTGGGCCAAGTGAGAATGGGGAGAGAAGAAAAGACCTGAACTTAGCACACAGTACCATGAAACACAATGATTGTATAAAAACATATAAATGTAAAATTAAGGTCCTAAAAAGTAATTACATGATGAGTTGAGAGGAGTTCAGTGTTGAGAAAACCCTGCTATTTGGGTTCAGAAAGCCTTCATGGTGGAGGACAAACTTACCTTGGATCTTTGTTTTACTGATGCCCCAAAACATTTTTCTCCCTTATTTGAAAATCTATGAATTATTTCTCCATTTACAAATTTAACTTATAGCTATAATTGCTATATCTTGCTTTAAGAAGGTTTTCATTAGGAAATTTCAAATATACACAAAGGTAGAAAAAATAGCAAAACAAAAACCTCAAGTGCAGATACAACAATTACCAACTCAGGGCTATTCTTGTCTTTAACTCAACATCACTAAGGCTGACATTTCCAAAATATTTTGATCCCTTTCTCTAACAGATATAGATTCACATATACTTATCTATAATTGCACTATAATGTGCAATTATAGATAAGTATATGTGAATGATTTATCTACATAATAATAAACATTTCTATTTATAGAATATAATTAGATATAAATACATGATCAAATTTATATACATATGTTAACATAAAAATAACATAAGCTATGTTACATAGTTATAGAATTCATTTATAAAGGTATGTTCATAGTTACAGAATTCAATTATAAAGCTATGTTACATAGTTATAGAATTCATTTATAAAGGTATGTTCACCTCTCTCTCCTCTTTCCTGACCTCCTGTTGCTGACTTTCATTGGCAAACTTGAAGAGAAGCCAGTGAACATGGTTACTGATCGCTGCTATCTATAGAAGTTAACGTCTCTGAGCATAGAAAAGAGTGAAGAATGGGTAAAATGAATGCAAAGGGACAAACAGAGACTATCCCAGCCCAATGGTCAAAGTACTGTTTTAGGAAGATAACATTTTAACATTGACTAAGGAATACTATAGAAGAGAGATTACAGAGATCGAATGAGTATTTCAGTAGCCTGAGTGAGACGGAATGAGTTTGCACTTAGGTAGTAGGAATGGAAAGAAAGGGAGATTTACAGAACACATAAAGAAGAAAATTGAAAAAAAAAAAGATGACTGAATAGCTGATTGGGTATGGTGAGAGTCATAGAAGTCCAGAAAATTCTCTTTAAATTATTTGCCTTGAAGTAGCACCCAAGACAGGGATAAAGTAGAAAAGCACATAGTCAGTGTATACGCGGTGGGGGAGAGGGTAGCAAGAGCCCCGTTAGGTAACCACCAAAATTATTTCTGATTTTATAATTTAGTAAGTAAGGGAAATGCTGTTTGGTGATGCAAGTGCTCTTGAATTTCTGTACTGACTTGTCAATAATAGAGTACACAATATTGACTAATAATCAGCCTAAGACCAATCCTGGCTTTGATCTTCCCTGGCCTATCTCTTTGAGACTACACCCAATCCAATTCCCTTTAGCAAAAGGTATTATGGCATTTTTTTTTTTTTTTTTTTACAAATAAGAATTGTTTTCTTGAAGAATGGTGGTGGTACCCACTAAGAGAACAAGTAGCATAAAATGGATATCTTTTCCCATATTGTAGATTCAGTCTAAATTTTTCTTTCTTTTTCGAGCATTATTTTAACTGCAAGATTGATTTCCTACCTAAATTTCGATTACTCCATTTTGCGAGGTCATTCTTGCTCTTGTATTCAATATCTCTTAAGTGTGAATACTATATAATGAGATTTATATTTATAGGGCGTGGTGGGGATAGGGATGGTTATAATCGTTTTGTGGTTCTCAAGTATAAGAGTACTTTGTCCAATATCCTGATTTCTTTTTTCTATTCTCAGAAGAAACTTTTAGACATCTCTGGCAATTAAGTTCAGTTGAAAAAGTTTTTCTTTCTTACAATAGTTACAAGAGAAGTGAGTTTATTTTGGAAGTTTTCCTTTGACTTTGCACAATTGTATCCACAAGGTGAAGTTATCTTTCAAAACCAGTTAGGTACCAGCTGGGAGGAAAGTGAGGACATTATCAAATGGCATTGTTTAATGTCACTAGAGCCCTTTTTATCTTTCTTGGACTTTTGAAATGTAGTCTAAATTCCATTAAAGTCTCCCTTACAAAAACATCATTAAACCAAATTAAAGGCTCCATACATTCCAGTAATAGCTGGATGGTTCAGAATAACATATTTGCTAGCTGAAAAGTGCCTCTGAATAGCTCATGGCACTGCTGGAAGTCTTGTTCTCCAAGCGCATTAAGTTTATGCATTAGAGCACATAGACAGTGGCAGCTGCCTGACGTATCCCATTGTGCTCAAGGACTGGAAAGTGATAAGGTTAATGAGACTCTGTATTGATGTCGGACCATTTAGAGTACAGCAGGGCTATGTAAGCACTGCCTTGCAGGTTCTCCAGTGATTTTTAAAGTGTTAATAAGCTAACAACAGTACTCAAGGGGAAAGGGTCTAATTTTGATAGAAATATCACACTTAAGGAGAATGTGCCTGTTCTATTCAAACTTTTAACGCTATTAATTGCTTACACTGTTTGGTAAGGTTCTGGGAAGAGTCTTGTTTTCTAGTATGGAGATTTTGAAGAAATTCTGTCTTGGATAGACACGTTTTCCCCCCCCCCCCCTGCAGGTGCTGGAACAAAAGCCCTTCACTCGGAGCCAGTGTGGTCAGTATGACAGACTCTTCAGCCACTCATTTCTACGCTGCCTTAGCACTGAAGGTTGACACAGGAAAGTTGCACTGTTCACAGTTTCTGACTCCAAGCCAAGGGTGCCACATTCCCATCCTGTGGCCTTTTGGGACTCTAAATTTCCTGAACATCGCTAGGCTCTCCTGCACATTCTCATGATTTGAGATTTGTGGAAACCAGGAATGTGGGCTGACTTTTTCTTGTTCTCCCGTGCCTACTTAAGTGGGAATGGTTTGGAGGTAGGGGGAATCACATAACTGGTAGAAGTAGGGGCTAATTGCTTAAACATGCCTGGGGGAAGCCTGATAGTGTCTCTGTACGTGACCTCTGACACCACCCATCCCAGGAGACAGAGGTGAAACCATTCCTCATAATCTTTCCCATGAGCACTGGAGTCTTGCAGGACCCAGGGAGAACCCACTGCTTTTCCCAGGAGGCTCCAGGATTAGGAAATGTGTGTATTTAGTGGAAAATAGGTTTGTAGTGAAATCGTTACTATTTCATGAAAGTAGATATTTTTAGCATTTTTGAAATACCACAGTTTTCCTAGTTTACAAGTACAGGTACATTACATTTAGTCTTCCTTTTGATAAAACTCTTTGAAGAAATATGATTTTTGAAATCAACTGTCCATTATAGCATAAAATCAGCCAAAGCAGAATTTAAAAGAATTGGCATTTTAGAATTCTTTTCGTTCTACCTTCCACCCCCACCCCTACCCCTGCACCCACCATCTCAGTCCTATCTTGAGGAAATAGCCATATGAGAAAGAACTTTGTCATGTCTGTGTTCCACACACGCGCACACACTGGTGACTCACCTATGACCAGTGTTCCCTTGGGACTCCTCTTACAGTTCCAAATTCAAAGGAAAGTTTGATTTTCCTACATGAGCCTTTTTGTTTTTTGGGTTTTTTTGTCCAGAAATATTTTCAGCAAAACTTTCCAACTCAGTGGAGTTTTATCAAGAATTTATTTGAAAATAATGAAGTTCATTGGCTCCTGGGTACTTAGGAAAATGTATCTGTCTTCTTTCTGGCTGTACTGTAGTGGCCCACAGGCTTGCTTATATGTTCACAGTTACTTTATTTTATTTTTTTAAAATAAAAGTTATTTATTATAGAATACTTTTAATTTCACTCTTTGTATTTTAATTTTGTTGAAGGGCTGATTGGGATTTCCCTGTTCTTATTAAAAAATCTTTAAAAATTCTGTCTAGTATATAGAGGCATTTTTTTCCCTGCAATATGGAAGGTCTGCTTATTGCCTGTTGTTAGTGCACAGAAATCATTCTTCCAAATTTCACGGGATAAAAACAACCAGTCCACCTTTAAGTTTTTCATTACCCCTAAGTGGATGATATTAAGAATGTTAGAAAGTATTGGTCTACACTAGAGTAGTTGCTTCAGGTCCTCTGTTAGGAGTTTGGCACTCCTGATCTCACATAAATGTTTTGATTTTGTGATTCTCAGCCCTGTCTATGTGTATACCTAAAGCACATGTTTAGCTTTTTTTAAATAGAACTTTTAAAATTATTTTTTATTTATTGTGACATTAACAAAATCCAATAAGTTTCAAGTACACAATTCAACAGTAAGTGTATACACACACTAATATATAATGTGTGTGTGTATATATATATACAACACACACACACACATTTGTGTGTTAACCCCATAGTTAGACTTCTGTCACCACATATTTGACTCCTTTTATCCTATCTATACCCCACCTCCCTTCTCTCTGGTAGCTATTAGTCCACTGTCCCTGAGTCTCTATTTGTCACGTATGTTTCTTGCCTTTAGTTTTATATCCCACATATAAGTGATATGTGGTTTTCAACTTTTTCTGCCTGGCTTATTTCACTTAGCATGATTATCTCAAGGCCCATCCACGTTCTCGCAAATGTCATTATTTCATTTTTTTCTTATGGCCGAGTAATATTCCATTGTATATATGTACCACAGCTTCTTTATTTAGTCATCAATTGTAAGATACTTTGATTGCTTCCATGTCCTGGCCACTGTGAATAATGCTGCTGTGAACATTGTTGCACATATGTCTTTTTGGATAAATGTTTTTAAGTCTTTTGGGTAAATAGCAAGTAGAGGGGTTGCTGGATCAAATGGTAGATCAATTCTTAGTTTTTTGAGAAACCTTTATACTGTTTTCCGTACTGGTTGTGTTAGGTAGCTAGTCAGACATGAGGGACAGAGGAACAAAGGAAAAGGGAGGGGCCCAGCTCTATAACCATAGAAACTTCCCTTGAAGACCTTTCTTAAGCACCTCCCAGAAATATCTCCCTTTTAGGGTTATAAATTACCCCAAACCCTAGAGTACAAAGGCCATAAAAGCTGCTGGCCCAAACTAGCTATAAATGTTATGTGCAGAAAGTACTGCTGATAACTTTAACCTCATAAGACCATCATTATAATATCATGACAATGGCTGGAAATTCATGAATCTTATTATAACAGACTGAATTCTGGGTAAGCACATGCGCACTAGGCCAAGTTATATAGCAGCCAGGAGTCAATCAAGGTGATTTCACTTACCAATCACCTAAGAATGTCTTTGCGACCACCCACCCCATCACAGCCCCCAAATATAATGCAGATCTCTCCCTCTCCCGGGGTTACAGCTCTCCATCTTCCCTTCCTGGAAACCTGTACTCCCTCCTTAGGGGTACATAACCTCACTTCCATGTGGCTAGCCAGTTTTAAGCTTGACCCATCTTCTACCTTATACTGTGTTTTTAATGAATATTTCTTGTATTCACTGAGTTGAAATTCGTTACTTTGGCATTGAAAATACCTTGAGGTGTGTGTGTTACTGGAACTCTAATCTTTTCAACGGTAACAGTTGTACCAATTTGAATTAAAATTGTAAATATTTGGGTCTCATCCATTGAGGTTCAGCATGTCCAGGCATTTGTGTATGCATTTGTGATGTTGACATAATATTTTGTATTATATAGATGAGAAAAACAATGCTCATAAAGACACACTGAGTTGCTTTAAGCCACATTGCTAGGGGAAGGGTTATAATTCACCCCAAGCCTGTGTGGTTACACTGCACACTGAATCTCCCCTCTGCTAATAATTCTTTGTGGCCCAGGACAACTTCAAGGGAAGTTCCATTGGCTTTGTGCCAGGGGTCGGAACTTTAGACGGTATGCAAATTTTAAACTACAATTGTTGCCAAGTGTGTGACTTTTGAAGTTGCATATTCCCAAGTGGATAGCATGTGCACCCCAAAACAATCATTCCAGAAGTAGTAAGCAAGCCCAGTACTAGTCAGTGCTAACAGGGACCTTCATTCGACTGCTTATTTCCAGGCACTCTTCTATGTGTTCTACATGTATTACATGTTTGCTCTTTGTGCCACCTATTAAAGTAGTCACTAAATTTGTTACCATTTCACAGATGGAGATACTGGGGTCCTCAGAGTTTAAGAAACTGGCCCATATCATAGCCAGTAGAGGCATTCAAACCCAGCCTGTCTTGTCCAGGAGCCCAAGTTTGTAACCACTGCCCCAAGGTTTGGTGAACTTCCTGAAAACGGCCACATAGTAAATACTTTGGCTTTGTCAGCATACATTCTCTGTTACACCTAGCTAACTCTGCCATCACAGTGCAGAATCAGAGTCAATATGTAATGGAACGAGCATGGCAGTGTTCCAGTAGCGCACTGAATAACACACTTAGACACTGAAATTCAATTGTCAAGTAATTTACATGTCACAAAATGCTATTATTTTTCTTCAACTATTTAAAAATGTGATAATCATTCTTTGCTCACAGGTTTTACAAATGCAGGAAGCAGGCAAGAATTGACTTGTGGGCCATCGTTTTAGAGTACCTGGACTATTCCTTATCGCCATGTCTCATGAGTAAAGTTTGGGACACTGTTGTGTGTGGAAAAGAGCATTCACCTCTGCTTTGCTTTGTTTAACATTCAGTTATTAAGCTCATAAGTCATTAAGCAAATTGCCTGTATGTTTATATGCTACTTATATTTCTAATGAATAAAAATACACATTTACAAGTCTAATATTTAACCATTTAAGTCGATTAAACCCTAGGCAAATTCTGAATGTCATTAAAAACAGGAATCTAATATAAGAAATTTTTTCAGTGCTTCATCCTCTTAAAAGAAATCAAATACCCACACACACAAAACCGAGATGATTACAAATGTTATTGTTACACTGACAAATCATTACAAAGATATTGATATTCTGGATGTTTGAGTTTACAAAATTAATAGTTGTATTTATCCTCTTGAATAGTACCCTCCCCCCCCCCAAATAATAATATTCTCACAAGCCAACATAGTCAATCCCTATTTATTAACTAGTTGATTCTTGGTCTGAAAACAAGACCTGGTTTTAACTCAGGAATAAAATTCAACTCCAAGCCTATACTAGCTGGTGTATCTTCCTCCCTTAGTATAGGTTCATGTGCTGTTTCACAAGACTTCTAAAGTGCTTCCTTTTCTTGTGTCTCCCCTTTTTGCTCCCTTACCCATTAAGTTTTGGCTATGGATGCCTCAGAAAGTATTTACTCCACTGTATCTGGTTATTACCTCATTATAATTAGTAGAGTCACAGAGATTTCTCCACCTAGAATTGCTAAGTCTGCACAGTAAAGTCTCTCTTACAGACATTTGGTTGAACTATTGTCTTGCAATCCACCATTAAAACCTGTTTCTACCTGACTATTTTGTATGATCATTTCTGCTGACCACTCTTCTTATTTATAATACAGTTTGGTTTTTCTGGTTTAGTTCGGCTCACTCCTGACTCTGATCTCTAATGTCCATCACATAGATAACAAATAATACATATCTATTATCATGTGTATTCTAAATAAGAATAAATGAAACTGAGATTTGCATACTTAAATATGTCAATTCACTCCCACATGAAAACTAATTTAAAAACATGCATTAAACTTTTCTTTTGCACGAGATGACCTTTCTATACATTTATGTAGTTTTTCCCCTTTTGGAGTGTATTTACAGACTGAATTTGTTTCTATTAATCACTTTGCCAATCTAAGCATCATTGACATTTGAACTGTAAACTTTTTTATGTGAAGGGCCCTTCTGTGCATTGTAGGATGGTTAGCTGTACCCCTACCTCTACGTATTAGATGTTAGTAACACTCTTCCCTGTTGTGATAACCAAAATGTCTTCAGACCTCGCCAATGTCTTTTGGGATGGAAAATTGTCCTTGGTTAAGAAGGATTGTAATTGACTGTCATTACAGTAAGATGGCCAATTAGTAGCTCTTTTGTTTGCCTCCACTGTTCTTGTAGCACTATCATGGGCATTTTAAAAATTATGTCTGCTTTTTGATACTCTATTTTCCCGTTTCCCTGCCTTTCTCCCTTAGTGCATCCCAAATCTGAAATACACATCAGATTTTGAGAGTGAGTAGGTTGACCCTCTGCCAGTGAGGTTCCTTGCATGACTAATCTGGAAAATATATTTAAAGTCATGAGCGCAGAATAATGTTTACAACATAAACCTGAAAATTAATATAACTTTTAGCATTTTATTATACCATAAAATTTTACATTTTTTTCTATACAGCTAGTTGTAGAAATAGTTAATCCCTCCATACCATAATTGTGCCACCCTTTCTCATATGCTTCCATTCTTTAGTCACTCAAGAGATAACAGAAATAATTGGTTACCAGGTAGTCTACCATCTAACTATAAAGTACATCATGAATGAAGCAAGGATTCTCAATCCTGGCTTTGTATTTTAGGAAGGCAGATGGTTGAAGCACAAGCTTATGTATTGAAAGAATTCTGCCCATCTATCAACCAGAGTTCTTTTTAAAAATTTTAATTTTATTATTAGTTTCAAATATAGTACATTGGTCAGGCATTTATACAGTTTATGAAATGATCCCCTTATTATTTCTGATTAAGAAATAACTTGCAGACCACTTATTTAGCACTGCTTGCCATTGGAAGCAAACTTGACAATTAATGTTCTGAGTAACCTTCTTTCCTTCAGCTTCATTATAAGTAAAAAGTAGACAAAAATAACTCTGTCTACATTTTAAGGTTTTCAGTGCAGCTCATAACTGAAAATCTATCATTCCTTAATTGAAAAAAATCTTTCATGCTATCACATTTCTTATTGCAGTCAAGCCAAACTTTTGTGTGTTTGAGATAAAATATTTTAAAATATATATATTTGCCTAGGTTCCTATCGCCAAAATTCTAATTGAGTTAATTTGGAAACTAAATTTCTGATGAACATGCCAGGCATATTACCAAATCATGAATATATTCTTTTATACATAATATCTTCCAGAAGGTTTATCATTTCTTGTCTTTCAAATTTAGATCAATAATGTATCTGGAATTGATTTTGCATATGGCTTATGTCAAGTTTCAGTGTTTTTCCTTATGGATTTCCACTTAGCCCAACACCATTTTGCCCCTTCTTTCAGTCATATCTTTTCTTAAATCAGTGCTGCTGTACATGTTCCTTTTCCTGGACTCATCCATCAGTCTATTCTTGCACCCACACTACCCTTTATTATTATAGTAGTTTTAAGACAAGACTCTATTTCCAGTGAAGCAAGTTATTGACTTTTCCTTCATTACAAATATCTTGATGATTCTTTATAATTTCATTAAAAAATTTAGTCTGCTTATTAATTTCTAGCAAAAATTTGAGATTTTGATTGGTAATGCATTGAATCATAGATGCCATTTTGAAACCTTTGGAAAAAATTGAAATCCTTATAATTTTGTCTTCAACCCATGAACATGGACTAGTTCTTCATTTATTTCGATCTTGCTTAATTTCTCTAAATAGTGCCTTATTGTTTTTTATGTAGAGATCTTGGATATCTTTTATATGATTTATTTTATGATTTTAATAATTTAGAGGCTATTGTTAAATTCTTTAAAATTACATTTAATTTATAAAATTGTATTTAATGTTTGCTTTTCTAATATTGACTTTTATATTATAAGATAACCACCATATATGCTAAACTCATTTATTAATTGTAATAATTTATATGAACTTATTTTTTATTTTCTTAAACACAGTCATATTAGTGAATAATTAAAGTTTCATTTCTTTGTT
Organism: Eonycteris spelaea; assembly: GCA_003508835.1. Classification (NCBI taxonomy): domain Eukaryota; kingdom Metazoa; phylum Chordata; class Mammalia; order Chiroptera; family Pteropodidae; genus Eonycteris; species Eonycteris spelaea. The sequence goes on along the minus strand of PUFA01000080.1, from coordinate 7,701,186 downwards.
TCTGATTTTTAAATTTTTATTTAATTTTCTTGTGATATATCAGCAAAACCTTGAAAGTGATGCAGGATAGAAATAGTGGTAGCAGGTGGAATGCAGATGGAAAGCTTTCAACAATTACCATTAAATATGATAAATGGAGTAGGTTTTGTGGCAAATTAAGCAATTTACCTTCTATTTCTAGCTTACAGCACATTTTTATTATGGAAGAATACCAAAGGCCAACTCAATTCCCCCTTTTTCAAGAAGTCCTTTTTGTAGTCTGTAATTTTTTTTGCCTTTATTATTTATACCTATACATTTGTCAGTATTTTCTCAATCTTGTGTTTAAAGTGGGTAAGTCCTCTCTTATTAGTAAACATTGAAGTGTACTCACCCTACAGTGATTTCTTACTTTTTTAAGGATGCACTAAATTTTTTAGCAGTGTTAAATATATATCAGATGCCCATTAATTACTGATAAACTCCTAAAAAATAGCTTTCAGTATGGTTATGGGATAATGACTGAAATTCTGTGTAGTTATTTTGATTTTCCCTATTTTAAAGTGATAACCCAGGCAATACAACCATAGTTACTATTTCATATTACTTGCCATAATAATATGCATATTTTTTTTCTTTCAGATTATTGTTATCAGGGTAGCAATGACAATTTTATAAAACATGTTTTGTAAAATTAAAGGTATATTGTTGTCATAATCAGAGTTTTTTGGGCAGATTCAGACTTGTTTGATAAACTGTTGTTCCTATAAAGAAGCCAAAGAGAGAGACAATGGGACTCCTGAGTATACAAACACTAGGAGAGAAGCAGAATTCTGGGCAGATGGGGTAAGCATTAGTAATAAGACCTATATTTTCAAGGATTTGATCGCTTTGGAATAAGAACATAAGGTTGGGTTTAGCCGTAGTCCCTGAAACTGTTTCCCCAACCCTCAATTCCCCAAATGCTCCTGAGGGTCTCTACCTTGAGGACATGGTTGTATTCTACAAGATGAATTTGGGTCATTAGGATCTTGGCAGCTCCATTTTGGGAACCCCACATAGTTTTGAGAAGCAAAACAAATTTATCTTCAGGCCAGGGAAGGCAAAATTTATTGGAGTTTAGCAGTTCAAATGAGATCTATAGAAGTGCCTGTAGCAACCACAGATAGCTAGCTACTTCTCCCTGCAGCCTAGTCAAGGCAGGCAGAGAAAAGAATCATTTGCATTCAGAAGTCAGCTGAGATTATAGATAAGATCTTCCTTTCCTTCAGGCATTCCTGGAGGGAATAAGTGAGTTGGGTATTAAAGGAAAACCAAGTTCCAAGCTCATTAAGGAAGTGGGAAAGAACACTGGAATTTGAAGCACTCTTAGAGACCCACATACTACCTGCTGAGGAATCTTCAATTATTCCTATTCCACTTTCTGGAGTTTTTTTTTATCATTATCACATCGTTTGAGTCTCTCCACTAACTGGAAAATTAGAAAGGGGGTACTTAGTGTTGTTCCCATTTTACAGTTGAGGAAACAAGTCCAGATAGTTAGCTTTCTCTAGCTAACACAGCTAGTAAATGATAAACCTTGAAGGAGAATCTAGTTTTATTGATTCTTAGGGTGGTACTTTTTTCTATTATTTAAATTGTCCTCCATCCTGGAGAAATTAACTTGCAAATCTATGCTTCAATACCTGTTTGGTATTATGGGCATTATAATAATACTTGCAAACCCTTAGATGATGAAAAAAATCAAATGTGATTTTGTGTGTGTGTGTGTGTGTGTGTGTGTGTGTGTGTGTGTGTTTGTATGTGTGCATGATTCTTTGCACAGTGCCTGTTTTGAAATCAGATAGCAATAACCATCACATAGTAAGACTATGTAATAAAAATGATTAATTTAAAGCACTTAGAAAAATGAGTCTTTACTAAAGTCATGTGCCCTAATGATACAGGACAGGGTGAACCCCTTCCACCCCCTCTGCCTAAATAGGGACTCAAGATCAATGTCAGGAGAGGGTCCTTAGCACAGAAAGAATTCAAGAGTGAGTCAGAGTTAAAGGTAAAGGAAAGCTTATTACAGAAGGGGTAACGCTCCACAGATAGAGATGTGGTCTCCTCTCAAAGTCAAAATGAGACCCCAAGAATCTAAAAAGCTGACTTTTTTTACATTTTTTTTCCTATGAAATTACTAATTATTGGGGGTAAAGAATGGAATGAATGGTTGGGTTTATCTTTAACTTGTGCAGGGTACAGCTTAAAGTCTTTTTTCATGTTTTCCTTTTATGGTATGAGTATGCAGGAATCTTCCTTTGTTCTATAGGTTCCCCGTGGTCTGGCCCTGACTGATCGATCTGGTGCCAAGTCTGAGGGTACTTAGCAAGCTCTGAATTTTACTTGGTTTAATGTTTAATCAATGTGTGTATTTCTCATGCCTCTTTCCTATATTACTAATAATTGCTAGTATTTATTGATTGTTTAAAGAATGCCAGGGATATTTTTATGAGCTTTATATGATAATTAGCTCATTTTATTGTTAGAACAAACTTTGAACTTAGTATAATTTTAATATTCACAGTGCAGTTGAGGAAATGAGATAGAGAATAGCTTGTCCAAGGTTAGTGGTGAAGCTGGGAGTCGCATCCAGGCAGCTTAGTTCCAAAGCACGTGCGCTGGACCTGTTTTGTTTCTTCTTCTTTGGTACAAATGTATATATATCATTTTCTACTAATGCAGCTTAAAACAATTAGACAAATAATTATATTTATATTTTGATCTGTGGACTATAGTTCTATGTTTTATGTATGTTTTAGAGACAAATCTTGAAAAGTCTATGGACCATTACTTATAAGCATGATATTCAAGACTTTCTTGCTTTGAATAGTCAGGTATTAGTATCTACTTATAATGTTTTTTTCATCCTAGTCAAAGATACCTTTAACATATGGCAATGTATGTAAAATTATTATGCCCTGGCATTATATCATAATACCTACCCAAACTCTAGGGCTTTGTTCTTTGTAGACATTACTTTGTAATTCAGGTATTTGCCACTTAAATCAATATTTTTATATGCAAAAATCAGATTCCATAACAAGTTGAATCAGGAAAATTACAAAAGGTAGCTTAAAATTTAAGGGCTAATTATAGGGAATATGTTCTTTAAAAATGTTTCACTATATAGAATGATGATTAAAATAGTAACACTTCCACATGGCACCCATAAAAATGGATTTCATTTTTTTACATCTCTCACTTTTTAGCATGAGCTGTTGGAATACCTATTTGTTTTTCTCCCAATCTTGAGAATCCCTGAACACTCTAAAAGTACCAGGCCTGAGACAAAGGTTCACTCATTCTTGAGATAGCAAGAGCTGCATTCCACCTGTTCTAGCCTTGTGGAGGCTTATCTCAGTCTCTCTTCTCTTTGCTGCCTTATAAAACTCCATAACTCTTTATGAAGTCTAATAGAGAAATTCCATTTCTAACAGTGGACAAGTGCACATCTGTAGTTTGAAGTTTATCAGATTTCCCGTGGAGGAAGCAGAGACGAACAGCCAGAGGAGAGAGAGCAGGGCAGATGGTATATAGCTTGTGGAAATGGTCCAGTTACTCCTAAGCTTGTGTCATTATATTTTAAATGATGATGGTGATAAAGAAAGGAGGGTTGTAGGAGAAGTTTTGGAGACATGTTTAAGATGCCTTTTGAATTTAGATAATGTATTAAATGGAATAGCTTAATCTATTTTCCAAGAATGCTAAATTTGAATTAGACACATTGTCATATAAACTTTGAAAATAGCCAAGGAGTTGTTACTCTTGAAGATTTAAAATTAGGTATGAGTAACACCTTCATGTCTGGCAACCCAGCTTACACATCTGGATCCTATTTCGTTGCCTCACCCCATCTGAGAATGGCATCTCTAGATCAATGAGGAATGAGTTTCTGTCTGTGAAGAATGTACAATGAGATAGAAATACAAAATTCATGTGGTATTTTATGGTGACATTTGGAAAACCTGTAAAAATATTGACTTTTATCAGAGTCCTCTGAGCTTAGAAAACCATAAAAAGTAAGAAATCCCCCTTTTTGTATTCTAGGTTGCAGCTTGCTGCAAAAAACCACTCTTCCCATGTATAACTTGATACAATTTATGGATGCCCCTTGTTTACCTATGACATGGCTAGACACCAACCCACCAAATTTCTGTTCTTGGCCTCATAGATAGTTAGATGAACTGGTTGTCCCCACTGACCATTTAGGTCAAAATACTTGCTAACTAAACTTAGGTTAGGCATCTCTTGATCCCCCAGAACCTTAACTTTTGGCCTACCCTCAGCCTTAACCAGCTTGCAGCTTCTTCTTAAAGGCCACACCAGAGAATAGTCTGACCTTGTGATAAAACATTTTTAACTCTCCTATTCTATCACACAGGCCTTTCATTCCATTTCCTCACATCCTGCTCTTTGTAGCCTTAACCACCTCCTTCCCTGACCCCCAATGTAAGAAAGATCTTTTGACTAATCCCTGAGATAGTTGCTGATTTTATAGAGAGCTTTCTCTCTACTGCAATAGTCTTTTCCTTCATATTGCAATAGTCCCTTTACTGCTTTGCAATTATCCTTTAGAATAGGGGTCCCCAACCCCTGAGCTGGGACTGGTACCAGTCTGTGTTACCATAAGAACCAGGCCTCACAGCAGGAGGTGAGCGGCGTGCCAGTCAGTGAAGCTTCACCGGTGTCTGCAGCCGCTCCCCAGTACTAGCATCCCCATCTCAGCTCCACCTCAGATCATCAGGCATTATATTTTCATAGGAGCAGTGGTCCCTGGTGCCAAAAAGGTTGGGAACCACTATTTATAATAAAGTCTGTTCTTACTGAGTCCGGGTTTGTTCTTTATTTGACATATGATTACTTTCTAGGACTGTGGTTAGAGGGCAGCAATTTATTCATTTTATTTTTTAAAGAAAACGTCCTAATTTGCTGCAACTTAATATAATGGGCTATATGAGAATATTTCTGGCTTGTTAAATTCCTCATTTTTCAGCTTGGCGATAATGTTTAAAAGGGAATTAGATGAATTTTCTATTATGCTGCAGTCATTTTCTTTACTTTTAGCTAATGACCTCATCTAGACAAAGTAGAAATTTCTATTCCTTATCAGTAATAATTAGAAATATAATCAATGTTGCCTCATGGTCTTCTGAAAATTCCTAGTTTACTTCACTGACTTCAAAGGAGATGACTTAGTAGAAATGATGAGCAATGGCATAAATAAATTTAAAAGTAATGGTTTTGACTCTATAGTGACTTGATTGTTTTTTGAGTTCCTTAATTTTTCAACCTCTGTAGAATTAAAAGTGATGCAGAAAATAGCCCCTTAAAAAGGCAAAAGTTAGATCTTCACAATTTAGAATAATACAAAATAATAGAACAAGCACAACTACGTTATATTCATAAGGGTAGGGTGACGTAGGTACGTGGAACTCAAATAGTATTTTAGCTTATAGTTTTATTCTCCTGTATGTTTAAACTTTTTATCAGATAGTCTATAAGGACTTGAATTTATTCTGTTGAACTTCACCTCTATTATTTTCCCTGCTTGTAAAAATATAGCGAGCAGAGCCATCTTAATGAGAGTCGACATATCGACAAGGAAAATTTAAAGGCCCTGGATTCTCAGAAAACTATGCTAATCAGCATAGGCTATAAAATAGTATTCTGTTTTATCATTTTAAAAGCTTTGAAGAACATATTGGTTATCACATCTACAATTATGATGGAGCCTGTGGTGTATGGCAGTGTTTCTTACATAGGCTTGACCCCAGCTCTCTGAGTGGTGTGTTCCAATGATCTGTATTTTCATCCAGCTTCATAGATTATTATTATGTAGTCAAGTCACTAAACCACCGACAGACCATTATGGCATTAAGCAGAGTATTTGAGAGTCAAGTAACATGCAGTCTGCTTTACATAGAATCTGATGAAACTTACTGATTTTCTTTCCAGACCAGTGTACACAAGAACCTACACATTATTTTGCATAAAATTCTGGGACATTCAGATTTTTTTCAGGGCTGAAGCCCACATGTAGTTCTTAACGAAAGATTTGTTGTTCCCAAGGTAAAAGAACCTATTTTAGTATGTCTTATATTTGTCTTATAGATGAGGGAACTGTAGCCTAGAGTGTAGCCTGAGTTTACACCTACTACATACGTTTTCAGTTTTCAACAATTTAAAAGTCAAATTTAACTGGGTTCTAGGCAAGTGGGCAACGTGACTTTCAAATAATTTGTTTTAAGATAACTTTTTTCTTTAATGCAAATGTAAAAATTAGTAAATTCAGTTTGTAAATTCAATTTGAGAATAAATTTTTTCCCCTAGACAACATTCTTACTTATGGAACTACTTACTACTGACTTTGAAGCCATTAGAATTAATTCTGCTAGTTGCATTTCTATTTTATTCTCAATATAAAATGCATTGACTCATATCGATGAAAATTTTATTCTATATTCTGGGCGTGGTACAAATTAACTTATTATGCTAAATTTAGTTTTCTGGAATTAAAAAGCAAAAATGGAAATTGTAATTCTAGGCATTTTTATAATCATAATTTTTGCCCTATCATCCTCAAATATCTATTCCTCTTATTTTTTCTCTTTATAGAATTTGCTTTATTAAAAAACATTTTCACTTAAAAAATGTATTGGTAAATATCCTTTTAGTCATGTACATGAAACTTAGCTCTAATAATCCAGGAGCAAGAAAAAAGTGTAATAACTTATCTAAATGAGGAGAATGTATGAACAAATATGGAATAATTTTCCAAGGAGGAAGGCCAGTGCTGGGCACATCAGTGAATCACACAAAGCATTAGAGTTTCCAATAAGAAGAGAGGAATGTGGAGGAGGCAGATAGAGGAAAGGCAGACTGGGCAAACAGAGTACAGCACAAAGTAGAAGCTGCAGTCTTACAGTGCAGTTTCTTTTATCATTATAAGAAACTGGGAGATCCTCATATGCCTGCATTTCCCCAGAAATTACTCTAAATTATGTTCCAAATTTAAATTATGCTAAATATTGGTAGTAACTGTGTACACCTGTGCTTCAGTGTTGGATGTTCCTGCTCTGATGTACTTTATGAGCATTTACAGTTTTAATGAGGCTATTTGTAATTGATCCCTATAGGAAGTACTGCTGCATTTCATCCAATTTGAGTTGTTTTCATCCAATCTCTGGAGACGTCATTTGGAATAAAAGATATGCCATAGCTTATGACCCAGGAGAAGGATAGGCATTTTAAAATGACAAATCAGTGACCATACTCTAATCCTGCCTTCAGTATTTCACACTGTGTCCCACACCACTGCTTTTCCCCTTAACTGGCTACCTCTGGTCAGTTTCAGAACAAAAAGGGGAGTGGGAGGGCTCTAAGTCAACTTTCTCAACTTCCTCGATTTCTCTGTGCTTCATTTTAGTTACCTGTTAAATAGGAAAAAAGTTACATCTTCTAACTTCATGTAATTATTGGTGAGGGTACAGTGAGAGAAGGGAGGTTAACAAAGCTTTGTATTTTGAAAATGGGCATACAAGTATATTCTGAAATCCAAACATATTGGGAGTTTTAAAAGGTGCTCAGAATTTCTTTCCTGTTTTGAAGGCACAGAACCTCTTGATAAATCAGTTAAAAGCTCTGGACTCTCATTTCTTTAGTCTTTTTCTTTTCTCCATTCACTCAGATTAGCACAAATCCCTCTTTTGGATCAACGATCAGATTATCATCTGTGTTCTTTCTGTTCTGGGACTGTAATGTAGTTCCCTCAGATGGCTGTTTTGATTTTATTTCCTCAGCCCTTCCTTTTCAGATAATAATACTTTTAAATTTAATTACGTGGTCTTGCATTTTTGAACTTGGGTTATATTTTTCTTATCTTTTCAGTGTCTTCTGATCATTCCGTTATGTTTTCTTCCAAAATGAGATCTTTGTTGTTTCAGTTTTTGTTTACCATACATCTTCTTTTATTTCTCTTTCTCTACCATCAATTAATTCCTCCTTTCTTATGATCTTATAGTCTATATTACAAATACTGTGTTGCTCTGATGTACTACTTGTCATTGATTCATATTCAAGGTGGCCAGGCCTTTAACTTACTCTCTCTTGAAAAGTTTTTCTTTACAGCAGGTTCTTCCCTACTTGTCTAGAACTGTTTGTCCTCTCTCTGAGCTCTAGTTAGAGTCGTGTTTTACCCTGTTTTTGCAGTCAGAATGTGTGGGAGAGGCTCAGTTTGGTCTTCTTTCTTCTAAGATTCTGGCAAATGTCCTCTACTGGGATTTAAGATACCTATTTTTATGACAAGAATAACTTTGGGCTTCTAATCTTACCAAATTTCTGCAAGGAAAGCTGAAAAATGTCAAAGTTTGACACTTTTTTTGCTGCTGCTGAAATCTTGTGTTTTATGTAAAAGCTCCTACTCTCAATAAATATATTTTTTAATTTCTCTGCATAGTACCTACTTTTTCATAGTTGACTTTTTTCCAAATTCAAGTGTAATAATGAGAAGTCTAAAAGTTGTGTCACTCAGTCACTCATCTTTCTTAGTGTTAATTCGGAAAGTGGTGTGTGTGTGTGTGTGTGTGTGTGTGTGTGTGTGTGTGTGTGTGTGAGAGAGAGAGAGAGAGAGAGAGAGAGAGAGAGAGAGTATGTGTGCGTGTGTGTGTGTTTTGGCCATGATATGAAGGCTGAGTTAAGGTACCAGAATCTTTTTTCTTGGAATGAAAGTGTATCCTTTCCTTCCTGGTTACCACTGTGATTCCTCTTTATGATTTGTTTGCTTTTTACACATTTTATTAGGTATTGGGAACCATAATTCTATAACTTGGGTTCTGTCCACCACTTTTCTTACTCTCTAGCATATTTCTTACTCTTTTGTATTTAAATTCAATGATGACAAGAATGAAATCTGTATTCCTTTTATAACTTTGCTGGTAAAATTCCATGGCTTCCCTTGACCCCACATGTAACTATTTTAGCTATAGAAACAGGGAAAGTTAGCACTATACCTGTTGTGCCTTTGTTGATGCATTCAATCATTTCATATTCTCCTTTTAAGTACCATGGCAATGTATTCCACAAAGGTAGAACCTCTGATATTGATGAGGGTTTAGTAAGGAATATCCTTTGGTATCATGAAATATAAACTAGGCAAAAGCTGAATGCAAAGACAGAGAAATGAGAAGAATATATTTTCCTTTACAATTGGGAAAGATGAATTAAGACCTCATCTGAGACAGAAAGAAAAAGTAAGCTTGTCAGTAAATCAAGCATTTTTTTTTCATTTATTAATCTGATTGATATGGACACAGAATCATCTAGGGAAACATGTAAAAATGATGTGGGCAGTTTAGAAACAGCGATCTTTTGTCATCTGGAATTTGTTTCCCCTCTACATTTGATTTACGGTATCACTTAAAGTCAAGTGAGCCAAGCTCTCTATTATTTAAAGTGAAAGTATCCCAGCACGGAGTAGTGTCTCTGCATAATGCTTGTATTCCCTTCAGACATGATTATACACCTTCATGTAGTCTTTGTAACCTGTATCCTCTTTTGACTTATTAAGAAAAGTTGATTCCATAAGAGAAAAATGTCATTCCTTCAGAACAAAACTTCCATGTAGGTGTTTTCTGTTTGTTTGTTTTTTGTTTTGTTTTGTTTTGTTTTTTAATAACTGTGTCAGGTTGACAAGTGTTATAAAATAGTAACCTTCTCATTTATTATACAATCTTTCTCTTCCTCTGCATAACAGTAGATTAATATGATGGAGGGAGAGGTTGAATAATGGATCCAGAACAGGTGTATTTAACATTGTTCTCTGAAGAATGACTGTGTAGTTGAGAATAACACTTCACTCTCCAAAAAATATGATTGGAAAAGGCCAGTATTTTACCCAGAGACAATTAAGCAGCAAGAATGTTCCTTAAGTGATTTTTTTTTTATATTTAGTTAAATTCTTTAATATTCTACTAAATTTCTGTAACATCACTTCATTGTGTGAAGTGTTTCGGCCTTAGATTTTTAAAAATATACTATAATGCATAAATACAGTGGCTGCTCATGTCTCTGAGTGACAGCTGAACATGAAGGCTGCTTCCATGGTAGATAATATTATGTTTATGGCAGCAAGAAGATTGAAAATGGAAGGGGTGTGTGTGTGTGTGTCTATACATACACACATATAACACAATACATATATACACACACACACATACATATATATATATATATATATATGATCATTTTAAGTATCTAAAATACTGAGAAAACCAGCTTTGGGAGATTTTTTTTTTTTTAATCCAGATTTTACCCTCATTGTCAACCAATTTCTTACATACAGACATTGGACCCTTATTAAACTTCCTTTTTTCCCCCCCCCTAAGAATATAAAATTATATATAAACACACACTTTGCCAATTTATATAATTAAGCATGAAAATATTCTCTATAATGAAAGAGTGAATTTACCCATACTTTCAAGGAAAAAGAGGACTTAGGAGGGCAATTTTATAGAATATTCGAAGAAATGGCATATTAGGAAAAGATAACACTTCTGGGAAGAATTTTCCTTGTAAGACTAGAGGCTATTTGAAAGGCTATGTATTCATGTGAATCAGGTTTTTTTTCCACTGGAGAAAGATGGATACAGGATGCTCGTCAGTGGTCTAAAGGAAATGTCACAGGTGTGTTCCTCCCTTCCTATTTTGCTAAGGAGATGGGCCATTAGAATTGGGATTCATAAGATACTATGCCTGTGTCTCTCTTCTTTCTTCACTTATACACAGCCTCAGGAGACAGGAATATGTGTGTATGTATGTGTGTTTATGTATATATCATATATCTATCTACTTATAATGGTAATCTGGAAACCATATTTTGTAAGTCCTTGCCTTGATTGTAGTTAGTAAATCCTGCTCAGATTTTGTTTTCAGTAGCACCTTCACTTGAGCATTCTACTGTTATTTTCAACGGACAGTTTTCATCATGTTGGGTGATCTGAGGTCTCATATTTTACATTATCATCAGAAATTCATTATGTGAGTAGTCAAAATACAATAAAGTTAATTCTGATGGCACGCAAATGGGAAACATTTGGGTGTCAAAGACAATACAAATAAGAAAACTATATATTGTTCTGGGAAATTTTATTTCTTATTTATATTATATAAAATGTATAAGAGACCATCCTGTCTAATCTTTTAAACTTCATCTTCACTGCTTTTTAGTTGTTAATGATAGCAAAATGCTTACTGTGTGCCAGACACTGTCCTAAGTAGTTTACAATTAGTAACTAATTTAATTCTTATTGCAATTAGATAAGATAGGTATTATTATTGCTATTCAAAACCCGTGAAGACACTCAGCACAGAGAAGTTACTTGCTTGGATAGTATGGCTGCCTCCAGAAAATAGAGCCTGAGACACGGGCGTGTATGTACATAGTTTACGAAGGAAACAAACTTAAGCAAGAGTAAGGGATGAGTCAAATGAAACGAGGAGGGAAAGACAATATAAAAAGGCATCGCTGATTTGGTAACCACTGTGGGCTTTGGCTGCTTGTCTCCGCTAGGACCTCTGAGGAGCTGTGTAGTTGTCGGCCTGATGGATGAAATGCAAGCTTTATCCATCACCTCCATCCTCCCATTCCTTGGGATCTGGACCTTAGAGCATAAACTCCTCCACACGTATGTGCCGCTTGTATATATATGAATGCCAAAGGTCTTCTCTAGGTGCCTCATGCTTCTGCATTAGAAAAGTCCTGTTGCTTGTATATGATACACACTTTAGTTTGGTCACCATGAGTGCAAAGTAGATTGAAGCCTACTCAGAATTATTCATCGTCACTATGGCTGGAATCAGAGGATAAGAATCAGTAAAAAATAATATTTATATGGTCCATTCTTGCTTCACTGGGATCCACTCGCAATGTTCATAACTCCTAAAAACTTTACATATGCGACAGACTCGTGAATTTGCATATTTTTATTCTTATCTCCAGCATGCATGTGTTTTAAAAGTAGTCAAAGTACTTGACACTTCCTACTCATCTGATCTGGCTCACATTATGCTGTGATATGATGGACAGATGTAGTCTTCAGGAGAATGTTAAGGTCATAAAATTGCTGCGGACTATCGTGTCAGTAACTGGATATTTCTTTCCTATACCATTAAGTTTCTAACAAAATATTATTTAAAAATAGTTTCTTTTTAAAAATTAGATTATTCTCTCCCAGTGAATTACAAATTCTTTGAGCACAAAAGAACATGCACATTGTATTCTTGTTATAGCCCCAGATATTAGTAAAATGTCTTATAGTTGTTATAAATATAGTGAGTTAAATTAAATTAGCTTATTATGGTGATAATAATTGAAAATATGACCTAGGAAAGTGTTAAGTTGAGGTGATTAAGGAATAATTAAGATAGTACATGCATCAAGAATAAGAATGAAGAATTAAAAAATTAAATATTTTCAATCTGCCTGTTTTGAGTTGATCCACCCACACTTCGCCTAGGATAGAGTTGGCAATGCCATACTCTGGCTTAAGGAGCAAATACCATTACTAAGATTCAGAAAATAAGAATAGGACATTCAGGCACAGGCAAGTCTTCCTTTGCTGATAATTTTCTCATAGCACCAGAAAAATATAGGCCATCATTTTCAAGTGTATTTTTAGCCAGTTACATGACTTTTCCATGGAAACAGCATAATAATTTAATTAAATATTTAAAGAAATAAAAAAATAAACATCCAAAGATTGTTGTCACATAAAATATTCAGTATTTTCTCTTTATTTCAATAGCTTCCACAGTTATTAAGAGAACAACCTATTCCCATTGCATATGACCAAGAAATTCTTTCCTACATTCTTAATTCATATTCTGGAATCGGCATATGTTGCTGCTATGCATCGTGCCACAGCATCTGTTTGAAGTGAGGGATTGATTGTGTCCTTGGATAAGAATAGTTCTAGTCTTTTCTCTGCAGGAGAGTTGCTAGAATCACGAAACACAAATTGTGATAGGTATTTGATAACAAATATTTTGTTTCTTAGGCCAAAAAGTCATAATTATCCTCCAGATATGTTCAGCATGTAAATTGATATAGTAATTAAAAATGTAAATCAAATGGCAGAAGTGATTCAGCTTTACGTTTAGGTTTGCCCCATCATATTTTTATTGTGAAACATTCTAATTATTTAAAAAATACAGTAATGCAATTTTTTAAAAAATAGGTCTTTAAAAATCTGAAAACCATTTTCTTCATATCATTATACACACATATCCATTATCTTCAAGATACAGCTTCAGTATATCCAGTCTCCCATTTTTCTCCCATTCTCCCTATAGGTGAAAATTATTCTCAATTTTGTGCTATTATGCCTATGCATTATGTATAGATACATATATGTGTGTGTGCATATATATATGTAAATATGCATATATTTATAAACATTTTATTTTCCTATGAGTTTTAAGACTGATGTTTTTTCATATTTATACTGAGGTTATAGATTCAGGGGAAGACTGTCATGGAAGTAAAATGCTTTCCTCCTTAAATCTGGGATGCATGATTTCAACTTGGCTCCTCCCTGGTGATATTATCTTTGATCATTTGGTTAAGGTGGTGTCTGCCTGAGTTCTCTACTATACAGATACTATTTTTCCTCTTTCCACACTCTATTCATTGGAAGTGAGTCACTAAGTCTTGACCAGAGTTAAGGAAAAGTGAATTAAGTTATTTTCTAATATCTTTCTGTTCCTGTGATAAAAATTGATGATAAACTATGGCAGCTCAATACTAGCACCCATTAATGACTTAGACATTTCATGAATAAAGTTTTGGGCCACCTTATCAGTTAAGGAACTATAAACAGCTGAGGTACTTGCTGATGGCAAAAGGAACATGGAATTATCAAGGAAAGAAGGTCTTAATATCTGCTTAGGTGACTAGTTTTGGAAATAAGGACTGCATTTGGTAAGAATACTTCCTATTTTGAAAATTTATTTGTTCATATGCATGTGTTTTTTATATATAATTTATTATATATTACATATTATGTACATTGTTATGTATGTATATATACAAATATATAAAATTTATCAGCATTACGTTAAAGTATATGAGAGAGGGATTGAGACTTAGCTAGAAGAGGAATAAACATCACGCAAAGATGGACAAAGTAACTTTGCATTATTTTAGCATGAAAGTTAACTCTTTTCAACTGTAGGAGAGATCATTCCTTAGATAAAAGCACAGTTGTGTATTTCTTTGCAAATTAAACATGTTCTAAAGAGTGATGTATGGCTGCCAATCTGTAAAGAAGAGGACTTTGGTGAATTTGTGCTTTGTCATTATAGCCAAGCTGGAACTATCTTTCTCAGAATTTCCTTGTCTGTGTAGTTCCAGGTTAGCACTGGCTGCAAGAAAAATTTCCGTGAAATTTGGAAGGTACATGTGTAGCAGGAGGTCACTCACTACCTGGCCCAGGCTCCACTGCAGCTCCTCTGTATTGTTGCTGATTTGTTGGCTTTCTTTGTTGGCATGGGACAACTTTCAGGCCCCTTGCTTCTCCAGCTTTTACCATATCTCTTCCTTGAGTTGGGCCAGGTGCTATGTGAAAGGCACTAGTTTCTTATACATGTCACCTATATCATTGAGGTTATAAGCAGTCACAGAAAACTGAATTTTAGTCTTCATAGATCACAGGTTTTCATCTTGGAGTCCAGTTTGTCTTCATAGGTACCAGATTAGCCTTGAACCTATTACTGTTTGGTTACTGTGTGTCCTATGTTTCCCTTGCTTTGTGTCCAGCTGTTCTTTTCATTTGCAGTGTCTAGTATCCCATTTCAAATATTTTTTTTATGCATCATCTTTTTCATCTCTTGATGTTCAATTTTGGTCTTTTTAAAAAACTATGTCATATCCTTCCTTATCCTCATTCTTTCCCTTTGGATCATATGGAGTTGATTTATAGTAGCTTTTTAAATTTCATTGTCTTCAGGACATACTATATGTGTTATTTCTGAGTCTGTTTTAATTAGTTGATTTTTTTTCTTCTCATTAGGGGTTCTAATTCTACTTTTTACATGCCTGGTGATTTTTTATTATTATTATTGAATGCCAGACATTGTGGACTTTACTTTGCTGGTTGCAGGAATTTTTGCATTCCTTTATACATTTGGATACTTTTCTGTGATATAGTCAATTTACTTAGACAATTTTATGATCTTTCCAATGCTTGTGTTTCAGCATTGTTCGGTAGATCCTGAACAACATTCGGTTTAGCATTAATTTGGCCCCACTACTGAGCAGTACTCCTTTGGAGATGCTACTTGATGATCGTGTATCAGGGAGCTTTTTCCATTCTCACTCGTGTTAAGAGTCAGGTTCTTTGAAATCAGTTTACCTGATCTTTATTAGTTTTGTTCTCCTGGCTTTGTGTAGTTTCTTCACTGGGAACTATCTCTAGACAGTAAACCTGGACAATCATATGGCTCACCCTATTTATTTCGCTTTCCGTCCAGTATCACTGCCCTGCTGTAGTTCTAAAGTGATATTTCACATATTTGTCCAATTTATTTCGTTGTTTAATATGGGAAAATGAATTCAATCCATGTTATTGAACCATGACCTGAAGAAGAGGTATGTGGGTTTTAGATTCTAAATCTTGCTATTTTAAAATCTGTTTCTTTCCATCTCCTCTAACAGAATATAATTTTCTTTATATATCTCTAGAAACTGTAAGAGTTTAGTATGTAATAGACACTCAGAATTTTTAACTTTCTGCCAAATGCGTAATATATATCCACTGATATGTTTCTCAAATTTATATCATTTGTCTTCTCAAAGCCACATTATTCAAAATTTATAAACTATCAGAAATTGTCATATTATTAATACCAAACTACTGTTTCGAAGAACTTTCACTTGAATATTCTTATCCTCTTTCAGTATTTCTCGAAAAATTCAACACAGTGTTGCCTACTGAGCTGCAAAGTTACAGGTATATCAAATTAACTGTGTGCATGAGCTTCTGATTCTCTAAACTGAGAATCAGAATTTTTTACTATTTTTCATTTTCTGTTCCCAGTTTCATCAGGATGGTTAAAATGATCTGGTCTAAATATGTCACAATTTGATATTATTGCTTCACTTAAACATCTAGACACATACATACGTATGTACATACACACGTTAAGTAACATTCAGAGAGAAATCTGTTTCTTACTGTTCTAGAAAATTGCCAAATGAGAAAAGCTCTTTTTATTGTTGATAAGAATACTGCAGTTAACTAGAAGCTATAAAATTGTAAGAATTCTTACTATTACATGGGTTATGAAGGGGCAAAATACAATAAAACCAAATCTCAGGAAGTAATTGTGTCATTTACAAGGGAAACCAATCCAAGAAAGAATTTCTGATCAGAAATATATTCTCTTGAATGAATGAATGTGTATTTTTATGGTAATCGAATGGGATTCCCTGGTATTGTATTGAGTATATTCTTGTTAGTACATATTTTTTTCTGACAAGTGAAAAATGACCAAATTTGACACTAGAAAATAGAAATTTTGCCATGAACTGCAGATGTTTTATTTCTGATATAAAGTGAGAAAATATCTGTAACCTCTTTTTAAATTTTAATGAATAATGATCATTCTCAAGGCTTTGAGAATGTTCCGTATTTTGGCCCTCCTGGGCATAGTGCAAAATCTTTCCTCTCTCTTTCATGGTTATCAACTGGAATATTATTTTCTAGTCTTATTATGTCTACATAGCCTAACTCCAAGTCAAATAAAAAAATAAGTAATTCTTTATTATAATAGATAAATCTAGGATTCAGGAAAGTCCTGTAAAGATATGTTAAGAATAAAGCTTTATATAAAAAGATTTATTAATACTTTAAGTTCTTTATTATGTTTTAAATATATATATGTATATATATATTCTCTTGAAGTGAAAAAAGTCCTCTTTGGGGGCTAAAAGACATGTCAAATAGTCAACATTGAAAATGCAAAGTGTCATATACTAGATCTACAGACATTTTGTCATTTGGTTTGAGCCCAGTATAAATAAAAAACAAATTTAGATAATTTCTGAGTGCCTATATATTTTATTATGGTGAACCATTTGATTCTGTTTTGTTTGTTTGTTGGTCAATTGAGAAATTTGGATTTAAAAGTGTAAGAAACTGTGGTGCTACAATTATTGCTATCTCCTATTAAACCGTATACTTCTTAAGGAAGAAATTATGTTTGATAGGCGCTACCGTATTGTATTTTAAGAATAGCAAATGCATTCTTAAATTGTAAATATTCAAGAGTTTTCATTATTAAATATTCTTAGTATATAATAAAAAATTCCTAGCATAATCTTTTAACCTGTAAAATACTTTTTTTGGATGTATTATTTTTTAGTGATAAATCTAAAGCACACATAATAAATTAAGTCATCCTTCTGAGAAAAACATTTTTAAAGTAAGAATCCTTTCAAAAGTAAGCAGTTCCTTTTTAAGGTTATGCTTCCTTTGCTGGAACTTTTCAACTGATGACATAATTTTCAGGATAAAAGTATTTAAAGAAAAACATATAGACCTTTTTAAAACAATAACTAGTTTAACAAAATAAACTTTGCTCTTCCAAGTTTTATCAAATATTAATTTCAGTTTTCATGCATATATAGCCATAAACTCAATAAAGCATTCTTGAGATTTTAAGTTTTAACTGAATGCATCTTATATATATATTGTACATAGGCTTCTTCTTATACATATTTTTTGGCAACTTGCTTGTTTTCTTCATACATTTTAGACTAAATAATGTTGATATGTGCCCTTCCACATTATTCATTTAAAAATCAGGGTTGTATCAGTATAGATTACTTTTCTCTGTCCTTGAACTCATATAACTGGAATCAGACAGTCTGAATTATTCTGTGTCTAGCTTCTTCCACTCAACTTTCTGTCTGTGCTATCCGTTCATATTGTTGCATGTAGCTATAGTATTTATTGATTAGACAGCTTAGGAGTCAGGTGATGACTTAGGGTGTATTGTATGCAGATTTTGGGGCTCCCTTCTATGTAGTTTCCTTATGTTCAGTACTTCGTCCCTCATTTTTCAGCTTTATGAGGATTTCACCTCATGCTTCTCTTTTCTCAAGAATAATAGACTTTGAGATACTTCCTTTAGTTTTTCAATTCTTTCACATAATTTTATTTTATCTCATTTTAGTAATTGTTTTTAACAATAAAGTTATTTTGAAAGCAGCTACTCCATCATGCCTATATTAGAGAAAATTCTTTGGTATAGATGTTTTAAAATCTACTATGCAAAAAATTATTTTTTGTTCAGTTGTGTGTGTGTGTGTCTTTTTAAAGAAAATTTGATCTGAGCAGTCACAAAGACATTTTACTATTTTTTATTGTACAATTTTTCTTAAAGTTTGCTTTTTGATTTTAAATCTATAATTGACCTGAAATTAATTTTTGTATACATTTTCTACTTAGACATATTTTTTTCTCACGTAGATAAAAACAGTGGTTTGAGCAAATTATTTATTAAACAATGCACAGAACTATTTATTTGTACAGTTCAGCTTAAATATACATAGGAAGTATTACATATTTAATGGAGTAAGTCTTTTAAAATATTTATTTAGGTTATGTTTGTGGAGATGCCTATTATGCCAGTCACTGTCAGACTATAGCAAAGAATACAATTGCATTTTTGGAATGTGTTGTGCTAATTCGGAACACTCAAATTCTAAAGCAATGTCATATGACTGAGGCTCACCTCTTCAAAGACATTCTTAATTAATCAAAAAGTCATTTTGGTTGTATTTGCACAATACTTCTGTATTAGGAGAAACAGAACCAATAGCGAGTTTAATTCATTTATTAATATATCTACCTACCTACCTATTTAGAGAAAGATTTATAAGGTATTGGCTTGTGTGATTATGCAGGTACGTAAGTCCTAAGATCTGCAGGCTGGAGATCTAGGAGAGCCAGTAGTGTAGTGCCCATCCAAGTGCTAGCAGGCTCAAGACCTAAAAAGGGCTGATGTCTTAGCTGGAGGCTGAAGGTAGGAAAAAAGCTAATGTCTCAAAGACAATCTGGCCAGAAAGAACTTTTTTATTCAGGAGAGGGTCAGACTTTTCATTCTATTCAAGTCTCCAACTGACTGAAAGAGGCCCACACACATTAGGAAGGGCAGTCTGCTTTATACAGTCTACCAATTTAATGTTAACCTCATTTGACAACACTCTCATAGACACACCCAGAATATTGTTTGACCAACTATCTGGGCGCTCTGTGGCCGTGTCAAATTGACACAAAGAAGTAACTCATTTTCCAGGCAGATGGTAACCATTGGTCACACTATTTTGTTTTCTGCCCATTTTTATTTGCCATAATATTCAGAAAAAAAATCATTATATAAATGCTATTTATTTATTTGAAAATGTTTCTTGAGCCTCATTAAGTCTCAAGCTTTGTAATAAGTACTGGAAAGTTACAAAATACTCTATGGAATTTAAGATCAGTCATGAGATATGATTAGCTATGACTAACTCAGGAAGATATTTGCAGGCAGAGGGAATGGCCTGTCAGCGTCTCTTGGGTAGGCAAAGTGTTTGATTATTCAAGAAACAGAAAGTAAGCCAATGTGAATCATAGTATAGATCCAAGTAAACATTTGAGCCTGCACTGGGAAAATGAGAAGAGGTTGTCAGCTACTAAGGAGGAAAGTAACATATTCCATTTTCATTTTTGAAAGATTATTCTGTCTTCTATATAGAACATAGGTGAATAGAGATAAGGTAAAAATTGGAGGAATGAAATACAGTTATAAAAGACAATGGTGATCTGGACAATGGCAGAGATGCAGAAAACTGAATAAATATAAAAATAGAGGAAGAATTAATAGCACTTAACAATTGATGTGATTTAAGGTAAGAAAAAAAAAGTGTTAATAATGAGTCTTGTGCTTTTGATATAAGAAATTATTCAAGGAATTATAAAGAATTATCATTTGCTGAGATGCAGAACCCTGCAGGAGAAACAGTTAAGAATGAGAGAGATCAAGAAAGTGATATAACACAAAAGTTCAAGTTCACTGTGAGACATCCAAATATAGTTCCTTTAAATATAAATATATGAATCTAGTGCTCAGTAGTTTGAGTTTTGTACACCCACATTTATGTGAATGAGTAATATGCACTGCCATGAGAATAAATCAGGCCACCTAGGAAAAGCGTTTGGTGTTTGGTTAGAAGGAGAGATGGACTGAGCCCTGAGAAATATCAGTATGTAATTTCAGGTAAGGTAAGATAAACTCTATAGGAGCTGAGAAGATGTCAGACGGGTCATAGGCAGACCACCAAAATATGGCATAAGAAAGGCAAAATACAGAGAGCATTTTAATCAGGAGGGAAAAAACAATGATATAATAATAATTGCAACCATATTAGCAAAAATGTGTTTTTATTATATTGCAGGCCCTTTATTATAAACTTTGCAGGAGTAATCTTATTTAATTCTCACAGAATCATATAAAATCAGTTTCATTACTCTCACTCTTACATATGGTGTGCCTGAGCTTCAAAAAATTAAGCATCTTACTCAGGGTCACACAGGAAGTCTGACTTTTCAACTCTCATACTTTATGAACTTAGCTAACCTAACTCTCAAATGTGAAGAACGGTTATATTCCGTAGGACTTTTCCTTTGGTAGTGACTAAATCAAAAATCTAAGACAATAGATTTATTTGGAAATATGTATGTTATAGTTTCATGTATGGTAGTATGTAGGGACTTGAAAAATAAAACAACACAAAACAAAAAATAAACCTCGTGACTTTCTGGCTTTCATGTCCAGGCTTCCTGGTAGTGGTGCCTAAAGCAATAAGTAGGTTTACAAAGGTAAACAAATGCCAGAAGGCAAGTTAATGAAAGTCTTACTGAAACATTTGCCCTTCATTATTTGTTCCATTCTCCAGCTTTACATTCTCTTTTTCCTTAGTCCACAGAAAAGGGATTGTTCCTGCCTGGTTACTAGATCAAAATTCTTAGGATTAGTGCTAATGTCGTTCATTTAGTTCACGTGTCAATCCCATGAACCAATTTCTGATGCTAAGAATATTATAATGTACTCCGATTAATCAGGCCTTGGTTACATGTCTTCGCCTAGAATTGAATGTCTCCCGGTTTGACTCCAAGAAAGGCAGAGGATGCTGTCACTAAGAATATGTGGTAAATTGTCAGCCGACCTGTCTCTGAGACATGAAGTCAGATGGGGATCAAAAAGTGTCTGTTAAATTTAGTATCAGTTAGTTTATTTATATTCTTAATCGGAGCACTTTTAGTCAACCAGGAAGATTAACTGGAGAGGGGTAAAGAATTAATGACAGATAAAGACATAGGAAAATGTATGTGTAGACAAAGGAAAATGTTTGACTGAAACAGATCACAAGAAAACAAACATCCGTTTATTGATTACTTTTCTGTTGGGAATCAATTGGCCAGTAATGAAGTTGCAATGATCTGATAACTTACAGATCCTCCCACAACTCTAAATACCCCAAAATTTGAATAATAAACCCATTTCTCTTACAAATATGTACACCCATTCAGAGGCACAATTTTATCATAAATTATTCTAATTGGTTAATTAAAATATGCTCTTGGTTGGCTCTTGTCATTTTCATTTTTAGTTTGTTTTATATACTAATATATTTTAATCATTTCATACCTCGTTTATCACTTATGTCCAATATTTCCTCATTTTCATTTTATTCTCTGAAATAATAATATGAGCCAGACACTTGGCCTTTTTCATTGTAATACGGATACTTGACATTAGCTATTGATTGCTTAGACGTGTACTTCAAAGATAGCTATCTCCAAAAAATAGTTGCCAGCTACAGGGCTAGATGAAGAGCTGATTCACCCCAGCCCTGAAGTTTCCTTAGTTTTAGAGATCTCTGGTTCACTTTAAAAACTGATCATTGGACCACTTGTTTTTCCTTTCTGGTTAGCTTTAATTCTCCCCTTCGGTTTTAAATTCATCAATAAAGCGTGAACCCACAAAACAGGCTCCCCACCCTTGACCCTAATAAAAGCAGAACTCCAGGCTAGCACGCTCTCCCTGCCTCTCTCACTGTGTGGCCCCAGGCGTGCCCTGTATCCTCCAGATCCTATAATTATTAAGGCTCATATTGTTTTTCAAATTTCCCACCTGGTCGTTGCTGAGGTGCAACTAGCTGATTCAGATTCAGCCGTAACATGGGCTCCCAAAGGAGAAATATCTGTGGAGCTTCCCAGTGGGTGGTGAGTGTCCTCAGGTATTTCTAACCTATAACATCACTATCAATAGGCTGAACTTGGCACAAAACAGTCCCTCCACTTCCTGGTTTATATTTGTTATCTAGAATCTCCCTTCACTGTCATTCTGTATTTCTGTCATGTGTCTCATATGATGGAGTTCCTACTTAGTTGGTTCCCTGTCCTCTTGGTTTGGCTTAAAATCACTTTAAGAGCAAATCCTCCAGGAGATTCTTTCAGTTGAGTACATGGGAAAGTTAATTTTTTGAGACTTTGCTTGTCTAAAAAATGTCTTTATTCTACCTTCACACTCACAGTGTGGCTGACAATGAAATTCAAGATCAAAAATAATTTGTCTTCAGTATTAAAGGCTTTATTACTCTAGTATCTTATAGCTTCTTGGAAGCCTGAGCTATTTTGCCATTTGAATGTTGATCCTTCATATACACAGCATGAGTCTTTTTTTTTTTCTCCTTAATTTCTGGAACTTAATGAAACTTTTCTTGGTCTTCCATGGTCCAAAATAGCACATGATATACCTCATTATAGGTCTGTTTTATCCATTATGCTGGACACTCCATTGGCCACTTCAGTCTAGAATGTTATTTCTGAGTTACATTAAATTTTATTGAAAAAACTTATTTGATGATTTCTCTTCAATTATTTTTGCTATTTTTCATTCATTCTTATTACAAAAGAACATTCTTTTCCAAATTATTTTGGCTAAGCAAGCACTAGGAAGTAGGTCAAAGAGTTTCCTTTTCATACAACTGTGACATTCTTACTGCAATGAAAGAGATTGATGATGTGTGCTCTTATTACAAAAGAAGCAGACCTCTCTACTAGTTTCTGTCCTTTCTTTCTCTACAGAGGTAGGAATGGAGTAAGATATCAATCACAAAGTCTGTAGAGTATTCCATAAACAGAACTAAAAAGATCCTGGAACAAGTGATTAAGACAGGAAAATAAAATAATTTATTGTAGAATCTGAAATTCATACAAAAGGAACATTGGTTTTCAGCAAAAATATATATTAAAAAACCCCCATCAGTTTGAGTCAATTGTTTTAATTGGATAGAATTACCAGTGTTATATGTAAACTTACTCATTCACTCAGTTGTTAAATGACAGAGCTCATCTCTTAAAGTGGATAAAATAATCTATACCATCAATAAAAAGCCAGACTTCCTCTTTAGGATGTTTCGCATTTTGAAATCTGCCCAGTAAGTAAAACTAAATAATTATTAATTTTGTGTTTCTTTCGTTTGAGATCATTGAAGAAGATTCCTTAACTTTCTCCTTCAAATTACTGAAACAAAGCAGGGTTTTAGGGTTTTCCTAGGCACATAGACATTAGAATATGAGGTCAGTGAGTGGTGGTCACCCAGGTCAGCTCTTTACTCAAATCAAAAATGACTAAGAAATTCCAGAAAAAGTTCTGGAAGTCACAAAGACATAGAGTCTACTGTTCTTATACATTCCTAGGAGCTCAGTGTGAGGCCAGTCTTAGCTTCCACTCGGGACAATCTACAACCTTTGAGATGGCTCATCCAAAAGCATATCTCATAGAGAAAATTATGTTGTACATACCTGGGCAGAAGAAAAATTCGGTAAGGCTACTTTGGAAATAGAAGGTTAAATATTAAAACCGGATTATATCATAAATTGTTCTAATTATTTAAATATGCACCTGGACAGCTTATCATTTTCATTTTTAGTTTCCTTTATATACTAATATGTTTTAACCATTACATACCTTGTTTATCACATATTCGGATATTTCTCCATCTTCATTTCATCCTCTGTAGTGTAAGAGTCTGATAGTTAGCCTTCTTGTGTAATGCAAATGCATGACATTAAGCTTTTGTTTGGATTTAGACTAATTTAACAGGATTTTCTCTTTGTTTTGACAGTTTTTTTTTCAATAGCACTGTGAAAAAAAAAGCACTATTTTATGCTTTATATCATATAGCATGTTCATTTAAAAATTGCGTTAATTGAACAAGTTTCTAATGAATTGTATAATCACTTAAGGGCTAACATTTCATTTGATGACTTCACAGCAGCTAGTGTCTGTGTCTCTTTTTTTAGGTCAGTACACACAGCCTTATTAATTTGTCTTTAACTTACACTTTGAAATATTGCAGGTTTAGGGCAGAATTTCAAGTATTCTTAGTTTAGCCTTCATTATTGAGATCATATAGTATTATTTATATTGTATTTGTGTTAGTGTATGTTTTAATCACTTGCAATAGAGATTCTTTTAGTAGTTTTCTTTTTAACTTTTAGATGGCAACTTTTATTAAACTGGACTTCTCATACTCTCATCTGAATTTGTTACATCAAGAACAATAATCTCTGAACTACCTAGAAAACATGCATGAAGTCAGAAATTTATTCACAATCAATTTTATTTCTGAGTCTTGTGTGCTATTTCCTGATTCAATGCTACTATAATCCTAGACTGTACATCTGTTGCTCTAACCATCATTTTAGTTGAAAATACCCAGTGTCCCAATTAGAGGCTAGAGGATTTGACATCAACAGGTTCTGTATTGATAATGCATAAATGAGCCATCTTTGAACGCAACATTTAGCGCATTAAGGCTAATTAAGGGAAAACTCAATCCCACTGGCCAATTTATAGAGTCATAAGTGACAATAAACTGACAAATGAAGCTCAGAAGTATAAGTGACGTAGCTGCCCATAGCCCCACACAATGTTTGTCAAAACAAGTGAGAAAGTAGTTTTTTTAAATTTCACTTATTTTGTCTAATTTATATCCATCTATGTCATTAGTGTGATATGTCCCTGATCAATGTCAGATATTTTATGGGGATTATTTGACTGTTTTTTCGTGATTCAAGCAACCAGTTAATAATTCTTAACTTCCATAACTTTCAGGCCATGCTCTACAGCACAGTCCTCAGTCCTGGATGCACCCTGGAGGCACGTGGGCAGCATTTAAAATGATATAATAATCCAGACTCTACTCCTAGAGACTGCAATTTAATTAGTCTCTAGCTGTACTTAAACATTGATGTTTCGAAAAAGCTCTCTGAGGGAATCTAATATGCAGCCAGGGTTAAGAATCTCTGCTCTGTGTTATGCAACACTGTGGTTTCAACAGTGTACATTTGCAGATGCTCAAAAACAAATCTAGAATCACGAATAAAAAGTTTGGAAATAAGCTTAAAATTTATTAATTTAATCTTCTCCTAAGAGAAGGAATCTGTCTTATTACAATTTCTGTTGAGTAATCATCCAGTGTTGACAATTCTAAATTTCTTTTTTAGTCTAAGCCAAAATAGCCTTCCTTTTTTAAATTCACAATTACTTTTTATAATTCTATTTTTCGAAGATGCTTGGAATTAAATAATTTATTTTTTCTTACATGTTCATAATTTCCTTATGAATTCCTAGTGGTTCTATCCACTAAACATCAATATTAAATATTTTTTCAGTGGATATGCATTTTGAATTATTTCATTGTTATTTATAGTCGACTGGTCCCATTTTGCATTTAAGCAGGTCTGAGTGTTCTGCCCTTCTCACTGTGGTGGACAAAAAGCTTCCCTTTACAAGGTTTCTAGTTTCAAAGGCTCATAGGTGGTTGAAAGTTGCAATTTAATTCAACTGAATTAGAAATTCAAAAGTCTGTATTTAAGTTGCAACTCTGCCATTAATAAAAAAAAACAAACAAACATGGATCTCAATGAGTACCCATTATATGCTCAGTATACTGGTACTAACAGATATACAGAAGTATAAAATAGAAATAATAATGACAACTTACATTTACATAAGAGCTCTAAATAAGTTGTAGAGATAAGAATACAAAAAAAAGTATATAAGACAAGGCAAACTACAATAATTTCTATGATAAACTATGGGTCTGAAAGCAAAATTAATAATGATAAGTATTTATGAAAGTCTTTACAAAGAGGGGAACTTAAAAATGACTTGAACTTTGTCTTGTAATATTTAGGTAAAACATATGAGGGAGAAGGAAGGTTTTCTGTGTCAGAAAGATAGCATTAGGAGATTGTGTGTGTGTGTGTGTGTGGTGTGAACAGGAAGGAGTGGGGATAGATGGAGAGAAGAAGAGAGAAATAGATAAATGAGAGAGGAGATGAGAGGGGAAAGAAATATATTGATATTAGGAATAAGTAAAGCTAAATAAATGGCGTGGAAGCAATATAGCAGAGTGATGAAAAGCATCAGCTTTGACGTCAGGTTGATGTGAGTTTATTTATTTATTTTGTTAATTGAAATATAGTTGACATGTAACATTCTGTAAGTTTAAGTTGTTGAATGTGTTGATTTGTTAAGTTTATATACTGCAACATGATGACTACCATAACTTTAACACCTCTATCATGTCATATAATTATTATTATCATTTTTTTATGAGTTAAAATTCCTACTCTACTCTCAGCAGCTATAGACTGATCATGGGAAAATTATT
The DNA here is from genome assembly GCA_003508835.1 of Eonycteris spelaea. Classification (NCBI taxonomy): domain Eukaryota; kingdom Metazoa; phylum Chordata; class Mammalia; order Chiroptera; family Pteropodidae; genus Eonycteris; species Eonycteris spelaea. Next base: position 7,674,368 of record PUFA01000080.1, on the reverse strand, counting down.
AAATCTGTAAACCTTAATTTCCATATAATGAAAATAGAAACATTACTACATGCACTACATTCTACATAGTAAACGAGGTAATTCCTGTCAAGTACTTAGCTCAGTATGTGTGCTCAATAAATACTGAAACTTAAATAAAGTCAATCAAATAAATACTAAATTTAATATGGTTGGAAATTAGCTCTTCCTAATGACTACAAATCAAGGAACCTTATTTGGATTAGTTTAGTCCACCAGTAAAACAACAGAATAAAAGTGGAGAGACTTTGGAGTTTGAAACCATCGAATTGAATATTTCAGCAATTCAGGCTTGAAGAAGTAGAGCACAACACTAGTGGCAGGAGAAGTACAATTAATCATACAGATGAAAGAGATTTCAAAAACATTTTGCAAGACTTAGACTCATCCAGGCTGCCTTGGTTCTTTGGAGGAGAAAAGAAGCTTTGGTTAATGTTGAGTCTCAAAAGGCAGGAAAATATCTATGTAAAGGAGTTGAAAATTTAATTGAAAATAATGGCTGGAGTTTGAATACGGGAACAGAACTGAGCTTACTTATATGAAAACCATCAGTAATAAAATAAAAGTCGAAGTGATGAAAGAGGATGAGCTCTCTGAATAAGAAAGTGTAGTGGTTGAGCCTTTTGGAAAGAGCTTGTGATGGACCACTCTCAATCTGTCTAATGGTTAATGGGCTCTTCTCTATTGCAGACCCTCAAGAATTATGTTCCAGAGCACTAAGTGATTATTGTTATTTCCATCCAGTACTTTCTCCAGTTTTTTTCTCTCTTTCGAATACCCTTCCCTCTCACCATCTTTAGTTTCACATTGGCTGAGTTGACTTAGGCAGTTTCTTTTAAGCAGAGATAGAAGCTATCAACTTTTTTTTTTTAACTTAATTAAATGATCTTTCAGAGTAAAAGTGAACATGAATCAAGCCAAGGAGAGAATTGGACATTTTGCTGTTGCTTTTAGCATTCGATTCTAAAAGTATTTTACGTTATCAGACACATACTGAAATTCTATGGCTTAGTCCTTATACAAATATAAAAACATTAACTATGTTCATTTTTTTCACATTGACTTAAATTTTCTTGTGTTAAATTCTATCTCATTAGTTTCTTTTATTGGAAAGATGAAGGGAAGACATTTATATGCATAACTTTTTTCCTCAATGTGAAATGAAATAATTTGGGCTTCAGTGATAGAGGGCCAGTTTTCCTCTCTTGATAGGCCATTACCTGATAGATGGAGCATCTCTCTTCGTCTTTATGCTTTGAGTCTCTGGCTGTGTTTGAAGAATGTGACCACTGGATTTCTGCAATTTATATTTTCCATATCAGTAGAGCCTCCAAAAGTATATTATTTTCCCTCACATTTTTATTGTTTGCTTTTTTTTATTCTGCATAATCAAACTTGTTCCATGCTATCTTATTCCTTTTACTTATAGGATGTCAGTGACAAAAGCAGAAAACAGTGTGAGAATCTGCTTTTTCACCTTGTCCTAGTGGGCCTTCAGAAATTACATACTTGTTGGTAAATTAATGTTCATGGTGTTACTCAAAGGAGGAAATAACAACAAAGATGACTGGCAGATGGTGTGTTTCAAGTGCCGCGTGGTCATTAAGCCAATTTAATGGTTGTTACTTGGGTGCTGGGCCAGACAGAAAATCTGCATGGTCATTTTTATTACCAGAGTGATGAGATTCACAACCCTCTGATTCGCAGTTGACCTTTTGCCAATGTGTACCTTGCACAGCCTATATTATGGTGTGCCCTGAGTGGCATGCAACAGATGCAAACGTAGAGTCATTATAGAAATGAGCTTTCACTCTTATTAACTCACACAAGGTGTTTATGAGGATCACTGCAGCTTTCATTTGGTACCTAGGTGAGTTCTGACTCTTTCAGAGATGGTGTTAATTCATTTTTAGCAAGATTTTTATGTTAGTCACAGACCGGTGTTCTGAAAACATCCCAAACGAAGGTGGGAAAAAACTTTAAGTTTCTAAAAGGTTTAGTAAATGAGAAATGGGAACAGAATTATTTTTCATATATGTAACGGAAGGGGTATCCATTGTATATATACACTCTTATTATTCAGACAGTTATTATGGTATCATTTACATAATTTAGTAGTCAATACATGTATATAGATATAAATCTATTAAATTTACATTTATAAGTGGCATTTAAAATTTTTCTATTTTGAAGGAAAAATATTTTGCTTGACATATGCCTACTTCAGATAGGGATAAACTGACAATCTAACTGTGCTTCAAGTAAAATATATATGTCTAGAGGCTTCTAAAAATGAATCATAATTAGATAAAGTAAATTAACCAGAAAAAATAATCTGCAGTTGACTGCTCATAACGTGTAGAGATTAATTTCTAAACTTCAAAGGGTATGGAAACAGGGCATTTTTGAAAAGTAAAAGAAGTTACTTTATTTTGAGCAAATACATTTTAAAGGCATACCTTTCCTTTTGCTTTAGATACTCTTATGAAATGCAAGACATTGGGAAGGCATGAAAAAATAAGGAGTTATAAATGTCGTAATAACTAAGTAAACATCAGTTTATAAAGTCTTCTAATAATGTGAGGGGAACTTTGAGTTGCCGATATAATTAAAATGCTGCTTTTACAAATTTTATTTTCGGGCATTAACTTTGATATTTCTGCATGAGGAAATGATAAGTAACTTTCATTAGTTTTATAATTCCACCAGAAAAAAGGAGTATATCTATTACAATTTTCTTTCTTATAAATAATTTTTATTTTTTATAAGAGGAAGTGCTATAGTTTCTATATGTAAGAGAAAGACATATGTGAGCTTAACAGTCTTTTTGTAAACAATGATACTTTCTAGCCCCATCAATGTTGTTTCAGATCCCTGACAAAAAAATTTTAGCTGTTTTTGTATTAATGATTCTATATTTCCTAACATTTATTTCTAGCATTGTCATAATGTACAATGTCAGTAATAAATCATTTATTCACAGTATTAATTTGTGGAGGGGAAAGATGAAGTGATTCAGACAGTAATGACAGAATTTATCGGGGTTACATATGAGATCTCACTTGATTCAGGCATCAGTAGTTTAAGATGAAAGTAGATTAATAAAAGCATAAAAATCATAAAATAGTTACAGAAGATTCAGCATTAAACATTTCAGAGTTACAAATTCTTATGTAAACTATATAAAGTTGTTCATATTTCATTGAATTAAAAATATATTGGTTAACTTCAACACCTACTAGTAAGCTTTTTGATCACTAGAAAAATATACAGATAAAGCCTTGATTTTCTACTAAAAGAAATTAAGGTAGATATGATTCACCTTTATAAAAGTTATCTTTTTATGAAAATGCATTTTTTTATACCTTTAGACATAGCAACGGGCATTTTCTAACTCTTCCACTTTTTTATTTATTTACTTATTATAGAGGCATGTTTTTGGTTGCCTATCATGTACCAACTTGTACTTCAGAGTTAGCCAGGACACCATGAGCCAGTCTCACTGGATGGATTCCTCTTGTCAAATGCAAGTGTGTCATTTTCCCTGTAACACTTTGAATTAACTATTACTACCCCTTAATATATGGCATATTTTACAACTCACTTCACTTTTATAAGTTTACAAATAAATCATACTGCTTAAAGTTAGATATTAACAAGGTTGTTTTTGAGATTTTTAATTTTAGGATAAAATATTTAGGATATTTTTAGGATATTTTATTTATTAGGATAAAATATTTAGGAAATATTAGGATAAGCTATTGTCAATGATCTAAAAACTTGGGGCTTCATTGTCTATTTCTCCTTATCTTAGAGTAAGCTAAAAATGATTTTCTGACTGAGTTGGACTGGTATAAACCCATTTTTATTCCCTTGGATCACTTTTATTTGCAACTCGGGTTAACCACCTGCCTTATCAGAGATCCTTCTCAGTCTTTTTTATCTATCTAAGGTAATAACTTTCCCCCAGAATCTCTACTTTTGCTAAACTGTGAAAGTGTTCTCTTTAATCATTAAAATATAGTATTTATGTCCCCATCTACTATTTTAGGGAACAAAAACCCAAATTCACTTTTGTTTAATGTCTATCAAGTTTTTATTAAAAGAAACGTAACAGTCTACGGCCATGCCACCCTGAACAAGCCCGATCCCGTCTGATCTCAGAAGCTAAGCAGGGTCAGGCCTGGATAGTACTTGGGTGGGAGACCACCCAGGAAGACCAGGTGCTATAGTTGTTAAAGAAAATAAAAAATAATCGATTGTAAACTGACAAGGTCATTGCAATCTGTGAGGTCAACCAAGGGTTGCCTTGCCTGGGGAAAAAAAAAAAAAAGAAACATAATAGATAATGTGATACTCAAATTTACTCAAGATCAGTATTATTCAATTCATAGGTCACAAGCCATTTGTGGGTCAGGAAATTAATTTAATAGTTCTTGGCCAACTTTTAAATATTGAGTGATATTAGAATGGAATAGAAAATGTCAGAGCACATATCACACAGTAAAAATATAGGCCGTTCATTATATGTGTGTGTATTTATGTATGCGAACATATATTTTACTTTGGTTCATAAAATATTTTTATCTTTAATGTATAAATCATTGCATGGTATGTCTGGACTCTATTATTATAGTACCATATAGAAATTATTCTTACAGACTTCCGCTTTGCAATAGTGTTATCAGTTTACAACAAAGAAAGCATTACAACATTAGAAAACAATGACATGAAATCTCTTGTTTATTTAATGAAGGAAAAGGTAGCTACAGTAATTCTGTGAGTACTTGGACCATAATTAATCTACTTTACAAGAACCCATATGAGAAATTTATTTCTTTTCTCTTTTCTAGGAGTGATTGGGATTATCCTGACAAATTTACCAATTGTCTTTTTTATTTCTGTTGTAAACAGATGGGAATCTTGGAACAAAATTTGTAGACTCTTTTCTGACAAGTAGACAGTATCTAATGGCTTACATATTGTGCATTAACTTTATACCGATTTATTTTACATTTTGAACATTTATTTTACTTTTTTATGCTTTACTTATTTATTTATTACAATTTTGGTTTACAGTTATTAAGAATTAGTCATGATAAATATTCATACATAGATACATTAATAAATCAATTATAAGGAATAAACAACATGCTTGATTTGTTTCTTGTGGAATCATCATAATAACAGTCTATGGTAAGACTGATACTTTCAGGCATGACCTTAACTATGACAAACTGGATGACCTAAATATTTTGTCCAAGAAATTATCTTTAGGCACTTAGATGCAATCTTTATAAAGAAATATTTGATATTGACACATAGGCTAGCATGATTCAAGAGAAAACTAGAGCTGATTGATAACACAGAGAACTAATTGATGAGGTACCACAAGCATAAAGCACTTTCCCCAAAGAGGGACATCTCTTGTAGACGATTCAAAATTACACACACACACACACACACACACACACACACACACACACGTCAGTGGTAGTCTTTAAGGAAATTTTGAACTTCTGTTAAGAGAAAATGACCAAATATGCTTTTTTAAAGATATTTTTGCTATTGTTGAAATTTCCTATGGCTGTTACCAGCTGCTATCATTTATGCCTTATATTTCTTTATATGTCCATAAACAAAACAATCATTTAAGAATATACTAAATTGAATAATTAAACCAACACTCTGCTGTAATTTGAGTGACAGTTTTTTCTCAACTGACAGTAAAATTTCTTTCACACATTCCAATGTTGTGTTATTGAATTACAGAAGAATCTGAATTTGGTATTTGACTACTTTTATCTACTACTATCCATATAATTATTTTTCTTGCTGATAGAGGTGAAAATTTTGCTGAGACTGTAAGTACTCTTAATTGCCTAATGCTGTTATGCACATCTACATATCACGTTTCATATAAGAATTGAAAATATTTACACATTGTTCTTGAATAAGATGAACAAACCAAATTGAGGTTTACCTACATATAGATTTTAGACTTGCTTTTACAAATTGGCTGGGGACCAAATATATTTGGTTACTAAAGCTACCAAGAATATTTTCTTGAATCTCTAAATTGTCAAACAATGATCTTAAATCACTACAGTTGTTAAGACCACTTTTCTCTATTTGCTTTGATAATTGTGTTGGGGAAGAGCCCTAACTCAGTAGTCATTATGTGTGAAGGGTTAACTATTAGAATAAAATTCCTTTATTTTGTCTACCCCCTTAATCATTCATCGATTAACTGGTGAACTTAAAAAGAAGACTTGCTCATGAGTAGCTTAATTTCTTTCTCTTCTTTCATTTTAGGAGTATGAATACAAGAAGCATCCTTCTGTGCCGCTTCTCTATGCTTTATGGTTTATATGAAAAACAGAACATAAAACATGTGTCTTGAGTACTGACTCACATGAAGAAAATGACAGGAAGGAGCTGGCCTACCCATGACCAATATGATTATTAATGGGGTTCAATTAACTTGGGGAAGTTCATTTTTCCCTATACTCAAGCCACATTCTAAGATATTTGTTTCATTGGCAATGAAGGTGAGATTTTGTCCCATGTTGATTCTTTTTTTTTACATTTCTTAATTAGTTCAGAACTTAAGTGGAAAAAAAAGTGTTGTATATTGAGGATCTTTACATTTTATAACAGGAATAAAAAAATGTCTATAATATGTAAGTGTTTATGTTAGTCATCATTACCCTAGGTACTGTGAGAAAAATAAAATATATAATATTTCCTGATTCCAAATTATTTAAAATTTTAGAGAAAAAAAGCTAATATGAATGAAGGACGTAGAGATTGAGGGGTTATGAATATAATAATTTATTATGAATATAATAATTTAGAGATGATTGAGGCAGTTTTAGCTGAGTAATTTTATATGATTGTTATAGGAATGACTTAGATAAGGCTAGCAGAGATAGAGGGCAGAAGGAGCATTTTTCAAATCAGGTGAAATTATAGGATCACAGTTAATGAGCTGTGGTTGATTATTCCAGAGAGATGGACAACCCCTGCCTAACTGCAATGGAATAAAGGTTTAATTCCTGGTCAAAGATGGTTATCAAAATAGAGAACCATATATATATATATATATATATATATATATATATATATATATATATATATATATATATATATATATATCTCTCCTTGGCTTTGAATTTGATATACTGCTATGATATGATTGATCATGTTTCTACATTATTTAGTTGCATTTTTATCGTGCGTGGTGTGACAGTAAATATTCTGTCCTCTCAACACTTTTGCAAAAAGACATTTATCTAGGGATTTTAAATCACACTAGGCTGAAATCCCATGATGAAGAAGTACAGTGTGCCAAAGAGATTATTATTTGTACATCACTACCAATAGACTTAATGGTATATATTTTCCTGTAATGAGGATATATAATAGTATTGAAAAAGGGAACCCTTTCAGATCATCGTAGTGTTTTTATTTTCAAACTGGAACAAATTCATTCTGATTTGTACAGCTAATTGTTCGTTCCTCTGAATAACCTCATTGGTCCTGCACTGAGCTATAGTACTTTTATTTAAGTAAATTTGAATTTTGATCACTTCAGACATGAGCACATATATGATGAAGTGTTATCGCAGATGACAAGGTGGTGATAAATATGAAATTAAAACAACTTTCTAATTTCGTAGACAGTTTTCTATTATGCTTACTTGGCTCATGGTACTGTAAGCTCATAGAACAAGAGGCAGCCTAGTTAATCATAAGCATCATGGGGTAATTTGTTATGACAGAACACCATGTACACTCATTAAATGCAGGCCTCTTTCATTCCTTTAATCTTAGTTACTTTCTTTTGTGATTCTTGTCTACCAAATCCAAGGACAATACAACAATAGAAAGCAAGAATTAATAGCCATGTCTCACATTATATAAAAGCATTCAGATATTTCCCTCATTAAAAATTTGGGAAACTAAATAATTTCACTAAAGGTCATTGAAATTGTCTACATTTATGAATCATGAGTTGATACACTATATATTTAATTACCCATAAACAGTACGATAATGATGAAAGCATTAAACAGGCTAGATATTACTATAATTTTTACTAAAACCCAATACTATAATACTAAATTCAGAGGATTCACTAAGTTACACAGAGATTTTTAAAAAAATATATGGACAAAACCTCAAGTATGGGTTATAACGTGTAAGAATATGAACTCTTACATTTTTGTATCTACTTTCTTTCAAAACATTTTTTGGGGACTTAGTACCTTATTCATTCTTTGATTTAGTAGTTTAATAGCTCTACTTGGAGCTTTATCACCTTGTGCATTTCTTAAGGCATTCCAATGTAGTTGTGGACATGATGGTTAGTTTTAGACAAACGCTCCTAATCCTGATTGTATTAATTACCTATTTACCCACACGTAGGTTAGTTAATCTTTATGAAGGCCTAATATTCTTCAACATGAATATTGAAAGCAGCAATTCTCTCAAAGCCCTAGTATCCACTAGCGGCATACTAAAAAAGAATCACTTGTTCCAATACTTTGCATTTTTGAATATTTATAAATAAATGATAATAATCTAGCTGAATGATAAAACATTTTAAAGGAATAGTTTTGGTCATTTTCAAGGAAAAACAAATGGTGCTTTTATTTTAGAAGCTGAGACATTAGAACTAATATGAGGATATTATACAAAATATGTCAATATAGTTGATAATTTAAATAAAATGACAAATTATAAAGATACACAATATAAAAATGACTCAAAAATAAAAAAATAATAATCCCATTATTAAAGTAGTGATTCAGTAGCCAAAATCTTATTATCCTGAGAGCTTAAAGGCCATTTATCTTTAGTAGTGAGTTCTAACAAATATTTGAGAAATAAATAATTTTAATTCTAAAAAAATCATTGTACAGTAGTGAAAAAAGAACATATCCTAATGTATTTTTATGAGAGTAGATAAAACATATCCTAATGTATTTTTATGAGTGTTTCCATAGATAAAATATTTCAAATCAGAACCAGTCTTTATACCTGCAAAAAGTAATAGTAATCAGGAGTTATGTTGATTACACTTTTTTAAAGAAGACTATTTTAATAAAATAGTCATCATAAGATATTATAAAATTACATATTTATGATTCAGTTCTCTAATACATTCCTTACTATTGAGAATGACCTGTAGTTTTTTTATGCTTAGTGATTTCATAAGGTAACCGTAAGTTTTCTGAAAAATAGAGAGTCATGAATATAAAAATAGGAAGGAGTGTGAATACTTTAGTACTACTCTCACTTAAAGAAGAGTAAATTAAGAACCAGAGTTGAGTACTGATTTCCCTAAGGTTATTGTGCAAATAAATGAAAATTAGATGTCGAATCTCAATTCCCTGTATTTACATTAATTCCCCCTCTTACATTAATTCTCAAATTACGGGTAAAGGTTGTGTTATTAGATTCATACTAACCACAATTAAGGTAAATAGTAAAGCCAGAAATTAAAAAATAATAAGAGCTGATATTATTGAGTGCTTATAATGTGTCAGCTACTGTAATAAGCATTATAAAAGTATCCACTAATAGTAATAATTTTTAATATTAAAAAAAAACTGTGTAAGTTAGTGTAACAGTTATCTGCGGCTACCAAACAAACTGGCCTCCAAACTCTGAGGCTTCAATAAAACTTATAACTATTTTCTTTGCCAATGATTTCATGATTTGGCAACTGAAGCTGATCTCATTTGGGGCACTAAGGTGGTCATGCTTATTTTATGGTTTGACACATTTATTGTTGTTTAGAATGACCTCAGCCATATATTTAATAGTTGATGCTGGTCGTCAGCTGTGCTCTGTGACTTTAGTTAGCTAGCGGGGATTCTTCATATAGCAGGAGTGTTCCAAGAGGGTAAACTCCAATACACAAGCTCTTTTGATTCATTTTTGGTTATTATGTATAATATACACAGATAGGTCCCTATCAAAATATTTGGTTTTACTAGAATTCTAAGGACCAAAACACTGTCCTTTAGAAAATTAGCTTTCATTAATTTTTTCATTTGTTTTTATAACTATGTCTCTTTTAATATTTAAGTTTTATAATGGCAATCTTGAGTATGTCAAATTATCTCAGTTTTGTTGAGCAACAAATTTAAAAGTTTTTGTTAAAATTAAGAACATTGTTTTATATATATTCTTTTGGAGAGAGGAAGAAGCAAGCATATTTCTGGGGCTATTGCGATTGTTTTAAAGGAAAAGAAAAAAAAAAGAAAAATCATGGGAGAGAGAAAAAGTGTCAGGTGAAGTTGTGGAACTTCCAGAATCTTTACTTTCAGAATCTACTCTCTACCATCAATTAGTTTCCAAATCATATATATTTTTTGCTTCATTTTAGTGTGTATTATTATTCTCATTTAGTGAAAAATCCAGTTTTTCTTCTGGGAGAGATGTTATAATCCAAACTACAAGTACATCAAGATAATTCTCAGCAGAACTTTTAGCTGTTAGCCTGGATGAGCGAAATGTCAGTTTAATAGACCAATTGTAATTGACAGAGCTACTTTGTTTAGGTAATTTTTAATCCAATTGTCCTTTCAATTTTAATTAGCATGGACAGGGTCATAGGAAGACAGACATTTTTTATGAATTTTGCCTTTATCACAAATGGTCACATAAAATTGTTTAGTAGTTATATCAGGGTGCTATAAAAATTAATTAGTTTTAGATGATAAAAGTGGAGCAGAACTTGTAAGTGCTAGCGAATTGGAGACTTAGTGATTTGTAATAATTTTTTATTATAATACTTAATATACATGAGCTAGAATAATGGAAGTGTTTTAGTAAATGTTTTAGAATGACATAAAATTTCTTAACCACACTAAAATAGATTCGTCAGTCTTCAATTTATCTTCTGCTTTTGTTCTTTTGTAATATTGCTCATACCTTAGTAATACAATTGGTTCTTTTCTTTCTCTTTATCCTTCTATAATTGTTTCTTCATCTATGAAATCTAGAATCAATAAACTTTGTAAGTGGGGTTTCCTCTCCCTGCGTGTATTGTGTTCAAGACTTTTTTCCTCTATACCAAATTCTTGTATAATTTACAAAGCCAAACGGATCACAATATTGGCTCTATTAATAACAGAGATGGATTTGAGAATGCAGGTTGAACCTAGAGAAGGGCTTACTTACTACTGCTCCTTCCTGGAATTGACCTTATCCATCCAGTCATAGGTGCCACCAGTGCAGACCTTGATAATGCAGTTTGAGGGGAGACTACTTGGTCTGCTTATCACTTGGGGACTGGGAGGCAGAGAAGAGCTCTAGTCCTTATTAGTGCACAAGCAGAAACAGAGAAAGCAAGCCAAGAAACCAGGTCTGAGCCATGCACATCTCTGCTTTTTTCCTAGTCTCACCATTCATCTGTCTATTCATTTTGACAACAAATGTGTACTGAGTGCTTTCTGTGTGCCTGGCACTGTTCTAAGTATAGGAGATACAGCAGTGACCAGGACGGGATAGGTCCCTGCTCTCGTAAACTTAATAGCATAGTAGAGGTAATGACTAAAGAAATGTAGTAGTCATCAGAAAGATAGTCAGAAAAGAGCTATCAGAAAAGTAAATTATAGTGATAAGTGAGCCTGATTGGAGGAATAATCTAGATTAAGAGGTCATGGCAGACTTTTCTGAAGATGTGTTATTTCAGCTAATGTCTCTAGAACACCTTGGAACCAGCCATGCAGAATTCATATGAAGAGAATTTGAAAGTTAGGAAAAGCTACTTCAAAGATCCTAAGGTGTGAGCAGTAGCGTATGTAAATATTACTGACAGGTGAATTCTGGGACTGATCAGGCAGCGTTTAATAACTAATAGTTAGGGATTTGGATTCTTTTAAATGTGTGAGAAAAGGAAGTGAGAGGATTTTTGTAAGGGGGTTAACCTTGTGAAAATGGAGAGAAGTAGGTTCTCATCCCAAAGCAAAAAGATGGAGGAAGAAAAGATTCTTTACATTCCCTTAAAGGATACTTAGCTGCTACTTAATAAAATTAATAAAATATTATTGGGAATTGATACATACTGGCCGAGAAAAAAATTTGCCCATTCCACCGTTATCTTCAAATTGTATTTAAGTTGAATATATATATATATATATATATATATACACATTCAAAATTATATGTACAGTATATGAAAAATCTAGAACAATACAATGAACAAGATAATAAGATAATGTTCTATTAGCATATGAAAATTTTTGAAGAATTTCCAAAATTTGGAAAATGTGAGGAAAGATGGAAGAAGAAACCAGAGCATACTCCAATCAACGATATTCGAAATATAAATGCAATGCTGAAGTTAGAACTTTCCCACTACAGAATCTCAGGGGAATGTCAGATACAAAGAAAGAATTTCAGGAGAAAGAGGGAATCATTGGGACGATTATCAGCAACTAATTACAAATTACATTCTGAATAGTTGAATCCACTGAGGCATGCCTTTATAAATAGTGTAAGAGGTGTAGCAGGGGCACTTTCTCCAAGGCTACAGACCTAAGAATAAATAGTAGAAAAGAGACGTGTTTGACTATGTAAAAATGCAAAAGCAATGCACTGAAAAACAAAAACAATAAAACAAACAAAAACAAGCTACCACAATGTCAAAAGATAAATGACAAAAAGGTAGAAAATATTTTCAACATAGATCAGTCACTGGCTAATGTCCCTAATACTCAAAAAACTCTTTAAACATTGAGGGAGGAAAAAAAAAACTATAAAATTGGGCAAAAGACATAAATAGTTCTCAAAACAAAACATAAAAATGGAATAAAGATGTTCTATCTCACCAGTAATAAAATTATTTAACACCGAAACAAGACCTCATCTCTCAGTCCTCATATTAGCAAAATTTAATCTTGGTTCACCAAGCACTGTTATCAATGTCCGGAAGTAGAAACTCTGGTGCAGAGCTGGTGAGAATGAAAATTAGACAAGATATTTTAGAGAGCATTTCAGTAATATCTAATCAACTTTAAATGTTCATATCCTAGCAATTTTATTTTAAAAATTTTATCTTTGGGAGACTCTTACTCCTGTGCATGAGGCACAAATAAGGCTTTTAAAATAATTTTGCCACAATACTGTAACAGTGGAAAAATAGAATAAATGTAACTATACCTTAGTATAAATGTGTAAACTGCATTTTTTTTCATACTTGCAATCTTCTCCTGCAGTTAAAATGAATAAAATACTTATATCAACATGGATGAATCTTAAAAACATAATATGGAGTTTTAAAAGTAATTTTCCAAAGGATAGGAACTGTATGTTACCATTAATATAAAATTTAATGATAAAACAATAGTATGTACAATTCTATTCATACCTAAATGTGCAGTAAATATATAAAAACATATGAAATTTATTTCGATACTAACTTTAGGACAGTATGAAATAGAAGTTAGTAGGAAGGATATGCTGGCACTATATTGTTATAGTTTTATGTTCTTAAAATTTTTTAAAGTGTGAAGCAAACATTGAAAAATGTTAATGTCTTAAATTTCTCTAGCAAGTACAAAGGATTTAGTATATCATTTTCTGTACTTGAAATATTCCATATTAAAGCATGCAGGTTATGTGTCATAGTGTTATCGTTATAGATATATTATTAAGGTCAAATTATTAGGAAATTATTTGAAAACTAGTTCTTGTTTAATTGCTGTCCAAAGTTAACATTCAGATAATGCTATAAACCTCACATATAAAATAATCCTGCTTCTCTGTCTCCCAAGAACCATTTATTTATTAAATCTTGACAGGAGATTTTTAAAGTGTTCTCTCTTCAGGCTGTGAAATGTTGAAGTTCATCTTGCTATGGGAATTCCCAGTATGACATGACTTTCTTAGCTCTAATTTGTGATACGAGGCATTGGAGCAGAAGTTGTGGCTTGATTGTTAGAAGTGTCAATGTGAGAAAATGAAAAAGGTGATCACACAAATAGGTTGCAACTCATAAGTGCCAAGCACAATGTAATTTGAGAGAAAAATAGACTCTGTAGACTCATTTTTTTCCCGCACTGCAGTCTAAACACTTAACAGATACTGTTTTCTCTAATAAATAGTAAATCAAAATAAATTATTTCAGTTTTAACCTTTGCCAGGTATGTAGTATATCTGTAATATATGTAATATAGTTCTCTTTGAGGGTTAGATTTAAAGCTTTTTTTTTTAACTGTGTAAATTTCCCCTTTAATTTGGAAATTTATATTTGCCTTGGAGGCAGAGGTTACTTTTACCAGAAAATGAAGAGTAGGGATGGGACCAGCTACTTCAGCAAGCCCCTTATGTTTAACTATAAGTCAGATTCTAGGGAAAGTTAAGTGAAAAAAATACAAATGAGAAACTTCTAATAAAGATTCAAAGTTCTTATTAACATAAAATATGTGAATCTCTAATCTCTTAAAGTTAAATTATTAAATTGTTTGAAAAATTATTAAATTGTTTGACCTTAATGGGAGTGGTATAGATGTGTGTTTTTGTATTTGCATAAGGTTGTGTGTGTGTGTGTGTGTGTGTGTGTGTGTGTGTGTGTGTGTACATGCACACGGACACTATTGCCCCAACATTAGCTCGCAGGAGATTAATTGTTTTGACTGAATTACTTCCAGAAGCAAATGTAGGCTCTGTCTTCCCATTACCCCAAGATGGAAGAAAGATTGTGAAAAGAACTGGACCATCGGGCAAGAAAACTTAAACTGGCTTTTGTTTGCACAGTTGGGTGTGCTTTAAAAATAAATCCCTCTGACTTTGGGAAGTGGATTTAGGCAGCATTGTAATGATCCTCACAGGAGTGGATAGCATTCTTGTGGATGAAATGGTATACCCTAAAGTTATATAGTTGATGGTCCTCCAGTTAGTGATCCTGGGAAGAGATTGTTCTCCAAACAGGAGATGATCTTTTCTTTCTACAGGACCTAGAGTTAGTGTGTCACATATCACATATGTGGAGATTCTGGATAGCTGTAAATTCCCGTTGGTGGTAGTTGTGGGGTATTGTATGGGCTAGGGAGAGGACTGGACCAGAGGGACTTGAGCAGTTTTTTTTTTTTTTTTTGCAATGAGGAAGCCAGGCAACAAGTGAACAGAGTACATTCTAAGAATTCCAAGATTCGGTTTTGCCCAGCAAACTCTACAAATAGCCATATAATAGGGTTTATGTGCTAATCTTTGTTGAACTTTCTTATAGAATTCATAAGCATTTAGAAACGCACAATTAAAAATTAAATCCTGGAAGGAGTTCTACCCTTTTCCTGAAAGCAGAAAGCTGGAAAGAGGATTCATCACTCCAATGCTAATAAGGAAAAACACACAAAAACTATGAAATCACAACTTCTTTGGAACCCATCAGGAATATATGAGGCACAACCAAGAATTCTGAATTCTAAGAAAAGGTCAGGAACCTCCAGGAGAAGAGGTTGTATGTGCGGATCAGCTCACTCGTGGCCAAGAATAGAAGAATGATAAGTATAAATCAACTAAAAGTAAACATCTTGCTAAAGGACTGCTGTGGACCGTCAGAGCCCCAGATGTGTGGGAGTCTGTTCCCAGTGTAAGGTTTTTTTGCAGACCTTCACTTAGTCCACATGAGAAAGATTGGGGTTGGGGCAGAATGTTCGACATTGAAATTTTTTACTTATCCCATTCATTGTTTTTGTGTTTATTGATCTACAATCTGGAGTCGGCCTATCACACATAACTGCCAAGCTGCCAGTTCTGTATTGACACATTCTACTTTATGCTGCCAGAAATACCCCTGAAGAGTCATAACATGACTCTAGCTTTTGATATTTCCATGGTACTAAATTGCAAAGTAGATTTTATTTGTTTTTTTTTCTGTATTTGTCAAAATTCTCGTCCACTCTACCCATTTACTTCCCTCAATAAAGACAAACTTTTAGTAGTTATTTTATTTTAGTAGTTATTTTATACATTTTTTCAAAATGTGAACATAAAAATATTACTTTTATTTTTACTTTACAGTGAGATAATCTAAATCTAAAATGCCTAGTGGATTTTTCTCCAAATGTTTGGCATATGATACATGTATTTATGTTCTATAAGGCTAATAAAGTCTTTTAATTATATTGCATTTATATGCTTTTTTTTTAAATCATATTTCAGTATTCAAATATCACTAAATAATAAACCTACAAAAGAAATTATTTGCCTCCTCTAATAACTTTCATACAGAATATTTCTTGTCCTCAGACTATTCCCTTTTAGTTAAGCTTAATTGAGATATGAAGTAGGATAAAGAAGGGTTTATAGAAATCTGTGGAATTTTATATGAAGAAGAATCCAATCCATTTCTAAAACCTGCCTGTTTTATGTTTTAAATGTTAAATTTGTTTCCACCTTCAATACCACCACTGTAGTTTCATCATATAACTGTTTATCTTAAATTACTTATTATTTATACTGATATTATCTTTTTCCTGCTTCTTTTATCTCCACACATCAATAAGTATTTGTGTAGAATAAGTATTTGTTTATGATGCTTGTTGCTTTCATAAAACACTGCTCTTACAAACTGTGTATCTAAGATAATTCTTCCCCTCCAAACTTCCTCTAAACTCTATCAGTCAAAATCTTATCCATTTCTCAAGAGACTTCTCAAATGTGATTTAAACATTTCTAATGCTCCCAATCAGCTATATATTTTTCTTGATTTAATTACATATTAAATTCAGTTTATGAGTATTGTGATCCCTTATATTGAGGTCCTGCTTTGACTATTCTTGTCAAAAAATATACTATAAGGGGAGCTGTTATCTTTTGTTCTGAAAAAGTTTTCTAATGCTATCGCTGGGGCGAAAACCTATGATCTAATAAAATAAAAAGTAAGATGCAAAATTTTCACTAATTAGATAGTTCCAACACTATCAAAGATAAAAGAATGGGGCAGAAAAGATATTCTAGTTTTTGCAGAAGTACCAGGACACTCACTACAATATGTGGGAGTCCAAATTTCTCATTTTTAAATATCTTAATACCTTATTGAGAAAAGTCAAATGAAATGCAATAGTTAGTTGAAGGTGAAATAGAGTACCAGTCTTAATTAAAGCTCATGTTGTCTAGGCGTACTACCTCACATAATGTTTTGCATAAGACGTTTATACTTATAAATTGAATTATAAAAGTTTACAAATTATATGACATTATTTTGTTGTGAAAACAGCTCTGTACGCTCTAGATATAAAATTTACCTGAGGTCTGAAATGTTTAAATGACTTGTCTAAGTCAAACATTGTTGGGGATTAAGCCAAATTCTTATTCATATTTGGCTCAAAATATAGTCTTATAGTGGCTGATTCAATATAATACCCGTTGAAAAGATGCTGTAAAATTTAAAATTTTCTCTTATTTTCTTTTTGCTTTTTCTATGGCATTGAGTTCAGATGATCTTATTCTTATGAAGTCTTGTTTGCTGCCGTAGGGGAATGTAGTATTGTGGTTCAAAGTCATGGGTTGGATCGCTGTCAACAGTACACATTTGTTCTTCATTTATAAAAAGAAATAATTGGGATTCAAACAGATTCAATCATAAATACTTTTAAGAGTGAGAAAAAATTATATATTTCTCTGACTACCAAGAAAATAATGAAGTTAAGCTCACTAAAATTTCAGTAATGGAATCAAACTCTAGTTCTATATAACCAAAGTCATAAAGCAAGTAAAGTAAAATTATGAGATCAATAAGCAAGTCAACTATTTACTGAAAGAGGTTACATATTCTTGAAATTTTCCTGCAGTTTACAATGACTCTTTAATAGAACATTTTTGATTTAGTTAGTTTACCATCATCAACCACTGAGGTGGCTGCTTTGTTATGCTTTCCTTCTGGCTGAGTGTGAAAGGCAAAGGGGATTTGCGGGGGAGACAGCATTTATTTCTATATCGACGATGACAAAAATAGAAAGCAGAGGATAGAAAATTACTAGTTAGATATTGTACATCCTGTTTGTGAAAAAGTTCTCTTTTTCAAATAAATGTCAATGAGAATTCTCTTTTTTTCCTTAATTTTTCTAGCACACAGTCTCAATATATTCTGACTTTCAGTTTAACAAAAGACCTGTTAAAAGTATGAGTTTTATATAACATCCTTCTATGTACTAGTTCTTCTAAATTATTAGTTTGTTTGTTTTTCTTAAATTATATTTCTTCCTGTTGAGCACCCAGGCCAGCTCTAATTTGCATTAGAGCTGTGACTTGTTTTATTTTTTCTGACACACGTCATTTTCCCAGGTGACTAACTCCATTTTATGCTGCATAAATTTCTTAATAAAATGCCCTTTGCTTTACCACTTACCATTATATTTCACTGTGCTCTAAGAAAAGTTGGTTATATACTATACAGATGTCTAATCAGGTAAATTCCCCACAATAGTAATATATTTTTTCAAATATGACTTATCAAATAGGCTTACATTAAAGAGCTAGCCTTATTGATCCTAGGTGGTTGTATAGAGTGGTGCTTGTATTCTCAGTTAATTAGGAACAATTGGTTAAAAAGAGATAAAATAGTGATGCAAAGTCATAGTGGAAAATCTACAGCTGTTTCATGTGTTACGTAGATGGATACATAAATTTAATTAAAAAGTAAGATGTAACTTTGTACCTATGTAGAAAGCAGATAAGCCACAAAACAATGTAAAATATCTTTAAAATCTAAATGCATTATTCAAAATGATTGTTTTACTATTTTTATTTCCCTACAGACATGTGACTAATGTTTGCTTTCAAGAAAATTCAAGGTGAGTCTCCACTTCTATCAATCATATCTCTTACCTTGTATAAATTCTAACACGTGAATTCTAACACATGTTCCTCAACTCTGTGATTTTTAACTTTATGAAATTGCATAATTTTAGACTTGGTTGCTTCCAGAAAAGTAATTCTGTAACTTTTAATGTATTTTTTTAAATGTACCTATGGTACCCTTTCTCAAAACAAAAGCATACATTAAAACCCAGAATAATATATATATATATATATATATATATATATTATATATATATATATATATATATATATATATATATATATATATATATATAAATTCTTAGTTGTTGTGCTCCAGAGAAAGCAGGAGGGAGAGAAGGTATGAAAAGGATGTGCGTGCATTGTGTAACTGGTGTATGTTTAGTGTCCTTCTGACTGAATAAACTGTCCCTGGATGCCCTGTGGATGGCAGGTGCCCTTGTAGGGCCCGATATGAGTTCTTTAGAGTGAACTGAAAGTAGCCTCCTCACAGCAGTTTCTTGCTGCAAATTCACTCCAGCTAGAATTCTTCCATCTTTCCCAGCTCCTGGTATTGACAGCCTATTGCACAATTTCCTGATGCTTGGTGCTCGTAGGCAGGGTACCAGCAAGACATCTCACGCTCAGCTAGTTTCCATGGCCACTTCTTCAATGGGGAATTAATAGCCCTCACCATGCCAAATGGTGGGCAGGCAGACTGCTTCATGCTGCCACTGCTCTGCTGTCACCTATTCTTTTTAATGGTTAGTCACATAGACAAAAGAAGTCCATCATAGTGTGTGGGATAAGCCCTCAGCCAATGGGAAAATAAAAGGATGCATCTCTTTTGGCTTTAGATGCCACAGCTTCATTACATAGTTTTATCCTGAGACATCCTAAATTGACCTTTTGGGAAAGATGAAGTATTTCTTTTTAAATAGAAGGAAAAGGTTGTGGTATTCCCTGCCATGATCTGGTGATGGTCCTTCTCCCTGGTCTTCTTTTCATGCACACTAGGGAGCACAGTCTGGGCGTTGGTGGGCATCATAAAGATTACGTAATTGTTTTCTTTTAAGTTTCTAAGGCAGTCTCTAATTCCAGAGTTTAACCTGATACCTTTTACTTCTCTTATTTTAGTAGTTGATATTTTAGTATTGATATTTTAATTCAACATATTCAGAAAACACTTTAGAGAAAAGTATATTTTCAGTTTTCTGTACAAGACTATTTTCCTAATAGCCAATACTTAAGGAAATTTCTAAGTTTATGTTATTTTTGATTGAGCCAAATGAGGAATTATGGAAAGCAATGGCATTTCCTTGGAATGAACTCTGAATCAGTTGGTGTGCGGTGCCTGCGTGTGTGTGTTTGTGCATGCATGTCTGTGTTTATCTTAAGAATTGTGTGTGTCTAGCATAAGACTAATGTTTAATTTGAAGATCATTCTTGAAAGGTATCCTGTTACCTTTAAAAAGTACTGCTCAGCTATTTTGCTGAATATGCCTCAATTTGGGTTTGTCTGGTGTTTTCTCATGATTAGACTTATGTTATATATTTCTGACAAGAGTAGAGAGGAATGGCATTGTGTCCTCCATGTATCATATTATCATGTTCATGATGTCTGTGTCTTATTTTTGATCATGTTGACCTTGATCACCTGGCTTTCTGCACTGTAAATTTCTTGCAGCTGTAGAAAAAGTCTCTTCATTGTAAAGTTTTTATCTTTCTTCTTGAAGTTAGTGAATAAATTGTGAGAGATTCTTATTTCTCTTAAATGTTCATTTGTTGGTTTTAGCATCAATATGTGGATCTTGTAAATGCCATTGGGCAACTCTGTAACTATCTGGAAAAATACAAAAATTGAGAAAAAATACCAAATTAAAAAAAAAAGAACAACAAGTATAAATGAACAATTCACATAATAGTCTAAAAATGTCCAAGTTCAAACAGATATGACAAATGTAAATTAAATCTATGACATTCCATTTATAGCCCATCATACTGATAAAAATTTAAAAGCTTAACACTATGCTTTGCTGAGGAGGCTCTGGGGAGATAGTGTTTTTATTCATTGATGGTGAAAATTCAAGATGTTACAACACCTATGAGTCACAGGTGTTGTAATGTTACATCACACAGTAGAACATTTCACAGATTGAGTTAATTATTTGCAGGATTCATTAAGTATAAAAATAATGAAGTACAAAAGAGTATATATAGTGTTCTATGTTTCATGTAAAGAGGAAAGAGAGATAAAAACAAACTCTTATCTGCATCTGGGAAGCATAAGGAGGATAAACCACAGAGTGTTAAAATCGGTTACTTTTTAGAGGTCTCCAGGGTAAAAAATATTGGGACATCACTTTGGGTATACTTTATTATAGAAAGATGCTAGGTACTTTTAATATTATAAAAGTTTATACTTTATAGTTTTTTACTTTAGATTTTTGATGCTTGAAAGCAAGTTTGTATTCTACATATTGAAAGGATACAATAAACCATACAAAGTGTGTGAAAATAACTAAGACTGAATGTGAATATAAAGAGATGAAACAAACAGTATTTAACAAGTTAAAGAAACAGAAATTGCTAATGCAAGTAACTTATGAACACAGTATTTTCACTATATACTCTAAGTCTAGAGAGAAAACTAAAACAACTGCAGACAAATTATAAACTCTTTTCCACAGGTTGGTTTTGCCTAGTGATATGAAAGCAGCAATTCTGAAATAATTTTACATATATTGTGAGATTTAGCAAGTTAATAAATGTTTTGATATCATTGGGAACCAGATATTTTACTATAAAAAGGATATATGAAGAAGGTAGTTAAAGAACATACCTGAAAAATTTGATTTTGAAAAGGAAAAGTCAGTATGAATTCATGATTTCTACAACCTCAGATGTATTTCTAAATCTTCCTGTGTATAGAGAAAAGCAGAATGTTAAAGTAAAACAAAACAAAATGCAAAAAACTAATTCAAACAAATTTAAAATTCCTGTTGTCTTATTTCTTTCCATTTACTAGTTTTTTATGAATAAGCCACAAACTTCTCAGAGCTTTATTTTCTCTTCTGTAAAATTGTCTTAAATTTTTGAGCACACATGGGTATTCTAGTGCAATAACATGTAAAAGTGATTTTTGCTGTGGAGACATAAGACCAAACTATTATAAAATGAAGAGATTAAGTCAAATGGAACAGGTATCTCTTCTAGAACTTTTTACTCGTGTTTACTGGCTCTGGCCACAGGCCTCTCCTGCCAAGAAGCTGAGCTACAGCCAGAGCTGAATCAGAGGTGATACGCCACTGCTGCTCCAATGGAGCCCGCCATACCTGACTCCATAGCAGCACAGAGTACCAGACCTTATCATTTTCAGTACGCAACAGTAAGTCAAATGGACTCTTGGCAAAGTCCATTCCTTTTTCAAAATTACATTCTTAAATTCTTTGACTGTTGTCTTACTAATAGAGACCAAATATTTGTATCCCCTCAAAATTCATATTTTGAAGCCCTAAGTGCCAGTGTGAAGGGATTAGGAGATGAGCCTTTGGGAGTTAATTGGGTTCACATGAGGTCATGAAGGTGGGGTCTTCATGAGGGCATTAATGCCCTTATACAAAGTGATCAAGGAGCTCGTTCTCTCTGCTATGTGATGGTATATCAAGAAGGCAGCTGCCTGCCAGCCAAGAAGAGGGCCCTCACCAGAAGTCAGCCATGCTGGCTTGGACTTCCCAGCCTCCAGAACTGTGAGTAATAAATTTCTGTTGTTTAGTCTGCCTAGTCAATGATATTTTGTTATAGCAGTTGGAGCTGACTAAAACAGCTCCTAAAGCATTTATATACATTGCCTTTTATCTACATTAATCATAAACTTGAAATAATATCTTAACATATTATTTTCACTTTATAAAGTCATGTCTGGATAGCTTGTTTGAAATGATAAGCCATATAAATAAAAAAAAATAACTGTCTCTGTAACTAAGTTTTAAATCAATGGTTTTTAAAATTTAAATAATACTTTATGTCCACAAAAGTACAATGGGAAATAGCTCATCCATTATAAGTAAACAAATAATGAGGTCTCTTGACAAACTAATGGCTCAGGAAATTTCACAGTTTATTAAGTCAAAAATTTTTTGTGTGTAAGAAATTCTCTTTGAAATAGTAATGTCTACTTGAGCCAGCATTTTAAAAATAATGATATATTTCTTCCTCCATGAAAAGAATTGTGCTCATATTTCAGAAATGAACCATATGCTACTGCTTTGGGTTGCCTGTGGCTTTTGAGACATGAATTCTTATGTGTTTTAGCAAACCATCTTTTCATTATCGCATGAAAACAACCTCTTGAGAAATACTGTGATAACTATGCTGATCTCTATATAAACTTGACATGTCGAAAGTGAGATTGCACTTTATCATCACAATTTTTCTAACACTGAGGTGTAAACTTTTTTTTTTTTAAAATAGTGTCTTTCTATGGGAGGTACCAACAACAGTTAAGATCGAGGCTACAGCATGTTTTAGTGGAAGGAAGTACCGAGAGGAGTGTGTGTATGTATTTCTTAGAATAGAAACATTACCTTTAGGATAAATAATAATTTTGAAACATTTAGAAGGGTACTGTCCCTTCTACATTATTTTGATCATGAACTCTGGCTAGATGAAAAAAAAAATGGAGCAAATAAATATTACTTTATGATATCCAATTCCAGTAAACTGAAAAATATTTGAATAAGTAGTGATCGTTATTATATTATAAAAGAAATCATTCTAATTGGTGGGAATATCTCCTAAAGTATTTGTATTTGACTATAAAGTAATAGGGTTTTCCCTGACATCTAATATTCTATTTTTTTTTTATTGTGAAGTTCAAAGAGAAATTTACAATGATATCAAATGCATTTGGCCATGTAAATGAGGTAGCCATGCAGAAGATAGTCGTTTTCTAGAGATATACCAGTGAGATTCTAGAAGTAGAACTATCACAAGAAGGGGTAAAACAGGAGGCTAAAAGAGAGTACTAAGAGAAAATCTTTACGTTAAAACATGGGCCGACAAGGTCCTCCCCTGCCTAGAACTCTGAAATTGGATAATATCATGGCTTCTTCCCACCTCTTCCCAGTTGGTGGCCTAGACACTTATAATAACTGATTTAGAGCTATAAAGGCTCAGCTTCCTTACCCCTAAATCAAGATGACGCTAATTGCCAACCCAAGAAATTCTCTGGAAGATAGAGGACCTATTTGGAGAGTTTTAAAAAGATTTTTTTCCCCCCATGGTAGTCACAGGACAGTATGAGTTGCAGTTTAGGCCCCGAATCTTTTATTTTATGACCTCTTTAAAAAGGAATTCCTAATCAAATGTTAAAGCATATTTTCTATGTTTTCATTTTCTCTAGAAATAGTTTTGTTTTATCTATCACATTTTGGTTTATGAGACATGTAAAATTAATGTGGCAAGAGATAAGGGTCCTGATTCATTTTTGTTCATATGGTTATCTTATTTGACTAGTACTATTTCTTGAAGAGACCCTTGGATCTCTACCTCACTGTACTGTTTTATAAATGTTAAATACATCTGTAAGCCAGGTATCCTAATTTTGTCCAAATGAGCAAACTGGATCATGGAGGTAAAGGAGGCACATGGCAAGTAAGTAGTGAAGGAAACACTCCAAGATCTTTTGACTGCCAAATCTATATTTGCCTATCTTGACTAATTTATGGTAATTTTTGTATTACATAGAAAATATAGATGTATTTGTTAAACAAATATATAACTAAATCAATCAGGGTATATGCTGTAGCTGTAAGGAGTTTTTTGAATAATCTGAAAACACATACTGTCTGAGAATTTGATTCTGTTTTGGAATAGGAATATGTCTTAGAGTTGTATATGTCAGAAGTGTGTGTGTGTGTGTGTGTGTGTGTGTGTGTGTGTGTGTGTGTGTGCATGCACCCATGCGTGCACACGTATCGGGGGAAGAGAGAGAAGGAGGGAGGAGGGAAAGAGAATAGTGGGGTAAACATTTCAAGATTGCATAGGGGAAGTTCTGAGATTAAAGTGGTATTTTAGTAGTAATTTTTTTTAAATAAAAGAAATATTGTTCTAGATGACAGGAAAGTTAAGAGTAGAAGAAATATATATTTTATGAGAAATTGTCAGTAATGGATATAAAAAGGTTTATATCCTTTTAATTGCAGTACAAACACACAGAGAAGTAAAGTCTAGTTGATGTATTGTTCTTAATGTAGTCATGATGTAGCAAAAAGAGGGAGTCTTTAATACAGAATTTAATGGAGGCAACAAAAATATTTTTAAGAAGGGCTTGAACATACATTGAGCAACATTCATTTTTCCTAACCACTATAATTTTAATGACAACACTTTAAAAAGCCCTATCATTTGAATTCATTGCACTCACATGCCATCTTTCAGGTTCTCTTTACGTGACGGGACCCCACACCCAGAGAGACTTAGGAATCACCTACTCTGGATTCCTTGAGTATTGCTAAGCCTCATCTCTGGCTCACCTTGTTCTTCTTTCAAAAACTGTAGCAAGGTTTTTTTTTGTTTTGTTTTGTTTTTTTTTTTTTTTTTTTGTTTTCTGGCATCTCTTGATATTTGTAAACTTTGCATATTTTGCTTTGAACGGATTTCCCAAAATTCATCTCAAGAACCAAGTTTTTAATTCACGGGTTTCCATATTTTTAATTTTCTATATTTTTCAGTAAATGTGGGGAGCCTGCTTGATATGTTAACTCCAGAAACCATGTTATCAGTCTGTGCAGCACCATCGTGCCTTTCTCTCTAATAATCTGATTCTGCATCTAGGGCCTTTGGCAATATCAGCATCCTTCTCTGCTGTAATGATCAGAGGTAATATTCCAGTCTCTCTGAAACAATCCCTTCTGATTGGATTCTAAGCAGAACATGCATTCCCTGTTGTACAACTCAACAGCACTTTTATATAACATTTTATTTGTTACGAGACTCAGGTAAATATTTGAAGTTAATGTTTATTGGCCAGCCGATAGATTTTTAAATTTATAAGATGCTTGTATTAAGTTGTTTTTATAATTTCAAATCTCCCATCTCAATCATACTAATAATAGCAACAATAATTTTAAAAATGTGTTCGCAACCTCTCCCAATGCACAGGGCTGATGTATTTCTGAAGTTTTATATTATTAAACCAATGCTCAGAGGCAATTATGATTATGTTGTAAGCCCACTTCAGTGCTCTAGTTTTTTATTGTCACCTTCTCTGAAGAACTCTAAGCACTAAAGTAGAAGCTATCAGATAGCTAAGAGTGTATTGAAGAATGATAGTTTGGGCTAACAGAATTGTGCCTACCCACTGGGCTTGTAAAGCATACACTCAGGTAATAATGTTAGCATTAAAGAAAATGAAAGTGTCATAGTGAACATGAAGGCAAATAGATATTAGCTGGTGTGTAATGCTAGTGGGAAACATTAAAAGAGAAAAGATCACATCAAATGAGAATAAACCTAAATATTCCAAATAAAAATCCAACTAAATGAGTGCTTACTAGAGATAAAATGGGTTCAGTAGGACGATAACCACACTTCCTATTGGTTCTGGAAAAAAAAAGTGTTAATTACTAATGTTTACAATTTGGGGCCAGTGAGTAGAGGGAACTTACTGAATAAATTAAGAATGTTATTCAAAGCATATCTTTACCTTACCTTTAAGAATGTTATTCAAAGCATATCTTTACCTTAACTTTAAAAGTACTTATAATCATGGTTTGGTTTCCTAATAACTCCTGACAATAGTTCAAATTAACATAGAGCTAAGAAAAGGAAAGAAAGTCATTTTTTTTTTGCATACTCGATTACTCAAAATTAGGACCAAAACTTTGAGGTCAGGTACTTTCTTTCTTTTATTCTTTTATTTTTTTTTCAGTGCGATAAAGTATATTTGAACGTTATATGTAATTACAACCTGAAAATTCAGTTTGACTTTAGTTCAAATTGTCTGAAAACATGTATATAGATCCTGCTATATCCAAACATTTTGCAGACCAAAAATAAGACAATTGAAGGGTAATTAGAGCACTGCAGGATAAGGAAAGTTGTTTAGCTTTCAGAAGATGTGATGCAGATTCAAGTATTCCTTTGGAGGTGCAGTAATTTCTCTGTCTAAGAAGGGAAGAAGAGTCAGAAGAAAGAAACATTTTCTAGGGAATCATCTGATTCAAAAATAACAACTGACCTAGAAGATTATTTTCTGAGAATGAAAACCCTCTCTATGAAAAAGTACCTGTTATTTAATGAGCCAGAACCATGCAATGTCCTAGAGCTGGCCACACTTGCAGAAATTGGGCTTTCATATATTTGCATCCTGAAGTAGATGTTTTCTTCTTGTGTGATTTTATATTTAGAAATATAAGGTGACTTGCTATAAGACATTATAGCTAATTGGAATATGAGGTGCGGCGGTGGGAGGTGGGGAGATATTCCACAATCCTTTTCTATACTGCTAACTCATTTTCTAAATCCATGAGGTCTGGATAAGAATACCAATAACTGACCAACACTGGCTCAATCTAGGTATATGTGGCTATCTATCTAAAACAATATTTTTTAAAAAGGCAAGAAAGAAAATAATAAAGAGAAAGGCACTATAATTAATGGCAGGTATCTAGTGTTCACTATGCTGATTATTTAGATTTGAAAGTGGGTCACTAATGTGTTAAGGTGCACATGGAAATATGGCTTCCTGCTCCTCTCCACAACACACCTGAAAGGCTCTTATTTCTCACATGCAGGTTTGCCTTGCTTCCAGACTTTTAGTCCAGAAAGTCATTGAGAAATAAATGAAATCTATAACAATTTATTCTAGTCCTTCTATGTACAAATGAGGAAGTTTGAGTTCCACATAGCATGTATAACTAGCAGAAAGTTACACAGCTAGTTAATAGCCAAATCTATACTAGAATATTGAATTTTTGCAAATATGTTTTGCAAACTTTTTTATACCTTTGCTTTTAAAATGTGTCTGAATGGTTTATTCTGTCTCCCAGTTTTAGCAATCTTTATGTATTTATTCATGACAGACACTTGCTTAGTTAGGGCTTTCTGTATAGTTGGAAATAATGAGAAATCAGGTCTATAAATAATTAGATTTTCTCCTTACTCATTGAAAAACGTACACTTTAATTTTAATTAGTTCTACTAGTGAAGCTCTCCAGTTTTAGTTTGCTTAAGATATAGCACATATATGTAACAACATTTGAAATTGCAACCTTTATGAACCTTAAGGTTAAATGCACTTTATAAAAGCACTTCGAATTTTCTTATATACTTCATACATTTGTATATTTATGCTAATTGATTCTTGGTAGTTTTTATTTATGCAAGGAATCATGATCTACATATATGGAATAACAAAATAAATACACTGAATTGTGAAATGTGATCAAGAATATGATTTCTGGAGACTCTTAGTAACTCTTAATGGTGGTGACATCTTGGATGCGTTGACTGTTCCTCTTAGTTTCCTCATTTGAAAAATGGAAAAATAGTACTTCTCTTGTCAGATTCTTGTAAGTATAAAAATCATTATAAATATATTAAGTACTTAGAATAGTAGCAGACACAATAAGCTCTACAAAGTTGTTTGCTACTGATATTATTATCACCATTAATGTTTTTAGGCTTTATGAGTAATATTCCAGATTAACTACAGGTTATATTTTTTATTAATATTTTTGATTCTTGCTCACTATTAACTTACATTATTTTGCTATATCGTGCTCATATTATAAGTAATGTTATACCCCATTGGAGCATGGCAGATTATACATAAAAACAAAATAAATTTTCTGAAAATGAAAATACAGAAAATAGTGGGCCAAAGATTAGTATGGCAACTGGCATATTCAAAAGTGATGATGCCCTGGCAGAGGGAATGCAGTCAGCATTAACATGTTGGCTAGGGGGAGGGCCAGGGGAGGGAGGAACCATTGGGATGATCATTTATGAACTCCATAGATGTCTAACCAATGCACTATAAACTTGAAACTAATTTAAATAAATTTTAAAAAGTGATAATGCTCAACTGGCAAGACGGACTTTGATCTAAAACATATCAAGGCATATCACATAAACTATAATAATAATGTTATGAACTAAAAAACAGGAACCTTTTTGCAAATATTAGTTCTTCCCTGGAAATTCAGAAATTTATATGAAGGGCAACAAAATTTTTATTACTGTTGCATTTAAAACAAGACAAATATCTATATTGAAATGATTATTTTGGGCTAGAGGTAAAAAAAAAGCACAATTTAAAAATTTTTTTATCTTTTTATTGTATATTTTAGTTTAATTGTTGACTTTAATGTGTACTTAAATATGGTGAAGAAATTGGTTCAACTTGTATGCACTTTTAAAATAAAGTTAAATATATAAACTAACCTCAAGAGTAAATATGCACATGTTCCATTATGTGGATGATTAAAACACAACTATTTTAGTAAAGAGGTCAAGCAGACAAAATATAAAGACTAAAAATTATGTACCAATTGATAAATCTAATTAATAAACAAGTGACTAGACATAGGTAGAAACAGGTGCAGCAGTTATAGAACATATTTTTCTTCAAGACAATTTTTTTTTAACTTTACATAAACTAAGCAATAGAACAGATTCTAAAGAATTAGTATAACAGAGACCATGAACTAGGATTGCAATGTAATTAAGTTCTATCATTAACAATAACACCAGAACTAAAATTCCAGTATATTTAAAATTATAAAAACTCAATAATATATGGGCCAAATAAGAAGTAATAGGAAAATTTAAAATGATTTGGCATCATCAACAATGATGAATATATAACATACAAATGTTATGCAGATGTATCATCAACTGAGGCAAAAATATAGCCTTACATGTCATCAGAGAATAAGGGTTAAAATTAATGTGAGCCAGCCATTCAACTAAATGTGCATCCAAGAAAAGTAGACTAAAGATAATTATTATAATAGCCAAAATTGATGAAAGAGGAAGCAAAGAACATGTAGAAATCATTAACTAGGACAAAAAAAAAAAAAGCTTGTTTTAAAGTCTAGTAAAATTTTAAAACTTCTAATAAGATTAATGAAGCAATGATACAGATTGCACATATGAACAATAGTACGCATTGAAAGTGGGATATAATGAAATAATGAAGAAATGCAAAAACAGTAAGGAAATGCAATAGAATATTGTCACAATAAAATTTAAAATATAAACACATAACTGGACATGTATAAATTTAAAAGAACTCTACAAAAGAAAACTAGAAAACATAAATATCCCATAATCATGAAAGGGATGAACAATAATTTAAAATCTCTACAAGAGGAAAGACTAGTCTCAGTCATCTTAAAGGAAGTGATCATTCCAATTTTATAGAAACTTTCCCAGAAGCCAGAAAATTTCAGTCAATTTTAGTAGGCTAGTTTTATCCTGATACCCAACAGAAAAGGTAACATAAAAAAAAAACTAAAAATGCAGGACAATTTTACTCAGGAGCATAATGAAAAATCATCAAGAGAGTATCAGCACATTGTATCCAGAAGTTCATTAAAATATACCATGAATGAAATGAAATGAATTTATTGGAAGACTGAAAGTTTGGTTCAACAATAGAAAATGTTTTAAATGTTTTAATATGCTGTGCTAGACAATATTATTTTTCCTGTGTATTTATTGCCTTAACTTGGAAGAGAATTATACTCCCTCGTCCCATCTATATCAGCTTTAGATACGTAGTTTGCTGTAAATGATGAAATGTAAATGCAGTGACAGACAAAAACCTCAAGAGGCAGCATAGGCTTTCTCGTGATTTTTTTTTTCTTTTCTTTTTATAAGTGTACAAAATAAAAGCTGTTTCAGCGTAGATCTTGGATTAAAGACAACATGGAATAGGGCAGAACCAATCCTTAATGAACACTTAGCATGAGCAAGAAACAAACTTCTGTTGTTTTAAGCTACTGGGTTTTAGGGACTGTTTGTTATTGTAGCTTAATGTAACTCATCCTGACTGATTTGGTAATTTACCACATTAACAAGTTAAAGGTTAAGATTTAAATGACCAACCCAATTGCTCTGTAAAAGTTTGCAATAAATTGTATATTCATTGATAGAAAACAAATGACAATAAAATAAAATAAAGTATCTTTTTCCCACTAAGGAAGTCTACCAAAAAGCAATGGAAAAAATATTAATGGTAAATGTTAGAAATTTTCTATTTAACATCAGCAACAAGACAAGAATGTTTATTCTATAAATATATAAATATAAAATTGTATACAGATATATTACTTATTGTAGCAGAATGCCCAGCCATCACAAAAAGTCAAGGAAATGAAAACAAGATATACAGAAAAGAATAAATATAACTCATTATTTACAATAATTTGGTTGCTTACATAGAAAATCCTAAATACAAAGTATTAGAATTAATATTATTTTAAAATGAAACAAATTACATAAAAATTGACTGCATTTCTATATACTAGCTAGAAGATCAAGTATTTCAATAAAATATACAATATAAATAGCATAACATTGTGAAATTATCTAGGAATCATGCTTAAGAAGTCATGTCAGACATTAAAGATAGTTATAGAAGTATACAGAAACCATTTTAAAAAGACTTAAAAAATAGAAACACACCACATTCAAGGCTATATTAAAAAGACCAGTTTATTTCAAATTGATTTAAAAATAAAAAGCAGTTCTGATTAAAACTAACATTATTTGTGAGGAACTTGATAAGACTGACTTAAAGTTTATATGGCAAAGCAAAGGGGTTCAGAATATACAAAATATTTATGAAGAATGACATAACTGGAGACTTTCCTATAAGATATGAAGGCTTATTTTAATGGTATAGTAATTTAGAGTATTGCTATTAACATAAAGATAAAAGATAAAATGAGCAGAGGAGTGAACGTGAATTATTTCTGCACATGTATGAATATTTCATTTGTTACGGAGGTGGAACTGCAGTTCAGTGAGAAAAGCATATAGTTTTCTTAAAATAGTGCTCTGATAACTAATTATGCTTATCAAAACAGATAAACAAAATGGATTAATATTTTACACCATAAATAAAAATTTCAATTTAAGGTAAACATGTGTGGAAAAAGAATAAAAGGTTCAGGAATTTTACTAGTGACATACTCAAGGTTCTGGAAAATGCCTGGCACATAATTGGTGTTCAATAATTTATCTAAATAAAGATGGGACTATATGAAATCAGAGTAAGGAATGATTTCATAAGATACTTATTCTGTAATAAACCATAAAGAAAATGATTGATAAATTTGGATAATTTAAAGTAAAAATTTCTGTTCATAAACACACCATTAAAAGTATAAAAACAAAAGCTACAAACTGGAAGAAGGTATTTGCTTCAAATATACATTAAAATAGTGATACTTGGAATAATTAACGAACACTAATAAGAAAATGACAACTCAATTAAAAAATAAACAAAAGACATGAGTAGGCATTCTGGTGAAGAGGCAATGGAAATCACTAGTAAACATGTGACTAGGAAGGAAGATAGCTCTATTAGTACTATTTTTTTTAAGCTGCAGGGAGAAACATGGCTGTTGAAATTATTAGTTGTTATGTTTCATTTATCTTACATATAAACCTCTACAGGTATTTGGTATAATCTTTTGAAGTCAGACATAATAAAAAAAGTAGTAAAATTAACAATAAAAAGCAATGTATGGGTAGAAATTTTTTGTAAAAAAATACTAATTGTGAATTAATATTTAAAAATGATAACTAAAATTTATTCTGTATCTTTTATTTATCATTGACCTAATTTTTACTGTATTTTACATAGTTTTTACATAATTATTACATGTATGTTAGATAGGTTATTTCTCCTGTCTAATAAAATAGAGATTTTAATAGGTAGACTCTATCAAACCATGAACATAATTTACGGATTAAGAAATATACTTTTCTCCAACTTTTGGAATCAAGATAGAGAAACACAAATAAAAACGAATGGTGGTGGGCATTAATTTAGTAAATTTCAAAGACATTTTCTTCACACATGCTATTCACTGTGCATCAGATCTCCACATTCATAACTAGAATGAATTACTATAGTAATGCTCCTGCAAACTGTTTTTTTTTTTTTTTTTTTTTTTTTTTTACTTTCTGCTTCCTGACTCCTTGGTGGTTCCATACTCATTCATTAACAACCAAATGAATTCTCTGAATTCTGTGGCATGGAAGAACTAACCAGTCATTCATTTGTCCATTCGATATTGAATGTCCACTAAAGACAAGAATCTGTTTAAAAATGTAACAAGCTCTCCAGGAGCTTACATTTCATTACACTGAGCAATTACTCATTTTTTTTTTCAATGTTACCAAGGTGTTATTTTCCAGCCAATACTTTTTTCTAAAATAAATTTTGTTTGGACCAATTTTAGGTGTACAAACATTCCAAGAAATAAAACTGCAAGGACAACAAAAGATCTTCTTTACTACAGCTCATTTGCTTAATTTAAACAGAGCTGATGAGACTAACATTTTTCATTTCCAAGGCCCTGTAAATTCTCTCAGGGTTCTTTCCTGGGCCATCTCACAGCAAGCAGTTGTTCAGTCAATCCATCCCTAGTCTTCCCCATGTCACACAGCTATGTTTCTCTTTCTTTATTTAAATCACATTTCTGTCTAGCTTATTGACCATTTTGTTTTGTTTTGTTTTTAGTTATCTTTTACATTGCTGAATACTGTGTAGTATATAACATTAACAGTTAAAATGTTTCTAGTTAGGGAGTCCATCATCCAGCAGGGTGAATTTGAACTATGTGTATGTGCACTATGGTGACGCCAAGGTCTGTTGCGAGGAAGGTTGAATTCATCTGCCTACACACAGCACTTGCAGCTCACCTGAGTTAGAGTCACCTCTTCTGGAACCCTGAAAACTGGATATGCTGAACGGTTTATCTGCACTCTATGTTTTGTATAGCAGATGGCTGGACGGTTGTTTTCACATATGAGAAATAGTGGAAGTAGCACACTGAATAATCTATGAATAATTAGTACATTAAGTACTCTTTTGCCAAGTACTATACAGAGTCTTTTTATTCTAATATGGAAGTAGATCCCATCACAGATTTTCTGTTATGAATACAAATTTAAGGCAGAGTTATAGTCATGGTAAAAATACAGTAATTAGGAACAGAACTCATGCCTGCTCTTTCATATTTAGCACTAAGCCTCCTCTGTATCCTTTTACATGAATTTTACAGGAATGAGTGATTTGCTAGGCTGAAAGGAATGAACCTCACAAGGTTGCTTTGTTAATTTCTCCAAATAAGACAATCAAATTCATGAGAATAAATAACAGGTGTTCTCATATGTTGATGTATGTCCATAATAATCTGTTACGTGGACTCAGTAGCCTTAGGTCAATGTCTAAACTTTCCAGAATGATTAAAGACGTTCCTTTGAAATGCTCTGGTGGGAGGGAGCTCCAAAAATCAGAAATGCAAACAATTATAACCATAAATGCTTCCTTGAAATAATTTTTTTTTCTCTCTTGAGGAATTACAGCAGAAGCTAAACTATTCATTGAACTGAATTGCGACTTATAAAAAAACCTTTTTTGGCTTAATAATTATTTGTCACTAATTTTGATAGTGGTGATAGACGTTGAGAAGACCTCTTATAAATATGTAGTACCCACATTTTCCACATGCCTATACTATTTTAAAGATAGCACTTAAATATTTAGAACTGCTTCCTTTACAGAGTTTAATGCTTAAGCTATAGACAATATTTATATATACAGAGAGATAGTAGAATTGTTGTGTGTTTCCTACTATTTCAATGAATTGTTTAGAAAAGTTCTAAAATATAAAATTGTAAGCTAATGAATGAAAAGTAAAAATGAGTAAGCCAATGGCAATAGCGATCAAATTTTTAGACAAGGCAGATATTTTTCTTAAAAAATATGAAATTGCAAGGTTTATTTGGAGGATAGTGAACCGTGTCTTTGCTAAGTGTGTCAATCTGTGATTTGGCCGATGAGAAGCTCTGCCTCCTGCTAGTTATTATTTTAATAGAATAAATTTTAAATCAATATTTTGTTTAAAAAAACACACTAGATACAAGAAATGCTGTTATTACTTCTCAGTGATTTTTTTTCACCCACAAAGCTCATCTTCATTTTATATATTTTGTTGCTGATATGAATTATGGTAGATGGAGGAAATTTTATTGTTGAAAAATGATTCTGATAAATAAAGTGCAAAAAAACCCAAGATTTGGCTCCATTAATAATGTGCCAATTTAAGTAGCAATCATCAAGAGCCTTCATAGGCTAATATAATGGCCCAAACTTGCTAAGAACTGGGAATGCAAACTTTCCATAATGCAAGTGAAAAAAGTGAGAACTGGAGCTTTCCATATCATACCAAAGATAGAAACCAAGCATTTGGGGGATAGAAGGGCTATATTTGACTGGGTTTCTATTTAACTTACACAACCTGTATTGGTGCCTAATCTATTGCATGTCTTTCTCCGTGTTCCCTACCCCTGGGATGTTTGCATATCCTCTTCCTTCTGCCCCCAGGATTCTTCTTTACGTGCACTAGACTCATCTCAGAAACTTCACCAGGGACTCTTGTAGAGATCAGTGTATTCTGACAATTGCATATTAACATCTTTGTAGAGATATTTTAAAATTAATAATTAGACTCCAGTTATTGGGGACCAATAATAGTTGAGATAGGATCTCTGCCTTGAGAAGCTTAGAAAAGTTGATGCTTGAGGTGAACTTCCAGTAAGTGTTGCTTTTTTAGGCAGTTGAAACAACTTTATCTTTTACACTGATTTTGTTTCTCAGTCTGCTAAAAACTCTTAAGACAGATTCTTCATGTGCAGCGCACCCTCCTGGCACAGAGAAAGAGTAGCTAGTCTGTTTTCTCAGCCAATGCCATTATACCATCGCCATTGGAACCTTTTCTGAATAGAAGAAAACGTATCTCGAGGAAAGAAGCAGAGTAGTCAGAGCCTTCCTTGTACAGCCAGCCTCCTTGTGAGTGGGAAGGCAGGCAGCACAAGGATATGGGGCTTCTTCCTGCCCTTCAGCAAATCTCCACTATTGGATTATGGGGTTCTTTTACAAGCAACTCAGACCCATCTTATTAATTCTTCATGTCTTATAAAAATGGAAATTAAATAATATTGGCCCATGATAACGAAATATGAGGGGGAAAAGGACACAGTTTTGCAAACAAAGTCTACTACCTGTTTTTCCAGGAAAAAAATTATAATGTAAACAGGATTCTGAATAGTAAAAAACCCATTTCTTTGTGTTCACTGTGAAGAGGAAAGAATAAAATGGTGATGATAAATAAATTTGAAATAAATATTTCAAAGAAATGAGAATATTCAAACTAATTTAAATTTTAAAATCGTGTTTCCTGATATGTAAATTATAGATAATAGTATAGTAATATTAATATCTATATTAGTAAATAAAATTATAGTGAAAATTCTTTGGTAAAAGGAAATCACAAAATGAAAAATTTTTAAATGTGAGTCATCATTAGCATGGTAATTAAGTGCAGACTCGCAGACTCTAGAATCAGATTCCTGGTTTGAAACCTGGCTGTACCATTTACTGTGTGACCTTCTGGGGTTACTTAATTTTCTATGACTGAATTTCCTCATTGTAAAGGTGGGAAAATATTAAGTGAGCTAATTCATGAGAATCATTTTGAAGAATTTTTGCACAGATTAAAGTCAAGTTATTAAAATTATGTAAATGATTGCTATAATCATAAAGCACAGCAAAGTAAAAGAGTAGTCTGAGTAAAACTGCCTGATTCTTCAGTGTATTTTGTTTCCTTGCTAGTCTTAAAATCATTAATGGTACCCTGTTGCTTCCCAGATAAAGTTTATACTCCTGAGTATACACCATGTAAGAATCTCATGACCTGCTGCAACTTGTAGTCTCAGTTAATGTTTCTCGTTCCAGGTTTTTATTAATCTTTGTTTCTGTTGGCAATGTCCCCTTCCCACCACTGTTACCCCCTTTAGCCTATCATCATTATGGGTCTGCTATTGCACTTTCTTAACCATATCTAGCAAAGTATTGAAATGATCTCTTTATTAGACCACTAGACCATAAGAAGCTTGAGGGTAGGGATTAAGTTTCATTTTTTACTTTTTTGCCATTGGAACCTAGCCCAATAACTTCATATTGTAGGTGTTCATTAAATTTTTGGTAAGTAATTAGGATTATCAGTTAATCCAAATATTTGTCTTTTTTAAGAGAAATACACTCCACCACCTCTAGGCCAGTGGTTCCCAAGTTTGCCTATGCATTAAGACCTTTAAGGAATGTTAAAAAAGAATAATAATGTTCAGGAACCACCATTTTAATCATCAGAATCCACGAGTGGTAGTGGTGGTGCTCAGACAAAAATTATTTTGAAATGCCCAGGTGAGTCTGATGAAACACCTTAATTAAGAACACTGGTCTAGCATAATATCTTTCCAGTATTGAATTCAGAAGAATATTTGTAAACTATATCTAAAATTCTCTAAACCTAAATCTCTACCTCTGATGGTATACCCTTAAGAAATTCTAAAATAATAACAAGTATTTAAGAGCCTGTACAGTTTTAGATGTTATTAATCAATTTTCAAGTAAGTTTCTGTGGATTTGTTACCCTGCAACCAAGGAGGTAATTTCTTTGTTTGGTCAAGTAACCTAGATGAGTCAAGCACAACTATGCCTTCCAAGTTTTATTTAGCTACAGAATTAGGTTGTTAAGATGGCAGTCCTTAAATGCCCTAACTTCCATTTGGGTCATGGTAAAAAAAAGTCCTTGGTTAATAATAAAGTTGAAATTTATGTGAAATATTCCTTTTTTGAATGTCCTGTATGCATCTAAAATTCCCAGTTAAGCCACCAGTCACTGAAAGTTCTTACTGGTGTTTTCCACATTCAAATATGTGCTCTTTTTCAGTACTGCTTGTTATTTAAATTTTACTCTGCATTTAAACAGTCATCAAAAACGTTCCAGTTGATTATATCTTCTCCATTAATTAGAGTGAGGAGAGTACAGGTAGTGTTTCTTATGCATGGTTTCATGGTTGAAATAAAAGGTCGGTATTAATTAATTGTGTTTATAAAACAATTTGTTATACAAATATTTATTTCAGCACAGCAGAGGTCATTTTCAAGCTACTTCTTAAGTTGAGGTATATTGAAAAATAGGAATTGTATATTTTTAAGGCATGCAGCTTCATGTTTTGATATATGCATACACTGTGATATGACCACCACATCAAGCTAATTAACATATCCATCACCTCACATAGTTACCATTCTCTTTCTTATTTTGTGTGTGTGGTGAGAACTCCTAATATTTACCCTCTCGGCAAATTTAGGCACCCTAGTACATTCTTGTTAAGTACAGTATGGTGCACATTAGATCTTTAGAATGTATTTCTCTTGCATAACTGAAACTTTGTGTCCTTTGACCAACATCTCTCTATTTACTTCTCACCACTCCTGGAAACCACCGATCTACTCTCTGCATCTAAAAGTTTGACACTTCTAGATTTCACATATAAGAGATCATGCAGTATTTGTCTTTCTGTTTATGGCTTATTTCACTTAGCATAATGTTCTCCAGTTTCATCCATATTGTCAGAAAAGGCAGATTTCCTATATTTTTAAAGGTTGAATAGTATTCCATTGTGTGTGTACATATGTGTATATGTATATATATATGCACAATCACATTATCCATTCACTTGATGGACATTTAGGTTGTTTCTATACCTTGGTTATTATAAATAATGCTGCAGTAAACATGGAAATGAAGATATCTTTTTGAGATCATGCATTTATAGTCAACCAATCTTCCAAGAACACACAAAAGGAAAGGGTAGTCTCTTTAATAAAGTGTTGAGAAATTAGATATCTAAACACAGAAGAATGAAATTGGACCCTTATCTCACACAATATACAAAAATCAACTTACAGTGGATTAAATACTTAAATGTAAGACCTGAAAATATAAACAACTAGAAGAAGAAAATGGAAAAAGCTCCTTGACATTGGTTTTTGCAGTAATTTTTTGGATATGACACTAAATGAAAATACAAGAAAAGTTAGTATAGACAAATGAGACTGCATTAAACTAAAGTTTCTGCACAGCAAGGAAATGATCAAAAGAGTGAAGAGGCAACATACAGAATAGGAGAAAATGTTCATAAACCCTAGAAGGATTAATATCCAAAAATATGTAAGGGACTTTTACAAGTCAATGTTAAAAACACAACCTGATTTTAAAAAAGGACAAAGGACCTGAATAGACATTTCTCAAAAGACGTACAGATGGCCCACAGGTATATTGAAAAGGTGTTCAACATCACTAATCAGGGGAATTCTAATCAAAATCACAATGAGATGTCACCTCACACCTGTTAGAAAGACCTATTATCAAAAAGTCAAAAGATAACCAGTGCTGTCAAGGATAATCCCTCTTGGACAATGTTGGTGGGAATATAAAGTGACTTAGCCATGGATGTTCCCCATAAAACTAAAAATACTAATACCATATAATCCAGCAATTTTACTTTTGGATATGTACCCAAAGGAAATTACAAATTACTTTAAATGTTGCGTTTATTTTCCTTATTTTTTAAATTAAGAATAATGCCATGAAGTAGAGTCTAAAAGTTTAAATAATAAGTTTATTACCTCATATGTATGTTCCTATATGTTTCAAACAACATGTTTTGATAGGTGTGCAATTCCCTCACTGCCTTGATATTATTGCTTTCTTTTCTAAGTGTGCCGAGTGCTTTTAACCTCTTCTTTTTTGTCATTTGTTTTCATCATACTACTTCTGTTTCAGAAAGTTATCAAATTGATAGGGAAACAATAAAACAGTAACTAATCTATGTAATAAAAAAATTTATCATGTTTACCTTGGTTTACCAGGAATTAGAGATCAAGAACTAATATTACCATATTGAAGTTATAACTATTTGATAGGTAGGGTCAATAATGAGTAAGATTTAAATGATTTGCTTGATAATAAATGGGGAAATATTTTGAAAATAATTTAAAGATTTAGTCTTAACATCAAATTTAAGCAACAAAAAATATTTGTGAAACAAAAACTATAAATCTAAAGTATTTAGAGTAGAAATGTAAATGCAATGTGAACAGACTTTGGAGTAATGATGGGAATATTTAGATTTGGGGCAAAATTTATGAATAGACTGTCTTCAAATAATAAGCAAATACATTTATATGGCTCTTAGTCCCACTTGTGGGAGGAAATAAAAATCTATGTTTGTTGCAATTCTCATTGCTTTTCCAGATTTTTAAATACACAAAAAGCACCTATTCTCCCCAAATCTTTTGGGGGAAATATACATATTTCCCTGGCTTATGCTGTTAGAGATAGATCATGTTGTAGAGAATCAAATCATTTTTATTTATTGTATTGAGAAATGGTCAAAACGCTAATATCTTGAAGGTAGACATGTCTCTCCATAGTCATTAAACTTCTATAATTCTCTTAATAATCATTTTACAATGTATGTTCTTTCTTCTGCGTTAACAGATTTGGACTTCATAGCTTAGATGATTTGCTTGAGGTGTCACAGCTAAAGTGGCAAAATAGGGATTGAAACTTGAACTCAATGTCTCCAATACCCATTGTACATAATGTATTCCCCATAAAACAAAAAAGAGAAAGTTATTGATGGGGGAAAAATGAGGAGCAGTGACACTCATTGAGTACCTATCATGTTCTAGCCCCTGTGAGCAGAAACATTTTTTTCATAATTATTTCTTTAATTACGGCTTCATATATTATAAACTCTGTTGAGGCAAATTATTTAATATTTTCAACTTTCTTTTGTCTAAACTTAACCTATAAAATGGGCTTTATGAAATCTATACATAGTGTCTCTCAGAATTGAAAAATTGATAATATTTATCAAAGAATCTGGTCTTTAATAAATTTGGCTATTAAATTAGAATTCTGTTATTGTTATTATGATTATTACTTCTCACAACTGTAAATCTGGATAAATATGTTTATTTTTGTTAATAAGGAGCTGAGGGTCTCAGTTTAAGTAACTTTTTCAGTATTCGCAGAGCATAATAAAGAAGACAGGCTCCAAAGTGACATCCTGATTCCAGTTCTCTATCATGTGCCTGGCAGAAAGTTTAATGAAATAAAATTCCAAACTCTACAAGTTGTATGCACTTGATTTAGAACTTTTCCTTTTCCTAAGAACTTTATGTAAAACCCAGTATCTGCTTATTTTTTTTTAATTTCTAGTATCTAAATATTTACACAGGTGTGTGCATTTGATTAGAAAAACAAAATACACCTAGAGATACATTATAAGTGGTATCATCTCAGCCTTATGTATGGTAGAGATTACATATTACAGCTTTGAGGGACTTATAGATATTCAAAAAATGCATTGTGAATCAATCTCAAATTTGTAGGAGTAAATATTTTTGAAGATTTTAACTTAGCAAACAATTTCTAAAATGATTTTGTGTATTCTACGGATCTATGTTTGGAAAGTCTTAACAATTCTTTATTAAAAATTAGTGGGGTGATGTCGATTAAAGTTAGTTCTTTTTTGTGTTTTGCACTGTTTTATTTACAGTTTCTTATTGACCTTAATTTAACAATAGAAATCTTTAAACTGAAATGTGGCAAGCTGGTCTGGGATTTGTATTTGGACTATAATTACAATTGTTTCTAAGTGCCAAGATTGGAAACGTAAAATTCATCAAGGCTTTTCCATTGTATGGTATTCCCATTATTTGAATACAGACTGTGACTCTGAAGAGTTATCGTAGATCTTTTAGGTCTCATTGGCTCAAACCGCATTGGCTCTGCTTCTGTCAACTGAGCCCCTGTTATAGATGTAGTGGCAGCGGAAGCCAGACAAATGCACATTGTATTTTACATACTGAAGACATTTTTCATGATGAATAGAAATTAGGGCATCTCGTATCAGTTAAATGCTTCCTGAATTATTGTTCTTTTACAGACCCTCCCTTTGGCACCTATACAGGGAAAATAGTTATTGGTCAGATTATTTTTTGATGATGCTAATATTGGACTTCACATAGACAATATCCTTAATCTAATATTTTAGCATTGCTCTTCCCAGAAAAGAGAACTAATGATAGAGTCAGATCTGAATATTTGAAAGAAATGGCACTGGCCAGCAGCAAGTAGTCAGAAGATAAGGCCTTTAAAAGTCAGCTTGCAGAAAACAGTAGGAAAGGAAGGGAACAGCTGGAATGAGCTACTGCCTTCTTCCCCATTTATTTACCACCCCAACTACCACAAGTAGGTATGGGGAATAGCCAATGAAGAAGTGAAATAATTTTTTTTTAATTAAGTAGTAACTATGGACTAGGCCTTGTGCTAAGTGTTTCACATGTATGATATCATTTGATTTTTTAAATGAAATTTATTTTGCAAGAGGGAGGTAGGCTTTTCCCAAGTTGATCAGGACAGAATAATTAATTTTGAGAAAGGAAATGAGAAGATAGATGCCTATTACCTTGAAGTAGGGCAAACTTTGTGATTCCACACAAGCAGAATCCACCACCTTGGTTTGTTTGCCAAGCTATAGAAGATAACGGGTGCAGCCAGATGTGTGTCAATTTCTTAGTTTAAAGCGTCAGCAAATGGCCCTGAGTGAGGAATCAGGTATCCAGATAACTCTATTCCTCCCTTTGTTCCACCTTCCATCACTCCTTCTGTTTGTCCACCTAACATTTCTCCTGCCCTGAACTGCTGCTGTCTTAGTGTTCATAAGAGGCAGTTTGGGTAGTTTGTTTTCACCCTAAAAAGTCTCTAAGGATAAGCATGAGCTGCTGTGTACTAAACAAAAAACTGTCAGAATTTTTTTTTCACTTAATTTTTATAAAATCTTCATGCAGAAATCTGACGCTCTCAGGAACAAGAAGGCAAATTAAAATACTTGGTTCGAAAATCCTAATAAAACATTAACCGTAGTGCTCTAAATGGTCAAATTAGCAATTCACAAATCCAAAACTTCGGATAATAATATAGAATAATTAAACAATGTCAGTGACCTGTTTGAATTAGTAAAGATTTTAGATAAGAAAAAGTAAATTTAATATTTTTAAAAGGCTCAAGTATTAGAAAAAAATTTGGAAGGAACTTGAATCTTTGGGAAATGACTGTTTATATCTGTCACAGAAGCTCACTCATTAAAATAATGAAAGTGACAACAGGAATGCAATGGATTTTGACATCTGGTGCATTGCAGTGAAAAACAGTTACTAAGCAGGATGTCTGAACAATCTCTCTTAAATTAACTATGACTTTTATATTATAGAAGTGTCATATAAAATATTAGAAAAAATATTTTTCCTCTGGACATATAAAAATTTAAATTCTCTGACTTTTTCCAGTTCATTTCTTAGACATTTGAATACACTGAATGGCAGCAGTTTAGTATTTACAACTAATAAAACAAGCACCCTGCCTTCAAGGAAATTATATTCTTACCATTTTATTTCTCTCATTGACAAAATAGAAGGGTTTGAGATGAGATATAGAGTTGTTTTTTTTTGATCTAATAGTATTTCCCAAATTGGTACTCAAATGTACTCCAGGTTCTAAGAATGTGTACTCTGAATACATAGGATTACTTTGTAGCAATGACAGTGATTATAATGGTGCCAGGCAAAACAAAATTGGTTTCAAGAAGAGTTAATTAAATTCGATTTCGATGGCAAGTTATTCCTTCATCATTTGTAGATTCAAAATTCAGTTTTAAGTCAAATCTACAAAGTCCTTCAGAAGTGAAATATATTTGGGAAACTGACATATAATATCTCCTAGAAATTTGACCTTGCTACTGTAGATTACCTGCAGAAGATGTGTGGAGTTTCTTACCAATGATTGCATGAAATAAGTATCCATAAAAGGTTTCCTCAAATCTAGGGTGAAATATTTTCTTCACCTCTTCAATAATCTTGTACTATATTTATTTCTTCAAATCATTCTTACTGAGTAGAAAAACATTTAAGTATGGTTAGTTGTATGTAAACATTTATTCACCTACTCAGTCTCTTTCTCTCT
Source organism: Eonycteris spelaea (assembly GCA_003508835.1). NCBI lineage: Eukaryota > Metazoa > Chordata > Mammalia > Chiroptera > Pteropodidae > Eonycteris > Eonycteris spelaea. Next base: position 7,630,359 of record PUFA01000080.1, on the reverse strand, counting down.
CCACACATACAGTGTCAAATGCATGATAGGTATTACGTTAACTACAGGAAACAAAAAATATATACAAATACGAATCTATGTCATTTTTTCAAGTAACTTCAAAATTAAGAAAAAAATCAGATTTATTATAATGCATGGCAAAGATCTTTGGATGCTGCCATGACAGTGTAGCTGTGACAGTTTTACCTTCCCACTATGAGGGATTATTTAAGATGGACAAGGTTTAAAAAAACAAGGTTAACAGTCTTTGGACAGCAACCAATATGGGCCTATAATATTCGCGGAAAGAACACATATGATTAGCCTTGTATTTACACAGATTTTATTCCCGATGGTGTTTTCTAAATCATGGTGCAAGGAATGAGATTGATAGTCTCTCTGAGTAGAAGAAGTAAGAGTGACCGGAGTATGAGAATTCCATAGCAGCTGAGATTTGGGGGCATAAAGCCAGGGAGAAAAGCGCTGTAAAGGAGCCCAAAAATCTATATAAAAATTTTCTTCCAGTCTTTGGCCAATTTCCACATCGCACTTACATACACAGTGAGATTCGAAAATATTTTGCTGAAAAAAACAACCCTAGAAACAGAGATATCAAGAAAATTGTGATTTTAGGCACAGCTAGAATATACCAATTTTTCAAAGAAAACTCCTGAAAGGCTAATCCCTCAGAATTATAGCTGTGCCCTAGTAGAAAAGATTGTTCTGTAGAGGTAAGGGGAAAACTAAATGAGATGGTTTAATGAGGCCTAAAACCATGACTCAAAAGGTGTACACAATTAAACTGCTAGTTCTCTGTAAGAGACGTCCTAACCCAGGTCCTCTATAGCCTTTCATCTGCAATATTGGGCATAAACAACAAAAAAAATTATTAAACATGCTAAGAAGTAAGAAAAGGTGACTAATAATTGAGATAAATGTGTTAATAAACACGGACTCAGGGATGATCCAGGTATTAGAATTAGGAATTGGGGACTCCAAAATAGATAAAGAAATAGATAAAAATCAACTAAAACAAAGTATGTCCAAAGAGAAGTCAATTCAACAAAAATAATCAAATTGACACTCTAGGACTTCATCACACAGTATCTGGAAATAAGAACTGAGTATGTTTCATAGCTCACTGGACATAGCAATAGAGTTAGTGAATTCAAACTAAAACAAAGAGAATATGTATGTGTGTGTGTGTGTGTGTGTGTGTGGTGTGTGTGTGTGTATATATATATATATATATATAATGTATGTGTATATATAAAACAATTTAAATGTGGCACACATAAATAGATATACTTTAAAAAGTTTTAGGACATGTGTATTTGCAATACAAATAAGAAGTGAGAAGGAACTGGGGAGAAAAAATATACAACCAAGGAACTAGTAAGCAAGACTATTCAAAGTCTGATGGAAGACATCAGCTTGAAGAATCTCAGTGAAAGCCAAGCTAGTTCACCAAGAACCTGTTTTCTTTTTATATAGTAGCTCTCCAGTTAATGAGTGTAGGCAGCTTGGAATTCCTGTGGTTCCATTGTGGTCTGTAGTGAGTCCTGTTCTTGACAATATCACTAAAAATAGAATTGTACAATAATCTCTCAAGTGATCAAAAATCCACAATATTTATATATGCCACCAGCTATTCAGCCCTCAAAGATGCTAAATAACTGACCGAAGGATAATTTGTCATTCCCATTAAAGTGATGACACTTCTTTAGTAAAACTCTGTTAATTGATTGACTACTTTTCTCCTGGTTTCCAAGCATTTCAATGGATATTTTAGTAAATAGTTTTATTGGAAATTTTATATAGAAGATATAGAAAATTTCTAGATATTCAAACTTTATTCATATAAAAATTAAACACCTGGGGTAGACTGGCATGAAAAGCATTGGAGCAAGGAATCCTACTTGAAAAAATACCCCAATATAATTATAAACTTTGCCACATTTAGTAAACGAGGGTACACATGCCCCAGTACCCTTCAAAAATTACAATAGATGAAAGCCCTTAAGATAGCTGTTTAATACAGAAAATTAAAATAGAATATAAAGTCATATGAAATGTATAGAGCTGCACTGTCTAATGTGGTAGCCACATGTGGCTATTTGAGCTCTTGAAGTCAGTATTTTTAACATTTTCGGTTTGCCTCAGAAAAGTGTATCACCTACAGTTTATTTCTACAGTGGTCATTTGGTACAGTATTCATTGGGCAAAATATTATTACTGACTTTTTATGTTTGTTATACCAAATATACCACAAATATCGTGACTATATGTTTTTCTTAAAATTTTGGCAATTTTTGCTTTAAATCTTCTGAGGCCTCCATATTAATTCCATATATATTTAAAACTCACATTTTCCTGCTAAATAAGAAACTTTTTATCCACATAAAGCAACCCTTTTATAACTACTAGTGCTTTTATAACAATTAATACTAATGTTTTTGTTTTGCCTTGAATTCCATTTTGTATAAGAATATATAAAAGTACAGTTGTCCTTTGGTAATGGTTAAATGGTATACTTTATCCTTTTACTTTAAACCTTTTGTGAACTCATGTTTTTTGATATATCTTATGAACAGTGAACAGTTATTTTTTATGCAATCAAACAATTATTGTCTTTAGACAATTCAGTTACTATTTAATGTAAGTGCTAATTTTTTGAGATTCACATTTCCTTCATATTTCATGTGCTTTTTCCCTCTCTCCTTGCCTTCTCTGAGATTATTGTTTTTCATTTCATTTTTAATGTTTACCTTTAATGTATTACTTTTCATCTTTGTGAAAAATTAACATCTTTGCTAACATTTCCTAATACAATTATAGTTACCCTAAAAATTATAATATGCCTCCTTGATTTATCAAAAAGTAATGTTAATTGGTGCTTTTACTGATACAACTCAGAACACTTTAACTCTCTTAGTCTCCTTTTTTATGTGGTATTTTTCTAATGTATTTTTATCATGTAACTTCACAAGGTATTTTATAAAGTCAATATTCATTTATATTTACCCACATAGTTTTTCCTTTCATTTTTTCTTCAATTCTTCACTTACTTCTGGTCTTAAATCTTGAACAATTTTCCTTTTGCCTCATAAGATCATTTTTAAGCATTTTCTTTTATTTTTGACTTTTCAGTTACAGTCGACATACACTATCTTAGTTTCATGTGTACAACATAGTGAAGAATCATTGATATAACTTATAAAGTAGTTACCCCAATAAGTCATTTTAGTGCGAGATTTTTTACTGTATTCCCCAATGATGTAATTTAAAATTTGTATTTCTTAATCCCTTCACTTTTTTCACCCATCTCCCCAATCCCTTTCCCATATGGCAACCATCAGTTTTTTTCTCTGTACCTATGTTTGCTTCTGTTTTGTTTGTTCATTTATTTTTTCATTTTTTAGGTTTCTCATATGAGTGAAATCATACTTGCCTTTGACTTATTTCACTTAGCATAATACCACGTTGTCATGAATAACAAGATTTCAATCTATTTTATTGATGAATAATATTTTATTGTGTATATATGTGTGTGTGTGTGTGTGTATATATATATTTAGTTGGGTTCTCCTTGTGAATTCGCTCAGATTTTACTAATCTGAAAATATCTTTATTAATATAATCCTTGAAAAATATTTTTCTGGTAATAGGGGTCTAAGAACATACTCATTTTTTAGACCATTAAAAACATGCTATTGAGATAGTATATCATATCATATTGAGATAATTGTGCTTTTCTTAAAGTTAATATCTATATTTCCTCTGGCTGCTTTTGAGGTTTTTCTCTTTGACCTTCTACAGAGTTGCTATAATGTGTGTATGTGTAGATTTCCTTTTATTTATTCTCTCAATATTTGTTAGCTTGTTAATTTATGGCGAGGTGTTTTTCATCAGTTTTGAGTAATTCTCTGATATTATTTCTTCAAACTTTGTTCTATCAAAATTTATCCAACTAAACACACGTTAAAAGTCCTCATTGTATTCTCTATGACTCTCTCTTACCTTCTGTATTTTACTCATCTGATCTCCCTTTGTTAGTTTGGATAGTTTCTTCTGATCTATGTTTCAGTTCATTCACTTTCTTTTTTGTTGTAACTAATATGCTCTAAAACCATCAATATAATACTATTAATTAAAAATAAGTTTTAGGCTGTAATAATGCAAAGGAAGCATTGCATCTTGGCTACTCATTCAGGTAGCAACCTAATCCTAAATTGTGCTCAGAGTAACAAAGAAAGGCAGGGTTTGTAAAGGACAAAACTGTAACAGCTATTCTCATTCTGGTCCTTTATGTAAATGAAGGATGTTGGCTTCGTCAGTTGGTATTGGTAGGCCCATTATGTAAATGGAGGATGCTGGTTGTCAACTTGGATTGCTTCCTTTCAAGGTGAACGCTGTAGATGGTCTGGTCACTATGATACAGAGGAAGTCAAGTCTGTATATGTCCACGTAGCAGCAATCATGGATCCAGGATGTGTGGTGTTCTGCTTTGACCTGAGTTTAGCAGCAGATTGGCAGCTTAACAATAGTTGTAGCAACTGAGACATGAGACATGTGCATAGACCCTACCTCTTCAATGATCTCCTGATTCCATTTTAAGTGACTCTCTTAGTAATGCTTATTCCATTTTATTTTCTCCATTATCAATACATAATATTTATTTTTAAAGTTTTAGCTGTATTATTTCTATTCATCTTTTTCAATTCTAAAAATACTTTATACTTTCTATTTCCTTTCTGAGAGAGAAGGGTTAATATTTTTACATCCCTAAGTTTTTTAGTATGTATATGTGATTCTATTATTTGGAGGGAATATAGTCCATTTCTGTTATCTATTATTTACTTTGGTTCTCCTTCATGTCATCATATATCATTGAATGCCTAGATTATTATTGATTGTGTTCTAGACTTGTTATTAAAAAGTCATTACTTTAAAAAAACAACTGAGGCCTTAGAATGATGTTATCTTTCTCTGAGAGGATTTATATTTGTTCCTGCCAGATACTTAAGAGACTATAAATTTGGCATCATCTTAGTCCATTTTAGCCTTGAGATTTATGAAGCCACTCAGATGATTCAAATCTTAGCTGCTGTCTGGCTAGGGATGGTGTATTTCTCATTTACCTCCTCTCCTGGAGTGAAGTTCTAAGTTTCCAATCTGCATCCTGGGAGGTTTACCATGGCCTCACGCTGGGTAAAATCTGGACCTGAATTTGCTTTTCCTCTAACCAACTGAAGAGATGAAAAGTATTCTTCAGCCTCTCAACTATCTCTTCTGGATCAGCAACTAGACCTAGAGTAAAAATTGTACTTATAGCCAATTTACTCAACCTCTCTCTGTCTCAATTTTCTCTTATGCAAAAATGAGATAAACAGGACCTAGCTCCTGAGATTGTCACAAAAATTAAATGAGTGAACAATATAAAATGTAGTGTCTAATTAGGGCAAAAGCTTAAATTATTATCTATCATTATCATGTATAATGTTGGCTCCTTGGAAGTTATTTCAGTAGCCCCCAAATTAGTACTGTTGATTGGAAAGCTGCCAAAAAATCAGACTGATTTATCAACTTTATTCCACAAATATTTATTGAATAATTATATAGATTAAAGTACTTGTCAGGATAAACATGGGACGCACCTATCTCTATGGATTTTATTGAATTGAAATAAAAATTAATATGCAGAGTTATGAAATTCAATTGTGGAATTATCAGCAAAGGCATCCAGACATTTCTTGATCAAGGGACTTCTGAAAAGTTTGTTTCCTTAATGCCATCCAAATAAATGTGAACTTTATATTTAAAGCCTCTGTTTTTTTTGTTCTGGGGGAAAATTCACTATTTACAATGAAATAATGAAATTTTGGTGGTAATGCCTAAGTCAATTGCAATTGACTATGGTGCACAAGCTAAAATAACTAACATTGGAATAAGATGTTTTTTATTTTTAGTTTTGCATTTTCTTTTGCTCCATTTTGCTAGGCAATAAAAGGTTGTTTAATAAACATCAAGTTAGACAAGAGAGTAAATGCCAACTCAATCATTAGTTCAGATAACTAGGTATATTTTAAAGTTTTACATTAATATATTATCACATAAAAACCTAAAGAGTAGTCTTAAAGGGATGGAAAATCATCATGATTAGGGGCGATTTGGATGAAATATTAACTGATTAGAACCAGATCTTTTATATTCTGGTATTAAGTGTGGTATAATTTTTCATGCTGAGATGTTTTCTTCTGTAGAACTACTTATCCACTGAATATTTTGATTCTACTCTACATGCCATATTATCAACATGATGAATATTCCAATTGTCTCTGTGCAGATTGCCTTTTCATACCTGTAGTGAGGAAATCAGCATTCTTTGTTAGCAGAGCTCTGAATATCCACTTCAATTTTACAGTTAAATGAACTAACATGAATGTTTATGTCACCTGAATGATAATCAGAAAAATTATTCATAGATTCTTTTAAACTATACATTTATTAAGATTTCTGAAATTATGATTTTAAAAGAGTTAACTTGTGAGATGCAGGACATTCAAGGTCTTCTATAATTCAGTCCCTCTACATGTTAGTAACTGCACACTTACATTTCCCTTCTGCCTTTCAGGGAACTTGCATTTCTAGTAAACAAGGTTTAATATTTTTTTCATCACATCAACAAGGATAGAACAATGGTGAAGTGATGGAACTAGTTGGTCCAGAGTACAGGTACTAAGGGTGGTAATTGTCTAAAGAGAATTCAAAAACATAATAAATTCTACCAAAATCAACCTTTGTTTTATTATCACTGTGAATTGGCAATTCTAAATGTCAATAATAATAATATTCTCTTGCCCCAAATGTTAGGATAAGCTCTAAACAACTGCAGTTATTGCTGTATTGTCCCATAAAACCTGATAGCATTCTTTGAGCATTGTTAATAACCAATACTGTTTATTAAATACATACAAGTTTAAGTGAATAAAATAATTTCCCCACATTTACCACATATTCTTTATACTATAAAATATACCAAAAAAAAAAAAAAGTAATTCTGTTGAAAGAAACAGACTCTAAATGCAGGAAATACTATTTGGATAATTCAAATTATTATTATTATTTAATCTCATTGTGAACAAGATCTATTCTTTGGTGACTTTTACATTTACTTTTCTGGAAATACATAAAAACTTCAAAACCTGCATTTTATAAGACACCAGTAGAAACTATTATTCCGGATGATAATAATACATTTTCTCTGGGAATTGTTATAGATGCTGCTTACTTTCTAAATTTTTCATCTTTCACCCTAAATGTTCATAAAGACACATATTTTTAATGTATTTTGTTATTCATTTCATCCTTGAGAGCCATTTCTTATTCTTGGTTATTCTAGGGAGTTTTCTTTATTGAAAGAGCAGAGAATTATTTGCAACTTGCATAACCATCAGTATTTCTGCATGCTTCTGCATTCAAATTAATGTTGCCCATGACCCCCAACCCCAAGTAGTAATGATTTTTAAGTTTATGAGCCGTCAATTAATAAAAATTTATAAGTTATTTAATAGTACTGGCTTATCAGAGTAATTAGAAGAGTAAGATTAGGTTCCAAGGCTGCAAGGGATTACATCATATTAAGCACCAGTATTTTTAAATTTTGAAATAATTGGCTTCTTAGTGGAGAAAAAAATATATTGATGTAGATATGGAGACACATTTTTCCAAGGTACTTCCAGCATCACTAGGAAGGATTAACTTTTGGGAGCCATGGTTTTATGTCAGACTGTTTTAATTGCTTTATTTGCATTATCTTCTTTAATCCTTATTAACAACCCCATGAAGTGAGAACATTACTATTCTCACTTTATGGAGCAAACAGAAATGATAAAAAGTGAAAAACTAGCCCAAGGCAACACAGTTCTAAGAAGCTGCTCTGAATCCAGTCAGTCTGTCTCCAGAGCTAAATATGTTCTGAAATCACGCTACATGAAATATGACCAACCTCCAGTGTAATTGCTGAGACCTCTCAGGGTGGCTCATTAGTGAGTAGAAATTTAGTTTGTTACTATTTGTATTATAGTTATAGTCATCATGGGAAAAATAGTCATTACAAACACTGGATAGAGATTATTAGATTTCAATGCTTCTAACTATAGTGCATTGAAATTAGAAATTAAGATATATTGGATTTCCAGGTAGCTAAAGACAATGGCAGTTACCTAGGTCTACATCTCCTAATACATTCTCCAAAACAAAAACAAAATAAAAGTAAAACTCACATACATACACACACATCCCTAGTATAATATGAAGACAAAGAATGTACAAACTTCAAAACTCTATAATGAAAAAAAAAAAAGAGAACATCATAATGAATCTAATGAAGTAACCTCTCACATACCTATCTTGCCACATACCTTTGCATAGAACAAGGACAGAGTAAAAAATATTGCAGAGAAGAGGAACTAATAGGATCTGTGGAAAGTCTCTCTTAAGTATGAAAACAAAAGTTAAGTCCCAGTAGAGCAGAGGACAGAGAATGAAGAAAGAACTGAAACGTACATGTGATTTTTTTTCTTTTTGAAATGTGTTATATCACTGTTACTTTCCTGGTTTTGATAACAGCTATGATTGTGGAAGATGTTAACAACTGAAGAATTTGGGTGGCAGGTGTATGGATCCTTTGTAATATTTTTTTGCAATTATACTGTATGATTTTATTTCAAGACAAAAAGTTAAAACTAAAAAACATAATGAAAACAAGCAAAAAAAACCCCTTAAATTAAAAAAAATCTGGTATCTTAATAAAAACAATAAATAAATTTTGGATTTGGCCAAGCCATTGTTTTTTCTAGAGATGCTAAAGAATTGAACAACTTAACTATGAGGTAAACAAATGCTAATTGGCAAAGAGCCAACTTTTATTTCTGGGATATAAATCAAGTAGAAAAAAGTTAAGAATGAAAATGTGCTAATAGATAAATAGAGTGAAATAACTTCACATAAGCATAAAGTTCTGTCAGGAGATATAAAAGTATTTCATCTGAGAAGAAAATGAAGATAACTGATAATATATATTTTAAGGAATTTTAAGTAAGGGTTGGACTTTTTATCAGCTAATTAACCAATAGGAGTTTAGATCATCTGTTTTTATCTCTACTTTATGTTATCATTTAAAAACATATTTTTATGTTTTAAATACATGTACACATATAGCAGTTTTGCTTTGTAAAGGTCAAAATCTTCAATTCTTACCAAAATATCACTTCAGGATTTTTTTTTTTGTCATTTATGGGGAAAGAGAATAATTTGAAGGCATACTAAAAAGTTTTCAATACTCACTTGCTTATAAAAGAAACACTATAAAGATAAGAAGGAATATTTTTGAATATTTTCTTTGGGACAGCTGTATCCTAGGAAGCTTTGTTTAACAAAACGATATAGTTCTAAAACAACAAACAATTTGTACTACCAATTTGAATAGCAGAGCATCTTAAATCTATATTTTAAATCTATATTTTAAAAAAGTGTTAATAAAGGGTTATCTCTAGTTGACAAATTACTGTCAACTTAAAGTTAGTTCATTATACTGGAAAATAAGCCTTTGTCTCCTTTATACTGACAATCCACCTGTAGGTAATTGAGTGTAGCTTCCACTGTTTCTCTTAAGATTTAGAGGATTTTAAAATTGTGCATTATGGTGTGATATAAAAGTTGATGCAGTACAATTCCATAAACATAAAATTCATTCAGAGTATTTAAAAGTAAATCACTAAAGATAAAATGAAGATGATTTTTAAACAAACTTTGTTTAAGAACCTGAATTTACAGTAAAATCTCCAGTGTATAGGGAAAATATGAACATATAAAGTTTATCTATAAGGCTGAACTGTAAACATTGGTAAAATTTAAATCGATATTTATTGTGGAAGTAAGAGATATCCCGTGTATGTGGTAAATTTACTGTATAAGACAATATGATGACAGGCCATAAATATGTTAAATGCATCAGGAATGCTAAACACGTAACCAGAACACCATGTACATGCATGTTTAAAAAGACAGCAGCAGTTTATAATCATCGTGAGATAGTTATCATTAGGATTCAGCCCGAACAACACCTGCCACATGTACATCAAAACACATCGTATTTTAACTTGAACATGGAGAAAAATGTTCATACTTTTCTTAGTAAATATAGGATGATTTCAACCCAAAACATCAGGAAAATTATGATTTCAATCAACTACCTATTAAAAATTATAATAATCTCATGCTTCTAATCCCAGGGAAGCTGTGGTCAAATTATATTTTTTACATGTTTTCAGATAAATGGGATTATAAATGGATATATTTAAAAAATTTCTATCTGAG